>CM061533.1:240804034-241064132 GCA_030545055.2 Neoaliturus tenellus
TTTTCCTTTCCGTAAAGAAGAGGGGACATGGCAAGCCCAATGCCATGTTCCCTCTTTTTTACACTAATATGAATTGGCCTTGACCTATATTCAAACTATATAAATGAGAATAAACTATTCTATGGATCAGTATTTTTACATGCGGTGTACAAGCAACATCTGAAGATGGAAAGTGTGAAGGACAAGATTGTAAATGAACTACATAAACCAGCAAGAAGAAGATTTCCAAGAAGAAGTACAATCATTAAAGGGATGAATGATCTTTATCAAGCTGATCTCATTGAAATGATACCGCACAGTAAATTAAACAAAGGATTTAAATATATTTTAACAATTATAGACTGTTTTACTAAAATAGCTGACGCTTTACCATTGAAGGATAAGACTGGTAAAAGTGTTACAAAAGCTATGGAAACCACAATACAAAGAAATAAATTTAAAATTAAACATCTACAGACCGATGATGGAAAAGAATATTTTAATAAAGACTTTAGAGCTTTGATGAAGAAATATCAAATAAATCATTATTCTACAAATTCTGAAGTTAAAGCTTCAATAATTGAAAGATTCAATAGAACATTGAAAGGTGCGATGTATAAACAATTTTCAAAACGAGGATCATATGTGTGGTATGACATATTACCACAACTTATAAAACAGTATAACAACAAATATCATCGTACCATTGGAATGAAACCTATCCAGGTAAACAGTGCTAATGCGAAAATTGTATTACAACGCATTAAAAATAATACAACACCGAAATTAGAAAAATTGCAACCAAAGAAGTTCAAGGTCAACGATAAAGTTCGTATAAGCAAATACAAAGGTGTATTTAGTAAAAGATATCTACCAAATTGGACTAATGAAGTATTTACAATTTATAAAGTGCAACCAACTATACCTGAAACCTATTTATTAAAGGATAACAAGGGTGAATTACTTCAAGGTGGATTCTACGGACACGAATTGTTGAAATCAACAGTTGGTGATGTATATCTTGTCGAGAAGATTTTACAAAGGAAAAAGGATATGGTTAAAGTCCGGTGGTTAGGGTTTGATAAAAGTGAAGACTCTTGGATTCCTTCAAAAGACTTAGTATAGTTGTTTAATAGCTCATTGTGTGTTTAACCTTTATACAAGATGGAGATTGTACAACAAAAAGATCGATTTAATATCAATAACATTGATGAATTGACAGTTGACAATGATAAGTTAAATCATGGAAAACATGGTGAATTACTACCAAATACGATAAGATGTCTAATAACTGGTCCTTCAAATTGTGGAAAAACTAATGTTGTTTTTAACCTTATAACTAATCCTAAAGGATTGCGTTTTAATAATATATACATTTTTTCAAAATCATTGCAACAACCAAAATATCAATTATTGGATAAAGTACTTGCAAGTGTACCTGAAGTGAATTTTTACAAGTTTAATGCCAGTGAAACAATTATGCAACCGAATGAAGCAAAACCATTTTCTATTTTTATATTTGACGATGTTTCTTGTGAAAATCATGACACAATAAGGAATTATTTTGCTATGGGAAGACATCATAATATTGATAGCATTTATATTGGTCAAACATACAGTAAAATTCCAAAACAACTTATAAGAGACAATGCAAATATGTTGATCATCTTCAAGCAAGATGAAACAAATTTAAAGCATATATATAATGATCATGTAAATGCGGATATGCCATTTGAAAAATTTAAAGAGATGTGTGGCAAAGCATGGAATGAGAAATATAGCTTTCTCGTTATTATGAAGGAAGAAGATATTAAAAATGGTAGATATCGTATAGGGTTGGATAAATTTGTATTTATGCGTTGAACTACCGATGCTACATCTAGTTACACGTTGAACTTCACAGTGTAAACATGGTGAATCAAGAAAAACTATTGAAAGAAATAAAATCACTCAGTGATTCTATTAGGATGAAGAATCGTGCATTGAGGATGGGTTTAAGTGAAAGAGAAGAATTTCTAGAGACTACATTTAAACCTATTACGGAACCTTTAAAACAGATATCAGAAACTATTGGTAAACCTCATTATGAAGGAGATGTTTTACTACCAGTTTCTAAACAAGAAGTACAAGCATTAAAAAAAGAAGAAGATGATGATTCATATACAAGTGCTAGTGAGCAAGAAGAAACAAAAGAAGAAGAAGAACCAATTGTTGAAAAGGAAGAAGAACAGCCAATACCAGAAGCAGAACAATCTATTCCAAATTTAACTCAATTGAGTAGCGATATATTACAACATGGACCTCTTGGAAGAAAATATATAATGAAAATGCTACATGACATGAAATCAAACCCGAATTTGAGTAGATCACACGTATACGGAGCAAGAATTGATGGGAATGAATTGAAGATTGGCGATTCAAAGCTTGAAATAACACAAGACGATTACATCATTATTGGTGAGCATAGATATAAAGGAACAAAAGGATTATATGAATTAATTTTTAAAAACATACCACTAAGATATTCATCCAAAGATTTAAGTGTTTTTAAGGAGATTCTACAAAATACTAACGCTCATAAAAGAAACTACTCAAAGGATGCAATGATTAATCGTTCACGTGCAACAAAATATAACATCGTTATAAAAAAGTTGTTTCCTCCACGAAAATTGCCAACATTACGTACTGCACCAGCGGTGAGACAACCACTGAAAAGAAAATCTTTATCACTTATGGATTTATCACTTCTTGAACAACATGGTAAAAAGAGTAAAGGAGATACTTCAACATCTGGTAAAGGATTGATGAAAAATCTATACAATACGAATGTGATTTACTACAATGATATCAATAAATTGGTTGATAGAATGAGACTATTGCATGAAGCCATGGAAGCCGGTCATACAGGTTTGAATAATGAATGGGTGGCTCTAGTTGATGAACTTAGGAATCGCGGTATAGTCGTATAATTGTCCATGGATATAAAAGAGGTGCAAGCATAAGACGTATCAGTTCTAACATGAGCGTCGACAAGTTCGGACGGTACTCCGCTTTAGGAGTGCAAGTTGGAGAAGACAGAAAAAGAAGTGGATTACCGCAAACACCTGAAGGTGACTATAGCATAAGTAATAAACGTTTAAAACTAGTTAAAGATCCAGAAGAAGATACTGATGGAGCAAATTTGAAGACAGTAAAAGAAGCTACTTCAACATCATTAAAATTACATAAGAATACTTATGATGTTGAATCACATAGATTAATTAATGTTGGTAAACCAACTGAAGGTTCTGATGCAATTACTAAAGAGTACTTATCATCTGAACTTTCAAATACTTTAAAATTGCAATGGGGTAACAACTTAAAAGATGGACAAACATATGATGCTGGAAATTATAGAATAACCAACGTGGGAAATCCCAAAAATGATAAAGATTCAGTTAATAAAGAATATTTACATTCTATAATACCGGAAAAAACTGAACATGGATATTCTTTTTATAAATTTATTATAAATGACATTGGATACCCAAAGGAAGACGGTGATGCTGTAAACCTAAAATACATCAAGGACAACTGTATTTTACAAGATGTTAATGAAATCGATTGTCATGGTAAAACATTGACAAATGTAAAGTTTGGTTCTCAACCAAAAGATGCTGTTACTATAGAACAATTATCTAAAGAATTAAAAAAGGAAACATCCAATTTTGTAAAACATGAAGATGCCGTGTTAAAGCGGGGAGATAAATTTATACATGGAAATGAAAAGTTTAATTTAATGCAAGGAAATAATGATGAATGGGATGCAGGACGTAAAACAATAACAAATGGAAGATTTGGTATAAAAGATACAGATGTACCTCTAATGGTGCAAACATTAATTGCTACTGGTGGTACATTAGGTACATACAATGGTCGTAATAGAAGAATAAAAGATATTTATCCTGGTTACGAAGCAAATGATTGTGTTACAATGAAACAAACAATAACTTGGGATAAACACTTTGGGACCAAATATGATGCAAAGATGAAGAAAATAATTAATATTTTACCAGGCGAAGATTCAAATGATGCTGCTACTATTGGACAAGTCATAAAAACATCAAAAAGTGATTCAACAGCTTACACATGTAATGATAAACGTATTATGCAATTACATGATCCTCAACATCCAAAAGATGCTGTAAATTTAGATTGTTTAATAAGAATAGTGGGCAATTTACTTATTGATACCCATAATCATATAGCTAGTACAACGAATCATGTGATGATTCAACCCGATGAACGAGAAGCTTGGATTAAAAATAGAATTATAAATCAGTATATAATTAATTTGAATAACTAAGTGTTTAAATATAAAAAATTATACATAACTTATTCATTTATGTAATGTATCTTGTGGAGTAAACACACCAGTTTATATAAGACTACATAATGAAGGCCGTATCACTCAGTCATCATCAAGACAGCAACAAGAGAGGACGTGGTATAACTTCAACTGCGTTATCCCTGCTTAGACGGATACCTATTGGTGCTGTTGTAAATCGAGCAATAGACGCTTTACCATACGAATTACATCTGCCCGGAGGTTATCAATATTGTGGACCTGGAACTAAGTTGGCAAAACGTTTAGCAAGAGGAGATCCTGGAATTAATAAATTAGATCAAGCTTGCAAAGAACACGATATAGCATATTCAAAGTATAAAGATTCAACAAATAGATCAATAGCAGATAAAATTCTAGCGGAAAAAGCTTGGCAAAGAGTAAAATCAAGTGACGCAAATATTGCAGAAAAAGCAGCAGCTTGGGCAGTAACTACAGCCATGAAGACAAAAGCAAAGTTAGGTGGTGGAAGACGTCGCAGAGGAAGACCTGCAAAGAGAGGCGCTCCCAAAAGAGGTGGAAACATTAAAAAAGGACGTCGTAGAACTCATAAGGCAAGTGTAAAGAAGACTTCTGTTTGGCAAATGGTAAAAAACGGAGCAGGTTTATACCTAAGACCATACCGTGTGTACTAAATAAGAAGAATCAATTGATAATTCCAAATAAAGCCTTAACAAATCATCAGTTAAATGATTATGTAAAATGTTTGAAAATACCATTCTTTCGAGGAGTTTTTATGAAAGATGCATTACCAACTAAAATATGGAAAAATGAAACTGGAATAGTAAATTTGGATTCCACCTATGGTCCAGGCACTCATTGGGTATGCTATAAAAAACTCGGACAAACCATTTACTACTTTGACAGTTTTGGCAATCTACCACCGCCAAAAGAACTGCAACATTATTTTCGAAACTCCAAAAACATTTTTTACAATTACAAAAGAGAACAACCTAACAATACTGAAATATGTGGGCATTTATGTTTGGAGTTTCTAGCGAAGAGTGTCAGTCAGCTTTAAGATGTCATCGTATACAGTGTCACTGAGTGGAAATTCATCCACATTGAAAAGTACGCTGTTCCCAGCATTGCGTCTATCCAAGGAAAGATTATGGGAAGCGGCATTACTTGATTTGACTACCTACAATTCAATTCCTAATGTTACAGAAGGAAAAAACAATTTACTACATTATTATGAAACTAAGGATGCTGCAGGAAAATACTCAGAATTGAAAATAATTACATTTCCTACTGGAGCTTATGAAATTGATGATATAAACCAATTATTACAGAAACAACTCGGAGAAGACAATATCACCGTTAAAGGAAACAATAATACTTTAAAAGCAGAAATAACTTCAAAATATTATATTGATGTCAGCTTGGAACAGTCGATTGGCAGTTTACTTGGATTTACAGATACAAAAAAGAAAATCTTAACTCCTGGAACTACTCATTCAGGTGATTCAACTGTAACAATATTGAAAGTAAATAGTATTGATGTCACGTGCAACATTATACACGGATCGTATAGAGATGGAGTTAATCAACATATTTTACATACATTTTATCCAACAGTGGCTCCCGGTTTTAAAATTGTTGAGAAGCCACAAAACTTGATATACCTACCGTTAAACACCAGTTTCATTTCAGACATCGTACTGAACATATTGGATCAAGACGGTCATAGTGTTGACTTTAGAGGAGAAACAATTACTATACGGATACACATCAGAGCAGCAACATAAAAGTCAACATGGGATTATCATTTAAACCGCAACGGAAGAGTCGGGAGCTCAGTAGCTCCTCGACATTGGAAGAGTTAACATCGGAAAACATTCGTTTTCTACAGAAGATTGGATTGAAACTTAACAGCGATGGATATCCTGGATATATCTCAAGGACCAACGTTCGACGAAACACTATGGGAGAAGGAATATCACACGCACAACCCTTACACTTCATCAAAATTAAACAATAACGATGAAATAAGGATCCCCATTCAACAACAAGATATTTACACTTTACCGTGTGAAAGTTACTTGTACATCGAAGGACGGGTATTAAAATTGGATGGAAAAACTGCTTCAACAGTTCCTTTTATAAATAACCCGATGGCATATCTTTTTGATGAAATAAGATATGAAATATCAGGGGTGACGGTTGATTCAACAAAAAAGGTTGGTTTAACAACGTCATTGAAAGGATTAACATCATTAACACCGCATGAGAAGAATTCAATAGTCACTGCCGGATGGGTTGCCCCCGATAAAGACACTATAACACCAGCTTCCAATGGTCACTTTGATTTTCATGTACCTTTACGATTGCTTTTGGGATTCGCTGAAGATTACAAACGGGTAATAATAAATGTCAAACAAGAATTAGTATTACTCAGATCTTCAACTAATAAGGACTTAATACTTGCAGACCCTGCAACTACGGAAGATAAACTGGAATGGCAACTACAGTTGGATAAAGTTGTTTGGAGAGTACCTCATGTAAGATTGGCCGATGAACATAGAATCCTATTATTGAGAAAGTTAAAATCTGACCGTGATATTGTGATGCCATTCCGAAGTTGGGAATTTCATGAATACCCTACACTACCTCAGACAGAAAGACAAACATGGACCGTCAAGACATCAACTTACTTGGAACGAGCAAGGTACATAATACTCGGTTTTCAAACTAAGCGAAAAGATGTTATCACTGCAAATGCTGGTCAATTTGATCACTGTAAAATAAAGAATTGTAAAGTTTTCCTAAACTCTCAATTCTTTCCCTATGACAATTTGAATGTCATGTTCAGCAATAAACGTTTTTCCATTTTATACGATATGTATGCAAGATTTCAATCATCATATTATGGAAAGACTAATACACCACTATTATCACCTGACCAGTATTATTCCAAGGCTCCAATAATTGTAATCGATTGTTCAAAACAAAATGAATCGGTAAAATCATCAAGTGTGGATATAAAAATTGAAATGGAATTTGAAGAACCAGTAGCGGATGGAACTTCGGCATACTGTCTAATTCTACATGATAAAATAGTTACTTACACACCGCTGACCGGAATTGTGAAGAATATACTTTAAGAAGAATTGTACAACAACTGCAAATTTTTGAGGTTAGAATTATCTGCTTTAATTTTTGAGGTTAGAATTTCATTTGTGAAAGACAAGTTGAAAACAAACAATTATGTAATTGTATAAATTTCAAGGATTTACGAAAAATATAAAAGCGAGAAAATAATTAGTAGAAACTTCATTCTATCTTCAACCGTCGTATGGGAAACATCATTCGCAAGATGAATTCTACTAACGGAGAAGAAAATACACCTCTAATGGATGATAATAGTTCAGATATAGAAAAACAAGTTGAACGAGAAATGGACGAATTCCTAAAATTCAACAAACATAAGAAGAGAGAAGAAGAAAAAGCTGAAAAAGAAGTAAAAAGGAAGAAGGTTGAAGTTAACATTACAACCAATATTTTAACAGAAGTATTTCTTCGGATTATCTACTCAATTTCTTCATGCATGACAAAAAGTATATCAGTTGGAATTTTAAAATCAATGGATTATTCACCAATTGTTATTTTAAATTATGGAAACAAAATGGTTACTTTCAGTGAAACTACTTGGGAATCTCTCATGAAACATTTACATCTTTTGGAGTGCTATTTAAGTAACAACACATTTGGAAGAAGAACAAGATTAAGTTTATTGGAATCAAATATTGAAGTTGATATAGTAAAACATCGTGGAGGACAAATTGTTCGCTTCAGAGATTTAACTACACATAATGTTAAATTATATTTCACTAAAGAAGAATTTTACACTTTAAGTTGTACTACCGGTCCCGTCACCAGATATTTGAAACAACTAATATTTTCAAGTGCAATAATTAAAGACTATCTAATTGATACATTGGACAAAAACCATTTGTTCCAATTTTATACGGTCCCGTGGATACTTCAATCTTTAATAGAATACCTCAAGAAGTTGAAATGTGGAGACAATTAAACAACTATCACACCAATTTTAATATTGATGAAGTGGCACAAGAAGTGAAAGAAGAAGAACAATCCTGTCTGTTATAAACATCGGCTCATTCAATTTTTAAGTCAGTTGTTAGTAAGACTTCATCATGAATAAACGGGTTTCGTTTTTTAATGCGCCACATATAATGGAAGTTAAAAGAGGTATAATTGAATTTCAAGCTTTCCGAGGAAATGATGGTAATTTTATTATTAAAGAATTAGTAATCTTGGACATGAACACATCAGTAGTTTATCATTATTTGTTCAAACCTCCAGTACCATTTAATAGACTAACAACTAAAGCGAAAGTTACAAACAAATGGTTGAACAAACATTTTCACAACTTAAGATGGGATGAAGGTTTCATTAATTATAACATGATGCCGCACATTATGAATCATTATTGCAAAGAGTTTAAAATTATCTACACAAGGGGATTGGAAAAAGCAAATTGGATACAATCATTTACAAGCAACGAAGTGATTAATGCAATAATTGATAAAGATTTCCAATGCTACTTCAACGAACTTTGTATTTCATCAAAAAGTTTTAAACATCGAAGGTCGCAGTGCGCTTTAAAGAATGCCTACCGCTTGAATAATTTCCTTCAACAAACTGGTGGGGGTAGTGTCAGTGGTGGGGGTAGTGTCGATTATAAAAGTGAGAGCGCTACCATGACACAGCATGAGTATTACTCAAACCTCCGAAGAGACAACATCTCCGACGGACATTCTTATTAACAAGAAGATTAACAACAACATCAATATGGCATCACAGAACTTACTTCAAAGTTTAGTTGATCAGTTCAACGCTCATTCTAAATCATCAATTCTACCTACAAAGAAATGTTCTGAACTAAAAGAAGAAAAACACTACATCATTCATACTATTAAGAAAATGGAAACTTCAGTAGGTGATGCTATAAATTGCACTTTGAGCGAGGCACCTTATACAATTGGTGATGAAGCAAAATTTCAGATCTTCTTACCAAAGCGCTTCGTACAACTACTTCAAAATGAAGATCTTCGTATAATTCAACCCGGCGCACTCTATTTGGTATCACATGGACCCAGTGGAAACAACTCTACTGAACTTACAATTCATGTAACACCTACTACTGATTAATTTGTACATAACATTGTAAATATTTCTTTGTATTTGTTTTTTCAATAAATATGATATAAAATAAAAAAAAAAATAAAAAAAGCAACATATTGTAATGTCTTTGTACATTACAATATGTTGCTTTTTTTAAAAATTCCACAGGATGACCTTGACCCAATTTTGTATAATTATAAAAGGGGAAATGTACTTGCAAAATTCATCAGTCTACTGCTACCTTTCATACCGTACACATCTCGCTCTTAATCCCTGAATATAAAACTGCAACATGTCCCTAAAGGTCAAGTGTGCATCTTACGATACTAACACCATAACAACTTTTGAACAACTCGAAGATTTAACCAACGAAATGCGAGTTTTACTTACCGGTGGTTATCACTTAACTGTTGATGTTAGTGCTACTAATACAAGAATGTTCACTAAAACAAAATATTGCGATGATGAAATATTTATTTCTACACAACCTACAACTTCTTCATCGCCAACTGGTCAACATAACATCAAGTTCCAAAAGTATTACCAATGTTGAATAACTTTTGACAGACAAAACTACAACTAAAGAATCACGTGATCAATGTGAGTTAATAAAAAGGATGTAATACTTGTATAAATAATCATTCGCTTCTTAGCTCTCACCACGACAAGACCTATTTAAGAAAATGTTGTACAGAATGATGATTCAACTTGATGGAAAAATCTATGGAAAAGATTACAACACTGTTGAACAAATGACTAAAGATATAGATGTATTAGCTAAAGAAGGATACCAAGCTAAATTAATTTTAAAATTCCCTGAAGTACATCCACTATCAATAGAAGAACTAGTTGCTATGGCTAAAGCTGAGAGAGATAAAAAGTCTGAAGAAAACAAAGAGAAACAAACTTCCTAAATTTTAATAATCCTTACACTTGTAAGGTATAATTTTTTAAAACTCCATTTGGATGACCTTGAAATTACCCCCACCACTTTTCACAGTACATAAAACTCACTATTCAACACTATACACTCTTATTCTTTCACTGGACTCCGCAGCGTCAACATGGAAGAGCAAAAATACAAGTACAAACCTCGTTACTGTTGTGAACAACAGTGTACAGATTTAGGACCAATGATGGTGGATGGGTTAGCTTGTATTAAATGTGAATTCTTCGGATCTTGTTATTGCAAATGCAAAACAAAACAACTACCAGCACCGGAATTGCGAACTTTCAAATTTTACAAATCAAGATATTTTCATACATGTTGTCCTCAAAGATGTTTCAAATTTCACCCTCTAGATCTTGCTCATTGTCAACGCACCAATTCTCATCAAGATGATTTTTGTACACATATGATAAAAAGATGTAAATACAGGTCAGATTGGTATTCCGATCCTGTAGAACCATCAAATGTGTAATTTCAGTTTTACACTCTTTTTTAAAACTTCATTTGGATGACCTTGAGATTTCCCCCACCACTAGTTCTAATTTTTATATAATATTAAATCATTCCACTTCCAACACTCTAACTAACAACATGGAAAACAAATTTATCAAATTTGAACATATAATAACTGACAGGGAGGAGATGGAAGAATTGTTTCAAAACTTACTTTCTGTCATTGACGAATATCCTATAAGATGGTTCAGAATTGTAGTTCAATATTTAAATCCTGGTGAATTGTTTTCTTCATCAAGTGAAGAAGATGAAACAACTACTTCGGTTCAAATAATTGAATTAAAAGATGGAGAAGAAGAACTAAACGTTTTATTCAATCATAAGCTCAAGGTTCCCTATATAAAAGCCCCCTCCCTAGACAGCCCCCCTCCCTAGACGCCTGCTCAAGGTCACCATTATATAAGCCCCCTCCCTATGCACCGATCCTCATTCCATCACCGACTCTCCAATAATGAACAACTCTCCATTGGCCCGAATGAATTCTAGTTTTGAAATAAATTCTAAAGAAGAGTTACAAGACATTTTTAATATTTTACAAGAACTTGTAGATAATTTTACAACCATCAAAATGAATTTGGAAATAACATACGATTGTCCTATTTGTGATAAGATTGAAAGTTCGGACGAAGACAGTTTACTAAATCTAACTCCTGCACCATCTGACACTACTGATGGTAATAATGAACAGCAAAATATTTCCCCCACCACTTCTTTGTAATTCTTCGTTCCCCCCACCACTTCTTTATTTAACTAACATTTCTCGCTTTCACTTCTCATTCCGTCTTCAACTTTTGAACTATCAACATCACTTGTTTTAAAATTTCAAACACTACAAAATCATGATGGATATGATGGATGAAGTTCCCTTCATAACTAGAATGGAAGAGGATAAATTGAAATTGGAAATTAAACGATTGGAAATGGAACGGGAAAACCAACTCGAAATGTTACGTTTGTTCAAGCTTTTCAAATACATCATCTGGGGACTCTGCGTTTACCTTCTCATCGTCGTTGGTGTTTGCATTTACAACTCTGTAGTTCATCACAAAAGTTCAACTTGTTTAAACTCTGCTGTTGCACATTAATTATATGTTCACAAATAAAATTCAAAATTTACTTCAGCCTATCCCACTATCACCAACTAGTTCAACTTTGAACTATTTCTGGTAGTAGTTGGGTAGGCTTTTTTAAAACTTACTCTGAATGACCTTGACATACTTTCCAGGCTCCAGTTATAACTGTTGAATTTCAATTTTGAACTAACTCTAAATTCATGCCCAATTCTACTTCAAATTCAGGGCATATGCTCTCGCCATCTGCACCCTGCAGCTGCCCTGGCAGCTGACACCATCTGACCCCTGCAGCTGCCCTGGCAGCTGACGTCACTTCCGGTTTAGAAGTGGCTTTTTCCCACTACTCCAATGTATACAGAACCGATTAAGTAGGGACATCCCATGTAAAAAATTTTAGTTTTGCCCCTGAAAACCAGAGTAAAATAAAGCGCTGATGTTAGGATTACTTCTCCTTATTGTCACAGGGAGCGCTCTTTCTACCTCTTAAATGTCAAAATGATCGTATTTGTTTACAAAAAATCAAAACAATAACAAACGTCTGCAAAATTATTCTAGCCATCTGTTTCCATTCAACCAATCAGCATGACTCAAAAACATAACCTCAAACACGTTGATTGATTTTGATGTGATCGTTTACTTCCCGAACGTTGTAAATTTGTTCTTAATACTTTACTGAGTACTTCATACTTAGATTTTGTTTCTGTAGTATCTAATCTAACAATCATGGCAATTAGTAGGCCTAACAGCGAGATTGGCGACAAAACTGAAGAGGCTGGTCCTTCTTATTCTGTTGTGTATACACAACAACGATCACATTCGTTGTGTATACGCCAATATTAACCTTACCATGGCCGGCCTACGAATAATGTTATAAACTTGTGAAGATGATTTAACAAATATTGTTTTTTATTTCAATAATAGGCCTAAAGTTTCATTATTCAACAATTATTTTCATACCATATTCTGTTTATCTAGGCTCCATAGAGTCACAAATAATTATGTAAAAATGAAACTATTTCTAAAAACAATACCAAAACAAGGTATTGGCCTATATAAAAAAAAAACTAAAAAAAAAACTTTAGTCACAAATAATTATGTAAAAATTAAACTATTTCTAAAAACAGTCCCAAAACAAGTTATTGGCCTATCTAAAAAATAAAATTAAAAAATAATAATAACTGTACTTGTAAGTGGGAAAATGGGGCACTTATAAATGACAAGAGAAAAACAGGACCAGATTGCGAAAGTAGCAAAGTAGCTTAAATTGTAGCGAGCTACTTTTTAAATGTAGCTGTAGCTGTAGCTAGCTACTTTTTTGAAAATGTAGCTGTAGCTGTAGCTAAGCTACTTTTTACAAAATGTAGCTGTAGCTGTAGCTAGCTACTTTTAAAAAGTAGCTTCCCCAACACTGCACAGATTATATTATATGATCTACAATCATCATAATTAAACCAACTGGCTGGGTAGCTGAGTGGTTTGTGATGCTCGCCTTTGAATCCAAAGGTTGCCGGTTTTATCCTGAGAAAAGTTAGTAGCTTTTTCAGGGTTCGATTCCGGATCCAGTTGCAATTTGTCATTCGGCTATTAATTAATGATGATGTCTAACAAATAAAATAAATGGTCGATGTTAGATAGTACCAAGATTGAGGTTTGGACCGTTCCCCATCAAGACGTTATAAATTTGGTTCTGGCATATTAAACACACAAAATAAAAAAAGATGTCGTAGATTATTCTTTTTTTTTTTTTGTACGATAGAGTCGACAACCTCATAAAGAGGGCGGGAAGAGTAAATATTGTTCACGAGTCCAATGGTGAGCCGGGGACAGTTTTATCGCCTGGATGAAGGTGTCACGTGGTGTCGCCGTGTAGGTGGCGTTGCGGTCGCACACCGCAGGCGCAGGCGCGGCCACGGACGGCTGATAGCTGATGACGGCTGATGTTGGCTGATGACAGATGAGCGTGTCCGGGAAGTGGCGGCGGTCGCGGCGCGGTTATTAAAAGACCAACATCCCGCACACTCGCCTCTGCCCTCTGGCCCATTCATTCATTAGCAACTTGATGAAATTTCAACTAGCCGACAAAGCCACGCCCAACACCCCTTCCTAACAGTCACGTGACACAGAGAAGTAATATAGAGCGAGCTGACAGTCGTTGTTGTCTGACAACAGACTGCAGTATAAAACAGAGAGTTTGAAAACACGATGTCCAAATATAAAACAGAGTGAACTTGCAACCTGAATCTGAACTTAACAAGACCACGAAATCTAGACTCTCCTTTTAAGCTAAACGGCTGTTCATCGAGCAAACAGCCTTAAAATTCACAATAACACATTTGCACAGTACAATATAGTCTTAAAAAATCCTTTTACCTAAAACAAAATAATTTTTACTTTTGTTGCTAGGTTGCTACAGTAGATTACAAAACTCTCTTGTAGTAGTGGTAGTAGTTACACAATAAATGTTCAAACTAGTTTATAATCGCCTATCATCAACATCCATATTATGATGTTTTAGGATTAAATTCACAGCAGATCATTTTTATATGACTGTTTAAAACATAGGACCTGTGGTTTTTAATCGTGTTCAAAATACACCTAAACTATTATACGATTTTAGTTTTCGATGTCTGTTAAAATTTTACTTCCGGTAACATATAATGGTTAAGATAGAAAAATATGCATTGTGTTGATGAGGTGCCGACTGCATGGGCGAATAGCACGGGGAAAAATAAAAAAAAGGATATTTTGTTTTTCTGCTATCGATATAAAAAATTACCTAGTGAGTTACACAAAAACAGTTCGCGACCATTCTTTAACTAATTTAGAAACTACAAATCTGTTAAAATTCTTAAATGAAAAGTGAAAGCAAACCTATTCCATTGGAATGGGTTGGAATTCAAAGATGGGCAACTAAAAAGTGTCTTTCTTCTCGTAAAAGCTCCTCTATAATATGTCATTACTACTTAATTACAAAACTGGATAGTTTTTGCCTCGTTTCGCCTCGGGGAGCGGAAGCGGCGGAGGGCAAGGACAGGCATGGCAGGGCAGGCAGGGGGTGTGGCGGCCAGGAATAGCGCGGCAGCGGCGACATGTGGCGAGGGGAGGAGACCCCTTGTTGTGTTGTGTATTTGTAGACGTCACCCACACCAGCTGCTGTGCCGTACCGTCCGATCCGACGTTTTGGAAATTGAGGAAACAATCCACATAAGAAAAAAATAAAGACAAATAAACACCCTTTCAGAATTGCTAAATATTTATCCGTTAACGAAGGATTGGAAGGATGTCATGGGATTTATTGCGTATGTTTGTTTTTGTGTTTTCAAAGACGGCGATTTAACGGGTTTCCGTAGAACAGTCCAAATCCTGGCTTGAATTTTGTTTTATTTGTGTTGAAACGCAATGAATTTTCTTGCAGCCGTAGCGTAGCTTTTTACTCTTGGTTCACCAGCTGCGATTTAAAAAAGTGTAGAATTTTTTGACCTGGACGATATTTTTTACTCTATGCTTCAAGGGAATTATTTAAAAAAAAAACCTTATTTGCAAAATTATGCCCAGTGTTATTTGTATTGATTTTTTTATGTAATTTTGAATTTTTATGGTTTTTGTGAATAGGATCTTGATGTTTTCAATACTCACATAGGAGATTTTTTCACTCAATATTTTTGCAGAATGTACACCTGTTTTACAATGTTAAAATGTAAAACTAAGAAAGGAGTTTAGTAAATTTAAATTTACTGTTGTGCTCAAACTAAGTTTTAAGTTTAGATAAGTTTACAGTACTTCTAGATATTGTACGTTGCATCACAGGTAGAGGTTTATGTGGTTGTAATGTGAAGAATGTCATAAACACTAATTGAACTAAACAAGCCCAGAGTACATTCCCGTGTAGAAACTAGAGAAACAAAAGCTCCGTGTTCATACGTAAGCTCATACGTAAGCTCAATTCAGATTCAGGTTTTTATGTCTTTACGATGAAATTTATTTCGACGCATTTAACAGTGACGTTGTATTTAAAAAAAAATAGATAGTTCGTAAAAGTCACTTTTTACTGCCTACAATCATTGCTAAATTTAGGTGTTTTTATAAGAAAATGTTTTTAGGTACAGTATTGTCAATGAATAAAATACTTACAATGGGTTAACCAAAGGGGCCATCTGGTAGAGAGGCCGCCTCATTCACCAGTAATTTATCGATGAGGAAACTTTGATATATATTTTCCTGTTGTGGTTTTCAAATTTTAAAAGTGAGTCTGTATGTTCATGTTCCAGGTTTACTTACCCCCGAATTTTTTTCATGTTTTTAATTACGAAACGAAATTTTTTAGAGCTATCTATGTAATTTTTATACCTTCTAGTTTTTTATTTATGACTCTATAAGAAGTAGTCATCTTCAGTCAGTAGTGTTGAACATTTCAAGTACGGTAGGCCATCTATGCATGAGTGTGAATGAGTCGAGCACCAAGGAGAACAGGAGTAGGGAAATTATTTTTTCTCGGAACAACACAGACAAAAGAGGACGGAAATACCTTATTAATATTCCAGCAAGTGCTGAGCTCTGTCGGACGTTCTGTGAACTACAGCTTGAGCGAATCACCGCAGCGCTTCGCTGGTAGTCTAGTGATTGCTTTTCCAGGAAGCGGATATTTGATGCCCTTATTGACGTAGATTTAATAAAATACTGCAGTTGTGTGATTTGTTTGCTGCACACTTTGCAGAACTATGGGATTTATTTGTATAAACAATAACATATCAAAGGAGATCTTCGAAATATTTAATTGCTCAGCCCAATCGCATATTAATAATGCCTAAGTCCCTCTAATAATAGTCCCTCAACCCAATCATAATCTAAATCGATTTTTCATTATTTTGAGAATGAAAAAACAATTTAAGGAATATAGTTGCTTTTTTCAAAACTTTTATTACTGATTACAAAATCAATTAAATAAACACACTAAAACCATTGACTATGTACACTAACGTTAGTGTACATAGTCAATGCTAAAACTACGAATGTCTTTAAAAGATTCCTCATAAAGGTTATTTTTGTTTCGTTGTGTGTGGCCCTTCCTTCGGTGGCATTCCGTTTCCAGAACTTGATTGTAAGAAATATCCTGGCTTATTGTTTCATATCCTCCGGTTAATTTGATCGAAATAACTCACTTTTAATTTTATGACGACAGTTGATTTACAAAATACTTTGAGTCAAGTTAAAATTACATAGCTCTTTCATAAAGTGTGTTGTTGCATTCGCCATTCGCCTCTGTTACGTTCAGCTTTAATATTATTTACGTAATGGTCTATCAATACCATGTAGCAATGGTCCTTTTGTCATGTAGCAAGGCGACCGAGACTTCCCAAGCCCGCGTTGAAGGACGTGTCACATGATGTACCCAGGACGCGTCCAGGAGGAGATTGGATTAGTGATTAGTCACACCTCTCATGCTCTCATGATCGCCGACGTCCTTGGGACCGATTTGTCACTCTACGTGGAATCAACGCAGCCTGGGCGCTCCTGCTCCCGACGATGGCGCCAGATAATAGCAGCCTGCATTGGTAGGCCTACTAGCACAGGCAAAGACTAAGTAATAGTCTGTAGTACTATATAGGTAAAACAAATTCAGTAGTACCCAAGTTTGTAACCTATCAACAGTTCGAATCGTCTACAAATATACCGGTAACCAAAAGAATGATAGCAATCCAAACCCCATTAGTTCTTTAGTTGACTGTCCATGATGGTTAAATATGTTGGTTTCATTTTAATTGTTTTAAACTTTGCTGACAGATTAATTGTCCCCTCATTTTTCAAAAATAAATTACTGAGAACTAAACAGAATTAGGGTTGCTGTTGGGTTTTACGTAGTTTACTTTACTACATTTCTCCACACCTCACGATTTTTGTTATTTCAATTTAGGACCGCACACACAGACATCATTCGGAAATCTCGCGGCTAAACATTTGTACAATGGAATTATATAATCCATAGTTAGGTAGAACGCCACAAAATCGTCTAATAAAATGTCTCACTAAAATGCAAAACACGGGTGCACTCGTGTCTTTTGCTCCTACTTGGTTTACGCCTTGAAGGCGTTATCCCATATGATTTTCACAGCTAAAAATTGTTTCACAGCTAGTTTGTATATTATTTTTTTCAGGTGTAATTAATCATGTCATTAGAGAGGTAGCTAAATGTGAACTGCACCGTTCAGCAAATAACGAATTACAGTAAGTATAAAATATTATCTTTGAATGTTTTCCGTATTGAACAGCCGTAACGACAAGTTGCTCGTTATCGCTTGTTTGTTGTATTGTTCATTAGATATTTCTATTTTCTATATCGCGTCCCACTTCCACGAGGCGATAAGGCCGGCGGCACGTGGCGGGCTGATGCTCCGTCACACTGCAATATCTCTCTAATCTATATGGCGATGGTCCGAACGATTACTTTAATCATTACAAATTAAATTGACACATAACTCAGCAACTAGGGGTTTCAATTCCAATATTTCTTTTCAAATCTTAAGATTTCATAAGACTCTGCAGTAAAGACTGCCTTTTTATTCCCGAAAGACTAAAAGAATTCATACAGAAAAAAAGTACTGTTTAAAAATTTCAAGTAAATTTTTTTTGTAGAAATTATGTGAATATTTTTAGTAATAGCTGATCCGAAAAAAAAAACTGTTTAAAGCTCTGGTGTTCGGTCTATTAATGGAGGACATTTAAATCGAGTCGAGGGCTTTTAATTAACTATCACACCAAAAAACACTATGTGTTGAAGGGTTGCCAAGTCCTAAAAATGTATGATATCAAAATTTCTTCCAAGTCAATGATATTGGTTTTAGAATAGCTACTTGACAAATTGATTTGATCTTTTAATGCTTGGTAAACATTTTGTAAAACATTATTAATTTATTTCGAGACCGTACTTGGCCAGCAGATGTACGTTTTTATCATTGAACCAAATGTAAATTCAACATTTTCCCATTAATCGTAATATATCCCCATTCGTAAAAGGTCTAACTTTGTTAATACATCTGCTGGCCAAGTACGGTCCCGAAATAAAATAATAATGTTTTACAGAATGTTTACCAAGAATTAAAAGATCAAATCAATTTGTCAAGTAGCTATTCTAAAACCAATATCATTGACTTGGAAGAAATTTTGATATCATACATTTTTAGGACTTGGCAACCCTTCAACACATAGTGTTTTTTGGTGTGATATCATTATTTTTTATCATATTTGGGTTTTAACAATACAATTTTTAAGTAGGAATAGAGTTTTAATTAAATGTTTTAAAGTTAAACAGAACACTATGTAGGCCTATTCGTTTGTCTGATTTTTACACAGGAGGTAAAAATGTGTGAGGAACACTGCAGTTATTGTTTATGGGATCGAATTGAGCTATTTAACTGCATTGAGAGATTGAAATACTAATGTATGGACCCATGCTGATACCCATGATTCGTAACGGAAGTGACAGGAGTTATTAGTTTGAAGGTCTCTTTAGTTTTGGTTATCCGCCACCGAATTCCTTTTTACGATCAAGATATAGGCCTATAGGAATAAAACAAAATGTTGTAATACGTTTGTGCAGTGTTGACGTACCAAGTTTTATTGCTTTATCTGTAGTGTTAAAGAAATGTACGGTTCCTGTACTCCCTAAATAACGATGCAAGTGAAATTTTCAAACTACATAGAACTATCTTTGAGTAAAGACGACCTAAGAATAACTGCAAATAACTGCAAGTAGGCGTCACGAAAATGCGAACCTGAATTTAAAACAGTGTTGCCGATCCGTGCCGACCAATCCATTTGGCATCTGTTATTAATTACTGCAATAATAGGAAAACATGAAAAAACCGACAACATCGCTAGGTAAGACTATTTAAATCAGCTTCCAGCTGTTTAAATTTCCGAGCTCGTAATTTCGTTGCGCCTAGTATACCACATGTCTGCTGTATAACCTCTTTTGTGTTCTGGATACGAAGCGGTTTAAGACGAAAGTCAAGCTATATTGATTTAATATTGCAGAGCTGATTAAAAGAAGGGTTGAAACAATGATGATACGGATACGATTTTTACTGTGACAGTTCAATTATATTACTCTATTTCGAATATTATGTAATATTATATTTAATATGAACATTAGTCATTCATTCAACTATAAATTATCGATAAAGGTAAATTGCAATTATAGCATATTGTGGATTTTTTAATAACTAACTGCAGCAACGCCTGTACATTGGGATTTATGAAACTCCCACAGTTTCTAGTTAAAACAATTCCGCTAGTAGCCTACAGTTTGTCAGGGTATGTAGGGCCTAGGCCTACAATAAGTAGGCCTACCACGCATGTTTTGAACACTAGGCAGATTAAGCAATACAATTTGTTACATAAACACTGCACAGAAATTGCATTTTTTATGGGGCTATCACTTTTCTGTCACTTAGGGGGCCTGCCAATCGGGATTATTTTATACCCAAGAAAAGCATTGGTCCAAACATTCCATGGGCAACTCTAGGGCGCAATTCTAAAATTACGCCTGTTGAAACAGTTGAAATCATAAAAAATTCACTAGTTTTGAAGATAAAATATTTTATTTTCGAATGTACTTATACAGATAATTCAAATCAATATTGGCAATAAAATAATTTATTGGATTGGAGGAAAGCCAGCTCAATTTTAAGTAAAATAATTTTCTGTGCAAATTAATTTATAAATGTGAGCTGTTGAAATAAATGAATATGGTGGCAATGTTTTGAGTTAGCTTCTTTTGAAACGAATTTAAATAGCATTGCCAAACACCTGCTTTGTTTACCTTTTAAATTTACGGCGTGTAATCAAAGCGCTTTTTTAAAAACTCATATCTGTTTTATTTTGTGATATTTAAATTTAATAAACTTGATCTTTGTACACAGAGGTATACACTACGTCGAGATAAGAAGTTCCGTGAAAAGTTACTTGGAATTCCTATTAAAGGTAAAGGCTGTAGCACTGTCTAAAAATTAAACAAATGTTTGTTGTGCGTAGGAAACTATTTTTCTAACAATTTTAGGCTACTTTTGAACGCATATATTTTATTTCACTGAGTGTTTTCGAGGTAAGCTCAGCGATTTTTACGAGAGTAGTGGGGTTTGGTTACTTTCAAAACGGAAGTCGTGCCAATTGCCAGCCGCTGCCGGCCAGCTGCCATCGGCCAGCTGCCAAATCAGTTGCTGCTGCCATATGCCATGCCATATAGCTTCCGGTGGGGGAGGAGATGTTATTTGAAATTTGAAATTCAACTTGACAATTAGGTTATGGAAAGTATGTCAAGGTCATCCAGAGTAAGTTTTAAAAAACCCTATCCCGCTACCACCGGAGTAATAGTTCGGAGAGTGGAACTAACTCTGGCGATAGCGGGATAGGTATAGAATTAGGTTTGTGAATTTTATTTGTGAAAAAGATACAATCAATGTGTGACAGCAGTGTTTAAACAGGTTGAAGTTTTGTTATGAACTACAGAGTTGTAAACACAAACACCGACGACGATGAGAAGGTAAACGCAGAGTCCCCAGATGATGTATTTAAAAAGTTTGAACAAACGTAACATCTCGAGTTGGTTTTCCCGTTCCATTTCCAATCGTTTGATTTCCAATTTCAATTTATCCTCTTCCATCCTTGTTACAAATGGAACTTCATCCATCATATCCATCATGTTTGTGTTTTTTTTGAAATTTTGAAAGAAGCGATGTTGATAGTTGAAGAGGCGAGGATGGAATGAGAGTTAAAAGAGGGAAATGTCGGTTAAATAAAGAAGTGGTGGGGGGAAAGAGCGTTGTTACATAGAAGCGGTGGGGGAAAGATGCTGCTCATCATTTGCCTCAGAAGTTGTGTCCGACTGTAGAGGGGTAAGAGGAGTAGTATTTAGTAAACTGTCTTCATCAGAACTTTCAACCTTATTACAAATAGGACAAGCGTAAGTTATTTCCAAATTCATTGTAATAGCGTTAAATTTATCTATAATTTCATTTAAAGCATTAAATATTTCTTGTAAATCATCTTTTGAGTTTATTTCAAAACTAGCATTCATTCGTGCCAATGGAGAAGTGTTCATCGTTAGAGAGTTGGCAATCGAATGAGGATTAGCGCCTAGGGAAGGGGGCTTATATAATGGCGACCTTGAGCAGGTGTTTAGGGAGGGGGGCTTTCTAGGGAGGGGGCTTCTATATAGGGGACCTTGAGCTTATGATTGAATAAAACGTTTAGTTCTTCTTCTTCGTCTTTTAATTCAATTATTTGAACCGAAGTAGTTGTTTCATCCTCTTCACTCGATGAAGAAAACAATTCTCCAGGATTTAAATATTGAACTACAATTCTGAACCATCTTATAGGATATTCGTCAATGACAGAAAGTAAGTTTTGAAACAATTCTTCCATCTCCTCCCTGTCAGTTATTATATGTTCAAACTTGATAAATTTTCCTTCCATGTTGTTAGTTAGAGTGTTGGAAGTGGAATGATTTAATATTATATAAAAATTAGAACTAATGGTGGGGGAAATCTCAAGGTCATCCAATTGAAGTTTTAAAAAATAGTGTAAAACTGAAATTATACATTTGATGGTTCTACAGGATCGGAATACCAATCTGATCTGTATTTACATCTTTTTATCATATGTGTACAAAAATCATCTTGATGAGACTTGGTGCGTTGACAATGAGCAAGATCTAGAGGGTGAAATTTGAAACATCTTTGAGGACAACATGTATGAAAATATCTTGATTTGTAAAATTTGAAAGTTCGCAATTCCGGTGGCGGTAGTTGTTTTGTTTTACATTTGCAATAACAAGATCCGAAGAATTCACATTTAGTACAAGCTAACCCATCCACCATCATTGGTCCTAAATCTGTACACTGTTGTTCACAACAGTAACGAGGTTTGTACTTGTATTTTTGCTCTTCCATGTTGACGCTGCGGAGTCTAGTGAAAGAATAAGATTGTATACTGATGAATAGCGAGTTTTATGTACTATGAAAAGTGGTAGGGGTAATTTCAAGGTCATTCAAATGGAGTTTTAAAAAATTATACCTTACAAGTGTAAGGATTATTGAAATTTAGGAAGTTTGTTTCTGTTTGTTTTCTTCAGACTTTTTTTCTCTCTCCGCCTTAGCCATAGCAATAAGTTCTTCTGTTGATAGTGGATGTACTTCAGGAAATTTTAAAATTAATTTAGCTTGATATCCTTCTTTAGTTAATACATCTAAATCTTGAGTCATTTGTTCAACAGTGTTATAATCCTTTCCATAGATTTTCCCATCAAGTTCAATCATCATTCTGTATAACATTTTGTAGAATAGATCTTGTTGTGGCGAGAGCTGAGAAGCGAATGATTATTTATCAAACTGTTACATCCTTTTTATGAACTTGATATTGATCACGTGATTCCTTAGTTGTAATTTTATTTATTAAAAGTTATTCAACATTGGTAATACTTCTGGAACTTGACGTTATGTTGACCAGCTGGCGATGAAGAAGTTGTAGGTTGTGTAGAAAAAAATATTTCATCATCGCAATATTTTGTTTTAGTGAACATCCTTGTATTAGTAGCACTAACATCAACAGTTAAGTGATAACCACCGGTAAGTAAAACTCGCATTTCGTTAGTTAAATCTTCAAGTTGTTCAAAAGTAGTTATGGTGTTGGTATCGTAAGATGCACACTTAACCTTTAGGGACATGTTGAAGTTTTGTATTTAGTGATAGAGAGTGAGATGTGTACGGTACGAAAGGTAGTTGTAGACTGATGAATTTAACAAGTTGATTTTCACTTTTATTATCACACAAAATTGGGTCAAGGTCATCCCATGGAATTTTTAAAAAAAGCAACATATTGTAATGTACAAACACATTACAATATGTTGCTTTTTTATTTTTATTTTTATTTTTTTTTTTTTTTAGGTTTATATCATATTTATTGAGAAACAAATACAAAGAAATATTTACAATCTTATGTACAAACTAATCAGTAGTAGGTGTTACATGAATTGTAAGTTCAGTAGAGTTGTTTCCACTTGGTCCATGTGATACCAAATAGAGTGCGCCGGGTTGAATTATACGAAGATCTTCATTTTGTAGTAGTTGTACGAAGCGCTTTGGTAGGAAGATTTGAAATTTTGCTTCATCACCAATTGTATAAGGTGCCTCGCTTAATGTGCAATTTATAGCATCACCTACTGAAGTTTCCATCTTCTTTATTGTATGAATGATGTAGTGTTTTTCTTCTTTCAGCTCGGAACATTTCTTTGTAGGTAGGATTGTTGATTTTGAATGAGCGTTGAATTGTTCAACTAAATTTTGAAGTAAGTTGTTTGATGCCATCTTAATGTTTTTGCTGATGCTAATCTTCTTGTTAATAAGAATATCCGTTGGAGATGTTGTCTCTTCGGAGGTTCGAGTAATACTCATGCTGTGTCATGGTAGCGCTCTCACTTTTATTATCGAGACTACCCCCACCACTGACACTACCCCCACCACTGATGCTACCCCCACCACTTTGTTGAAGGAAATTATTCAAGCGGTAGGCATTCTTCAAAGCACACTGTGACCTTCGATGTTTAAAAATTTTTGATGAAATACAAAGTTCATTAAAGTAGCATTGGAAATCTCTATCTATTATTGCATTTATCACTTCATTGCTTGTAAATGATTGTATCCAATTTGCTTTTTCCAATCCTCTTGTGTAGATAGTTTTAAACTCTTTACAATAATGATTCATAATATGCGGCATCATGTTATAATGAATAAAACCTTCATCCCATTTTAAGTTATGAAAATGTTTGTTTAACCATTTGTTTGTAACTTTCGCTTTAGTTGTTAGTTTATTGAATGGAAATGGAGGTTTGAACAAGTAATGATAAATTACAGATGTGTTCATATCCAAAATTACTAATTCTTTAATAATGAAATTTCCATCATTCCCTCGAAAAGCTTGAAATTCAATTATACCTCTTTTAACTTCCATTAACTGTGATGCAGTAGAAAACGAAACCCGTTTGTTCATGATGAAGTCTAATCCACAACTGACTGTTATTACAAACGAGATTGTTCTTCTTTTATTTCTTGCGCTTCTTCGTTTATATTAAAATTGGTGTGATAGTTGTTTAATTGTCTCCACATATCCACTTCTTGAGGTATTCGATTAAAAATTGAAGTATCCACAGGACCATATAAAATTGGAATGAATGGTTGTCTGTCCAATGTATCGATTAGATAATCTTTAATTATTGTACTTGAAAATACTAGTTGTTTTAAGTATCTAGTGACAGGACCGGTAGTACAACTTAAAGTGTAAAATTCTTCTTTAGTGAAATGTAATTTTACATCATGTCTAGTTAAATCTTTGAAGCGAACAACTTGTCCCCCACGATGTTTGATTATATCAACTTCAATATTTGATTCTAATAAACTTAATCTTGTTCTTTTTCCAAATGTGTTGTTAGTTAAATAACATTCCAAAAGATGTAAATGTCTCATTAGAGAATCCCAAGAAGTTTCAGTAAAGATAACCATTTTACTTCCTTGATTTAACATAACAATTGGTGAATAATCCAATGATTTTACAATTCCAACAGATATACTTTTTGTCATGCATGAAGAAATAGGGTAGAAAATTCGAAGAAATACTTCTGTTAAAATATTTGTTGTAATGTTAACTTCAACCTTTTTTCTTTTTACTTCTTTTTCATCTTCTCCTTCTTCTTCTTTCTTCTTATGTTTGTTAAACTTGAGGAATTCATCCATTTCTTGTTCAACTTGCTTTTCTATATCAGAACTATTTTCATCCATTAGAGGTGTATTTTCTTCTCCGTTAGTAGAATTCATCTTGCGAACGATGTTTCCCATACGACGGTTGAAGATAGAATGAAGTTTCTACTAGTTAATTTCCTGCTTTTATATTTTTTGTAAAATTCTTGAAATTTATACAATTACATAATTGTTTATTTTCAACTTGTGTTTTATAAACAAAATTCTAACCTTAAAAATTAAGGAAGATAATTCTAACCTCAATATTTTGCAGTAGTTGTACTAATATTTTAAAGTACATTTTTCACTATTCCGGTCAGTGGTGTGTAAGTAACTATTTTATCATGTAGAATTAGACAGTATGCCGAAGTTCCATCCGCTACTGGTTCTTCAAATTCCATTTCAATTTTTATATCCACACTTGATGATTTTACTGATTCATTTTGTTTTGAACAATCGATTACAATTATTGGAGCTTTGGAATAATACTGATCAGGTGATAATAGTGGTGTATTAGTCTTTCCATAATATGATGATTGAAATCTTGCATACATATCATATAAAATGGAAAAACGTTTTTTGCTAAACATGACATTTAAATTGTCATATGGAAAGAATTGAGAGTTTAAGAAAACTTTACAATTCTTTATTTTACAGTGATCAAATTGACCAGCATTTGCAGTAATAACATCTTTTCGCTTAGTTTGAAAACCGAGTATTATGTACCTTGCACGTTCCAAGTAAGTTGATGTTTTGACGGTCCATGTTTGTCGTTCTGTTTGAGGTAATGTAGGGTATTCATGAAATTCCCAACTTCGGAATGGCATTACAATGTCACGGTCAGATTTTAACTTTCTTAACAATACGATTCTATGTTCATCAGCCAATCTTACATGAGGTACTCTCCAAACAACTTTATCCAATTGTAGTTGCCATTCCAGTTTATCTTCCGTAGTTGCAGGGTCTGCAAGTATTAAGTCCTTATTAGTTGAAGATCTGAGTAATACTAATTCTTGTTTAACATTTATTATAACCCTTTTGTAATCTTCAGCAAATCCTAAAAGCAATCGTAAAGGTACATGAAAATCAAAATGACCGTTGGAAGCAGGTGTTATAGTGTCTTTATCAGGAGCAACCCATCCGGCAGTGACTATTGAATTCTTGTCATGTGGTGTTAATGATGTTAATCCTTTTAATGTAGTTGTTATACCAACCTTTTTTGTTGAATCAACTGTCACCCCTGATATCTCATATCTTATTTCATCAAAAAGATATGCCATTGGGTTATTTATAAAAGGAACTGTTGAAGCAGTTTTTCCATCCAATTTTAATACCCTTCCTTCGATGTACAAATAACTTTCACATGGTAATGTGTAAATATCTTGTTGTTGAATGGGAATTCTTATTTCATCATTATTGTTTAATTTTGATGAAGTGTAAGGGTTGTGTGTGTGATATTCCTTCTCCCATAGTGTTTCGTCGAATGTCGGTCCTTGAGATATATCCAGGATATCCATCGTTGTTAAGTTTCAATCCAATCTTTTGTAGAAAACGAATGTTGTCTGATGTTAACTCTTCCAATGTCGAGGAGCTACTGAGCTCCCGACTCTTCCGTTGTGGTTTAAATGATAATCCCATGTTGATTTTTATGTCGCCGCTCTGATGTGTATTCGTATAGTAATTGTTTCTCCTCTAAAGTCAACACTATGACCGTCTTGATCCAATATGTTCAGTACGATGTCTGAAATGAAACTGGTGTTTAACGGTAGGTATATCAAGTTTTGTGGCTTCTCAACAATTTTAAAACCTGGAGCAACTGTTGGATAAAATGTATGTAAAATATGCTGATTTACTCCTTCTCTATATGATCCATGTATAATATTACATGTTACATCAATACTATTTACTTTTAATATTGTAACAGTTGTATTACCTGAATGAGTAGTTCCAGGAGTTAAGATTTTCTTTTTTGTATCTGTAAATCCAAGTAAACTGCCAATAGAGTTTTTCATTCCGACATCTATATAATATTTTGAAGTTATTTCTGCTTTTAAAGTATTATTATTTCCTTTGATTGTGATATTATCTTCTCCGAGTTTTTTCTGCAATAATTGGTTTATATCATCAATTTCATAAGCTCCAGTAGGAAATGTAATTATTTTCAATTCTGAGTATTTTCCTGCAGCATCCTTAGTTTCATAATAATGTAGTAAATTGTTTTTTCCTTCTGTAACATTAGGAATTGAATTGTAGGTAGTTAAATCAAGTAATGCCGCTTCCCATAATCTTTCCTTGGATAAACGCAATGCTGGGAATAGAGTACTTTTTAATGTGGATGAATTTCCACTCAGTGACACTGTATATGATGACATCTTAAAGGTGACTGACACTTTTCGCTAGAAACTCCAAACATAAATGTCCACATATTTCAGTATTGTTAGGTTGTTCTCTTTTGTAATTGTAAAAAATGTTTTTGGAGTTTTGAAAATAATGTTGAAGTTCTTTAGGCGGTGGTAGATTGCCAAAACTGTCAAAGTAGTAAACGGTTTGTCCGAGCTTTTTATAGCATACCCAATGAGTGCCTGGACCATAGGTGGAATCCAAATTTACTATTCCAGTTTCATTTTTCCATATTTTAGTTGGTAATGCATCTTTCATAAAAACTCCTCGAAAGAATGGTATTTTCAAACATTTTACATAATCATTTAACTGATGATTAGTTAAGGCTTTATTTGGAATTATCAATTGATTTTTTTTATTTAGTACACACGGTACGGTCTTAGGTATAAACCTGCTCCGTTTTTTACCATTGACCAAACAGAAGCCTTTTTTACTTTTGCTTTACGAGTTCTACGACGTCTCTTTCTAATATTTCCACCTTTTTTGGGAGCTCTTCTTTTTGCAGGTCTTCCTCTGCGACGTCGTCTTCCACCACCAAACTTAGCTTTTGTCTTCATGGCTGTTGTTACTGCCCAAGCCGCTGCTTTTTCTGCAATACTTGCGTCACTTGATTTTACTCTTTGCCAAGCTTTTTCTGCTAGAATTTTATCTGCTATTGATCTATTTGTTGAATCTTTAAACTTTGAATATGCTATATCGTGTTGTTTGCAAGCTTTATCTAATTTATTAATTCCAGGATCTCCTCTTGCTAAACGTTTTGCCAACTTAGTTCCAGGTCCACAATATTGATAACCTCCAGGAATATGTAATTCGTATGGTAAAGCGTCTATTGCTCGATTTACAACAGCACCAATAGGTATCCGTCTAAGCAGGGATAACGCAGTTGAAGTTATACCACGTCCTCTCTTGTTGCTGTCTTGATGATGACTGAGTGATACGGCCTTCATTATGTAGTCTTATATAAACTGGTGTGTTTACTCCACAAGATACATTACATAAATGAATAAGTTATGTATAATTTTTTATATTTAAACACTTAGTTATTCAAATTAATTATATATTGATTTATAATTCTATTTTTAATCCAAGCTTCCCGTTCATCGGGTTGAATTATCACATGACTCGTTGTACTAGCTATATGATTATGGGTATCAATAAGTAAATTGCCCACTATTCTTATTAAACAATCTAAATTTACAGCATCTTTTGGATGTTGAGGATCATGTAATTGCATAATACGTTTATCATTACATGTGTAAGCTGTTGAATCACTTTTTGATGTTTTTATGACTTGTCCAATAGTAGCAGCATCATTTGAATCTTCACCTGGTAAAATATTAATTATTTTTTTCATCTTTGCATCATATTGGGTCCCAAAGTGTTTATCCCAAGTTATTGTTTGTTTCATTGTAACACAATCATTTTCTTCATAACCAGGATAAATATCTTTTATTCTTCTATTACGACCATTGTATGTACCTAATGTACCACCACTCGCAATTAATGTTTGCACCATTAGAGGTACATCTGTATCTTTTATACCAAATCTTCCATTTGTTATTGTTTTATGTCCTGCATCCCATTCATCATTATTTCCTTGCATTAAATTAAACTTTTCATTTCCATGTATAAATTTATCTCCCCGCTTTAACACGGCATCTTCATGTTTTACAAAATTGGATGTTTCCTTTTTTAATTCTTTAGATAATTGTTCCATAGTAACAGCATCTTTTGGTTGAGAACCAAACTTTACATTTGTCAATGTTTTACCATGACAATCGATTCCATTAACATCTTGTAAAATACAGTTGTCCTTGATGTATTTTAGGTTTACAGCATCACCGTCTTCCTTTGGGTATCCAATGTCATTTATAATAAATTTATAAAAAGAAAATCCATGTTCAGTTTTTTCCGGTATTATAGAATGTAAATATTCTTTATTAACTGAATCCTTATTATTTTTGGGATTTCCCACATTGGTTATTCTATAATTTCCAGCATCATATGTTTGTCCATCTTTTAAGTTGTTACCCCATTGCAATTTTAAAGTATTTGAAAGTTCAGATAATAAGTATTCTTTAGTAATTGCATCAGAATCTTCAGTTGGTTTACCAACATTAATTAATCTATGTGATTTAACATCGTAAGTATTCTTATGTAATTTCAATGATGTTGAAGTAGCTTCTTTTACTGTCTTTAAATTTGCTCCATCGGTATCTTCTTCTGGATCTTTAACTAATTTTAGTCGTTTATTATTTATGTTATAGTCACCTCCAGGTGTTTGCGGTAATCCGCTTCTTTTTCTGTCTTCTCCAACTTGCACTCCTAATGCGGAGTAGCGTCCGAACTTGTCGACGCTCATGTTAGAACTGATAAATCTTACACTTGCAACTTCTTTATATTCGCGGACAATTATACAACTATGCCGCGATTTTTAAGTTCATCAACTAGAGCCACCCATTCATTATTTAAACCAGTATGACCGGCTTCCATAGCTTCATGCAATAGTCTCATTCTGTCAACTAATTTATTGATGTCGTTGTAGTAGATAACATTTGTATTGTATAGATTTTTCATTAATCCTTTACCAGATGTTGAAGTATCTCCTTTACTCTTTTTACCATGTTGTTCAATAAGTGATAAATCCATAAGTGATAAAGATTTTCTTTTTAATGGTTGTCTCACAGCCGGTGTGGTACGTAATGTTGGTAATTTTCGTGGGGGAAACAATTTTTTTATAACAATATTATATTTTGTTGCACGTGAACGATTAATCATTGCATCCTTTGAGTAGTTTCTTTTATGAGCGTTAGTATTTTGTAAAATTTCTTTAAAAGTATTTAAATCTTTTGCTGAATATTTTATTGGTATATTTTTAAAAATTAATTCATATAATCCTTTTGTTCCTTTATATCTATGATTACCAATAATGATATAATCGTCTTGAGTTACTTCAAGCTTAGAGTTACCAATTTTCAATTCATTTCCATCAATTCTTGCTCCATATACATGTGATTTACTTAAATTTGGATTTGATTTCATGTCATGTAGCATTTTCATTATATATTTTCGTCCAAGAGGTCCATGTTGTAATATATCACTACTCAATTGAGTTAAATTTGGAATAGATTGTTCTGCTTCAGGTATTGGCTGTTCTTCCTTTTCAACAATTGATTTTTCTTCATCTTTTGTTTCTTCTTGTTCACTAGCACTTGTATATGAATCATCATCATCTTCTTTTTTTAATGCTTGTACTTCTTGATTAGAAACTGGTAGTAAAACATCTCCTTCATAACGAGGTTTACCAATAGTTTCTGATATCTGTTTTAAAGGTTCCGTGATAGGTTTAAATGTATTCTCTAAAAATTCTTCTCTTTCACTTAAACCCATCCTTAATGCACGATTCTTTATCCTAATAGAATCACTGAGTGATTTTATTTCTTTTAATAGTTTTTCTTGATTCACCATGTTTACACTGTGAAGTTCAACGTGTTACTAGATGTAGCATAGGTAGTTCAACGTATTAATACAAATTTATCCAATCCTATACGATATCTACCATTTTTAATATCTCCTTCTTTCATAATAACGAGAAATCCATATTTTTCATTCCATGCTTTACCACACATTTCTTTAAATTTATCAAATGGCATATCCGCATTAACATGATCATTATATATATGCTTTAAATTTGTCTCATCTTGCTTAAAGATGATTAACATATTTGCATTGTCTCTTATAAGTTGTTTTGGAATTTTACTGTATGTTTGACCAATATAAATGCTATCAATATTATTATGTCTTCCCATAGCAAAATAATTTCTTATAGTATCATGATTTTCACAAGAAACATCGTCAAATATAAAAATGGAAAATGGTTTTGCTTCACTTGGTTGCATTATTGTTTCACTAGCATTAAACTTGTAGAAATTCACTTCAGGTACACTTGCAAGTATTTTATCTAATAATTGATATTTTGGTTGTTGCAATGATTTTGAAAAAATATATATATTGTTAAAGCGTAAACCTTTAGGATTAGTTATAAGGTTAAAGACAACATTAGTTTTTCCACAATTTGAAGGACCAGTTATTAAACATCTTATAGTATTTGGTAGTAATTCACCATGTTTACCATGATTTAACTTATTATTGTCAACTGTCAATTCATCAATATTATTAATATTAAATCGATCTTTTTGTTGTACAATCTCCATCTTGTTTAAAGGTTAAACACATAATGAGCTATTTAATAACTATACCAAGTCTTTTGAAGGAATCCAAGAGTCTTCACTTTTATCAAATCCTAACCACCTAACTTTAACCATATCCTTTTTCCTTTGTAAAACCTTTTCAACAAGATATACATCACCAACTGTTGATTTTAACAACTCATGTCCATAGAATCCACCTTGAAGTAATTCACCCTTATTATCCTTTAAAATGTAAGTTTCAGGTATAGTTGGTTGTACTTTATAAATTGTAAATACTTCATTAGTCCAATTTGGCAGATATCTTTTACTAAATACACCTTTGTATTTGCTTATACTAACTTTATCATTAACCTTAAACTTTTTTGGTTGTAACTTTTCTATTTTTGGTGTTGTATTATTTTTGATGCGTTGTAATACAATTTTAGCATTAGCACTGTTTACTTGGATAGGTTTCATTCCAATGGTGCGATGATATTTGTTGTTATACTCTTTTATAAGTTGTGGTAATATGTCATACCACACATATGATCCTCGTTTTGAAAATTGTTTATACATAGCTCCTTTTAATGTTCTATTAAATCTTTCAATTATTGAAGCTTTAACTTCAGAATTTGTAGAATAATGATTTATTTTATATTTTTTCATCAAAGCTCCAAAATCTTTATTAAAATATTCTTTTCCATCATCCGTTTGTAAATGTTTAATTTTAAATTTATTTCTTTGTATTGTTGTCTCCATAGCTTTGGTAACACTTTTACCAGTCTTGTCCTTCAAGGGTAAAGCATCAGCTATTTTAGTAAAACAGTCTATAATTGTTAAAATATATTTAAATCCTTTGTTTAATTTACTGTGTGGTATCATTTCAATAAGATCAGCTTGGTAAAGATCATTCATTCCTTTAATGATTGTACTTCTTCTTGGAAATCTTCTTCTTGCTGGTTTATGTAGTTCATTTACAATCTTATCCTTTACACTTTCCATCTTAAAGTGTTGCTTGCACACTGTTTGTAGAAATACTGATCCATACAATGGTTTATTCTCTTATATATAGTTGAAATATAGGTCAAGGTCATTTAATATTAGTGTAAAAAAGAGGGAACATGGCATTGGGCTTGCCATGTCCCCTCTTTTTTACGGAAAGGAAAAAGGAAGAAGGTAAAGGACGAAGAATAGGTTTACTGGTCGATAGGGTTTAAGGAATAGTGGCCAAATGGTAGAGTATTAATTTTATCTTCTAAAATATGTCGCTTGTCGTCTTTGTAGCTTAATGCCCACTTTGTTTGTTTGACACTAAAAAGTTGGTGGTTATAACTTCTAATAGTGTTAAATGTTGCAGTTGTTTCAACATTTTCAAACAAACATCTTTTATAATGTTGAAACTGTACGTTCTTCTTTAGGAAAGATGTCTTTATTCCTTTAGCTTTTTTTGTGACTTGATATTCGTTCCTTTCATTTATGTACAGTTGAAATGAATAGAGTTTAGACATTAATGCTACAATTTCCATCATCGGCACACCATTTGTTTCATCTTTAAATTTTCCCAATACTTTTTTGTTTTTGTCATAGTCGTAATTTGGATGGTCCTTAGGATAATCGGAAAAATCAAAATCATCTTTATATACAAAGGTCCGTAAATCCTCATACATGTCATTTGTTTTAATCCAGTAAATAAGTGCATCCGTATCCATATATGCAATACCAATGTTATCTCTTCCATAATAATTAACCATCTTCTTATAATGAAACTCGTACATGTGTGTTTTAGAAATATCCAATATTGACATTCCAAGATATAAAGGACGATCCAATAGAACTGATTTTTTGTTCATAGAAATGACGACAAGATTTTCATTTATAATTACGGATGAACCAAAGTTTGGTTGTTGCACTAGTTTCTGTAATTTTACTGGATCAGTTACTAATTTGATATTCTTATGTTTCCTTTTGTTTTCTAAAGTCTTGCCAAATATTGCATTGTTCATCAGTTTGAAGAAATCTTTTTGAAAACTTGATGTAGCAGCAGCTCTTCTTCTTGTGTTGTTGTCGATGTACGGTTTCAGCCAACAAGATTGAGAGAATTGTAGTATTCGATTAATTTTTGTAATTTTTAATCCCAAGTCTAAAGCCTGTTGTATCATCCAATAATGTCCAACATACCTAGACTTATTGTTTAAAGTCATTAATAATTTTGGCCATCTTCCAGTAGGGGAAATTTCAGTCTTTGGAAGAAGTGGTAAATCGTAATGATGATCATGAAGATGTTCAGGATATTCAAAATCGACGTCAAAAATGTAACCAGTTTCACCATGCTTTGGTATATCCATTATGTTTCCAATTGATTCTGGATCTATCCATTTAAAATTATCATATGGAAGGGGATTTGACATTGCCCATCCGTATAAGTTATTTGCATCGAAATAACCTAGAAATGTTGTTGGTTTTGATGCATCATAATCGGGCAGATACTTATTATTAGCCTTAACATGTCTGGTTACACTTTGTGTCAATCCCCCTCGAACTCCTGATTCTAACATTAAAACCATATCTATATCAGTAAGAAGTTGTAATTTACAATTTGTTTCTTTCAACATGGCTTGCCATGCTAGTCCAGGTGAAGTGTATGAATGAAGAGGGTCCAATCCATATGCTGCAAAACATGTATTTCTAAATTCTTCCATTATATCACATAATAAAGTTACATCTAATTTAACATAAAAATCTGAATATTCTCCCAATGTTGTAAATCCTAATTCATTCCATACTTTACATGCATGATCATAATCCTCTTGAGATATGTCCATGTCATATAGTTTACTTTTAAATTCTTCTTTTGGCGGAAGTGATGTTTCATTAAACTTTTCTAAACTGTCTATATAATCATATGGGAAAACACCTTTCCGAAGTACGAGATCCAGTTTGTCATTACTTACAATCTTCTTTGTTTCAATAAAATCTTGTTTCCTTAAATTTTCAGAAAGTTTAGACAAACTCGACGGCATAAATCGGTAGGAGTCTAAGAATCTTAATTTGACATTTCCAACTGTTTTAGAGAAACTTATAAATTTTTCTGAAGTTTCAGCCAATACATCTATTGAACCATCGTCTCTTCCTAATTCAGGTATTATAAAATGAGCATCATACCCACTGAGGTTATGCAGAACCACAGGAATAAATAGTGGTAAACGATAGCTCAAATTACATTTATTACAAGCAGCACCCCTGTAATAACCTGTAAGGTGGTCATGATCTTTAACTTTATAATTGTCAATGGTAAATTCATTTTTACATAAGAAACAATGAGTTGCATTTTCATGTTGAATTTCCTCTTCTTCCTCCATCGGTTTCATTGGTATGATATTTGTATATAATCTTTGTACATTTTCAGCTATTAAATATAAATGGTCAAGAAATATTGTTTCCACATTTTCACCACGATATACTAGAGGTTCTGAAGTTAATCCATATTGGTTTAAATGTTCTTCTGATAATGTTGATTTAACCATTAAACAAAAACTATTTGGTTTATGCATTTGATATTTGACACTTTTTCTAGCTTCACAATTTTCATCTTCTATAGGAATTAGTGTTGATTCAAAATCAGCATATACAACTATAGGGATACGATATTGATGATGAACTTTTTGAAATGTAACAAATGCTCTGCTTTCTGAAGGTAAAATAATTTTTGCTTCATAATTATTGTTACATAATCTTTTGTGCTCTTGTAACCATTCCATTCCTTGTCTTCCTTCTCGTTGGAAATTAAAACATCTTTTGCAGATCAGCTTTTTGTTTCGATTTTTTGAAAGTTGTTTATTAACAAGAGAGTCAAATTTCTTTATATACACATAATGAGATACATCTCCTTGTGTTAGTAGTAGTAAATCTGTATGATCTGCTAGTTCTTCTTTAGCAATACGTAAAGGATAAACTTTATTTGAACTATCTAATCCAAAAACATTAATAGATGTGCCGGGATTTTTCTTCTCAAATTTTGATATATCTTTTAGTGATACAGGATAACTAATTCCTTGAAAGTTATATCTATATCTTTGATTTTCATAGTGCTGGTTTGGTTCATTACAATGATTTGGTACAAATTTACATGTCATCGCATATCTAAAACATTCGTTATCTTGATTTTTCACATTAACACATGATCTTGTATCCTCAATTATTTTTGGTAAACGAATATAACTAGATCCCATTAGTCCATATCCATGTTTATGAACTCTTATATTTAATCCTTCAATACTTATAAGACTCCACCCTGATCCTCGTCCTTCATGTTCCTGAATTTTAGTTAATATTTCTTCTATACATTTTTCAACTATTGAATCAATGTCTGAACTTCCTATGATAGTTTGATTTTTAGTTATAAATCCTCTTGGTGATAATTCTTCTTGTACATTTATAAACATAGCTTCTAGTAGTAATCCAAATTTGAGAAAATTTAATCTTTTTAATTCTTCTTTTAAAGTTCTACTGATAATTGGTTTTGCTTCTCTAATAAATTCTTCTAAGTTTAAATCTTCATTTTGAATCTTATGATGCATTACTACCTTTCCGGGTAAAGCTGATACTTGTAAATTTGGTAAAGTTGTTGTAGGTCTTGCTGTTATTTCATTTTGTTCTTCTTGTTCTTCTTGTTCTTCTATGTTGTTGTGAATTAGTTCCTTATGTATTTCTAACAGAATATCATCATTAAACGATTCCAAACATTTATCGCAATGATACATGTTTGGTGGTGTTCACTCTTCAAAATTTCGCCAAGAAATGAAATGAGCTCTTCCTTTCCTTCTTTTATAATAGTTCCCCCACTACTATTTCATCTTCTTCTTCTTCTTCTTCACTTTCAGAAGAAAACAAACGTCTTGGACAAAATATTAATCTTCTACAAACAGATTCTTCATTAGTATTCTCTATATGAATTGGAGTTTCAATATGTATTTCTTCATATTCAAATGATGACGAAGACTCTGATATTACTACATCCATATCCAAATTTTCATTCTCCACATCATTGGCATTTTCTTCTTCTGATGTTGTTACATCCACATCCATATCATTTATAGTTTCTACTTCTGAAGTTTCGCTATTATTTTCATCTTCTTCCATATTTAAATCCTCTAATTGAATTTTATACAATATTTCAATCATAGATTTCCTTGGATAATCGGTGTTGTCCACAGGAGCCATTTCCAGTAAATGAGGAATAACTGTTTTTGATCCGGCTTATATGATATTTTGCTAAGTATGTCAAGGTCATTTTTGATTAAGCGAGAACTGGGAATAGATCACTAAGCAGCATGATGATTCATTACTACAAAGTGATCTATTCCCCATTCTCTAAGAAGTGTCCAATCAATAACCATAGTCCAAGTTCATTTTTTTTTGTTTTGTTTAATTTAAGTCTTTTACATCTTCTTCTTTTATTACACAATTTATAGGTTCATTGTTCGATGTTTCAATATGTTGTTTTATCTTGTGCTCCAGCTCTTCTATTCTTGCTTCCTTTATCATTAATTCCGATTGTAAGTAACTGATGTAATCAGCCGCCATGTCTACCGTTCTGGATCTTATTTCTCCTAACTTAACACCAGGAATCAATCTCTGTAGTTTGTAAAATCTCAACCTTATTCTTGACTCTCTTACTTTAGCCATTTCTCGAAATCTTTGTTTTCTATCTTCTTCTTTGCTTGTGGTCAAGTCCATACTTCTGACAAGTTTACTTTCAGAGTGATTCCTCTACAGTAGGCTTCTCCTTTATACACTTTCCCCCACCATTTTCAATTTCCCCCACCCTACTAATGTAGGTCAAGGTCATCCAATATAACACGAGAACGAGGAATAGAGCACTAAGTGGCATGTTAGTCCATTACCACAAAGTGATCTATTCCTCGCTCTCTATTCTACATCTACTTTTTTTTCATTTTACTATTTTATTATTTTTTTTGTTTTTCTTGGGGGGAATGAGTGTTTACTTTTTACAATGTTCATTCTTCTTCTCCAACTTTTCAATTCTTTCTAACAATTCCAACAAATATGCATTGGTTGCTTGCAAAGTTTGTATTCTAGTACATCCCACTTTAATAGAGGGAACTGTTAACTGTAATTTTGTAAATTCTATCCTTTCTTTCTTGCACCTTTCTCTCGTGTATGTGTTTTTCCTGATTCTTCCTGATTGAGCTGATATTAACTTATTACAATCTAAATGGGGTTTTGATACTTTAAATACTGATGTACAAAAATTAGTTGATGTTGTCGGCTGTTGATTTTCATAAAAATTTTGTGTTGAAGTAATAGTTTGCTGATTTCCATAACAATTTATACTTGAAGTGGCCGGTTGCTGATTTTCATACCAAATTGAACTTGAAGTACTAGGCAGCTGATTTTCATACCAATTTGAATTTGAAGTGCTAGGCTGATGATTTTCATAACAATTTGAACTTGAAGTATTTGGTTGATAATTTTGATGCCAATCCACAGATGCCAATACAGGTGTTGTGGAAGGATGCTCCATCGTTGTATAGAGTGAATTCTGTTCTACAATTTTGCTGGTTTTATCTCATTTCCCCCACCAATAACTTCTACATTTCCCCCACCACAATAATTTAAATTAGATACCAAACTTCTAGGGTCACATCCAAATCTTCTTCTTTTAAATATTTTATAAATGCAGAGCTTTCTGATGTTACATTAGGTGTGTTTAAATATGCCATTATTTTGTCATGACTTTCTTCATTGTGAATATAGCAATGTACATTTAGCAACTTTTGATTATCTTCTTTAGACTTGACAAATCCTGCAACAGAGCTCCAATCTTCATATTTAATTTTAAAATGGCAAACTTCGAACTGCATGTTGTTTCAACAAATGCTGCAACAATATTAAAAGTCTCTTCAAACAACCTACATTTATACAAGTTCTCCCACCACTTTATAATCCCCACTCTTTTTCTTCCCCACCTTCTTCATATGTAGAAGGGGTATCATGATTTTAATGCACTATACTTAATAAATTCAAACAAGTTTTGTGCACAAATGTTACATTTTTTCTTGACTGTTTCAAATTTCATCACTTGGCCTTTTACAAGGTGAACTAATTTACCTCCATCATCTTCAAATTGTTCAAAGTCTAAAACAGATGCTTTTCCACAATCATGACACATTTTTGTTCCATCTTCAAAAATAAAAGCAAGATAAATACCAAATCCACTATTGTCCTTCTTAAATTTCATGACCATTTCACGAATTGGTTGAGGTATTTCACATTTATTTGATGTTATTATATAACGGTAAAGAAACCCATTATTGATAATTTGTTGTAAACACAAAACTAACAAGCTGTCCATAGTGTTAGACTTGTACTGAAAGTTATATCCATAACTATCTCTTTATATGCTCTTACCCCCACCACTTTTATGTAGGTCAAGGTCATCGGATATTAAGCGAGAACTGGGAATAGATCACTAAGCGGCATGTTATTACATTACCACAAAGTGATCTATTCCCTATTCTCTAAAAGGGGTGCTGATAATTTAGATTCCTAAAATTTCTTTTCCTTCTTCTTCACCTTCTTGAACAGTTGTATTACCAGACATGTGTGATATTAATTTCTTCAATTCTCGATTTTCCATTTCTAATCTTTTCAATTTTAGATCTCTTGCTTCAACTTGTACTTTCAAAAATTTGATATAACTTCCAGCCCAGTGGAGAGTTTTCAATCTTGGTGCTCCAAGTTCAATTCCTGGTATTTGAAATTGTAGTCTATTAAATTCCATCTTCATATCTTCTCGGTCTTGTCTTTCTTTTTCTAGTCGTTTTAATCTTTGTTTTTCCCTGAAGGAAGAAGTCGGTACATGATGAAACATTTTGATCAACAATTTCTTGAAGAGTGAGCTTCTACACAGATAGTCAACACATTTATCCATCAAATTTAAGTCAGTAGTGGGGAGATGCCAATGGTGGGGAGACGTCAATGGTAGGGAGAGTTATACTAATGTAATGGTTATTTCTACCGTTACACTCGCTCCATTCTCGAAAAGATATTTGTAATATGGTTCGGGATACTGTTCTCTTTCAGATCCCGCATGTTCTTGAATAAAGTTGAAAGCCAATTTTTTTGAATAATCATTGTGAAATACTTCCCTCACACAAACAAGAATTTTTTCTTCCAAAAATTTGACTTGAACTAATGGTATTTTGCTTACATCGTCCTTGTCCATGATAGGTAGCTTGTAGGTAAAAGTATTAGGTGGTAGTTTTTGTGGTTTATCCAGTAGAGAACAAAATTTCTTGTACAATTTCTCCTCAATGTCTGGAAAACGATGTATATCAAACAGATTGTAGTATGAAGGATCAAAAGGTATTTTACGAAACATCTTCGGTCACTAGTCTCTTTAAGACTGATCTCCTGCACAAATATTTAACACATTTATAAACATTCCCCCACCAACTTTTAACTTGTGGTGGGGATATTTTCCCTCCACTACTTCTTCAAAATAGTGGGGGTACCTTAGTCCAATTCAGATTCAGATTCAGAAGACAGTAAAGGTGATATGGGTGATTCCAATGATGAATCCAATATAAATATTTCAATAGCTTCCTTAATTATATCTTCATCACTATCATTTATCATTTCTTCAAATAGTTCTTGTTCAATCTGTACCATTTCTTCCTCTTCCATCATAGAATCATTATCAGTTTCGTCATAATTTTCCTCTATGTTTTCTTCCTGTATTTCATTTGTGCTTTCAAAAACATCTTTAACTTGAGAATAATTAATAAATGGAGTATCTCTAGACAACATGTTTCTTTACTACTTCTTTTACTTCAAATAACAAACTATGCATTGCTTACTTAGTCTTATATATATATATACTCCTACCCCCACTATTTTTGCAAAACCAAGTAATAGGAGGGGGTTTATATCTATTCTTCTCTATCTAGGTTATATTTCATTGCTGTCACATCTACTATAATTTTCTGCTCTTCAACTTTATTGCGAATAAAAATTGTCCAAGGAAATAGTTCATTAATATTGTTAATTGTTACTTTTATACTATACAAAATTTCAAAATGTTCTACTAATGAAACAAAAACTATAACTCCTAGCTCATTGTTTGCCATAATTTTTTCTTCAATTTTCATCCGTAAGTTTGTTATCAAACTCCATATATTAATATCATTGGCTATAAAACCATCAATTCTGGTAAGCATCTTCATGCCGCAAGGTGTAGGTACAGACTAGAAACTTGGAGGTTCATAGCCCGCCTTTTTATTAATTTTAAAAATGGGGAGGGGGAAGGAATAAGGATTGGGAAGGGATAGGGTGTATGGTGGGGGAAAGGTAATTTTTGTTATTACACTACTTGTGCAAGAAAATAGCCACCAGTGTCTACACCTTGTTCATAGCACTCCATCATAGATTGTGCCCACTGCAACATGCGGTCTCTGTCATTTGGTGTGACAAGTAAAGAATGACTATCACCATACAATATAAAAGAGTCAATTCGTATATAACATCCTAAATTTAACCATTTATTAGCTTCAACCAAAAACTTTTCTATTGTATCAAATGGAAATTGTGGATCAATTGCTATAACTTTACGTTCTTCACTAAGTTCAACACTATAATCATCATCGTCTTCACTCTCACTCTCACTACCATTATTTAAAATGTCTTCAGGTTGTACAAAAACATCGGAAATTTCGGAAGAATTAAAATGGTAATTCACATTAGGAGGCATTTTTTCAAACAAATAATATTTTAAAAGGTGGAGAAAAAAATACAAGAGATGTACTTCACGGCACAAAGTGCGAGTACAGACTAGAAACCTGAAGGTTCATAGCCCCACTTTTATAAATTTTAAATATGGGGAGGGGGAAGGAATAAGGATTGGGAAGGGATAGGGTGGAGGTGGGGGAAGGGTAATGTGGTTATTAAGCCACTCTTGCAACAAAGTACCCAACACCAATGTTCAGTTCGTATGATCTCATCACATCGTCCTGCCAAGTAAGAATTTGTTCTCGATCATTTGGAGTTAGAAGGAAGAAGTTACTGTTATTGTAGACAATAGGTGAACCAATTATAATGTTGAATCCTAAATTTAGCCATCTATGTGCTTCAAAAACAAATCTTTCAACTACATCAAAAGGAAATTGTGTTTCTATAAAATATACTTTGAATTGTTCATTAATTTCAATTTCATCTTCACTGTCATCTTCACTTTCATCTTCACTGCTATTATCCATGTCTTCTATCACATCTTCTTCGTGTTCTTGGAAAGCATCTTCTTCATGATGTTGGAAACCATCTTCAGGTGGTTGAAAAACATCTGCATTTTCTGAAGGATTAAAATTTTCATTAAAGTAAGGAAGCATTTTAAAAATAAAGATATTAAAACTAGCAGGAACAAAGCAACAAGAGCGGCGAAGCAACAAGAGTGGTGGAAGAAACCAGAATGAAACACTAGCCATAGCCGGCGCGTCTTTTATAACGGTATGCAAATGAGAGGGGTTAGCAGCCGGCCATGACCGGTCATTGGCCCGGGAGGTGGGGGAAGGAGTGGGGGAAGGAGTAGGGGAAGGAGTGGGGGGGTCCATTTTTTCGGGGGGGGTCCATTTTTTCGGGGGGGGGGGCCTCCATTTTTTCGGGGGGGAGGGGGGGGGGTCATTGACCTTTCAGGTCCGGTCATTGACCCTAAGGAGTGGGGATGGACACAGAACCCTCCTTTGCTTACTACTACACGGATCAAACTAGCCATGTACCAGAACTTATTTCTGCTAAGTCGCATGTAAGCTAAATAGCTTACATCCCTAAATTTAAGTCTTAGGTGGCCCTGAAAAGGGCCGTTTGGCTGGGTTTGGTGGACTGCTATGGAGCTTAAGGCATAAAAAAATTAGGGACTTCAATGTTATTTTCCAAATCGATTTCAGCAGGATCGGCTTGTATAAACTTGTACAAATTAATTGCACAAATATCGCATTTTTCTTCTTCTGGGATGATAAACTTGTATGACAAGTAACATTTGTATTCATAAATTCCACCATCTATTGTAAAATCCAATAATCCATTTCCTATTGCAGCCGAACCACATTCTGGACACATATTTGTTCCATCCATAAATTTATACTGAAGGTAATGAAAAACTCCAAAATTTTCCCTATAAAAAGAATACACTTCTTGACATAGTGTTAGTGGAAGGTTTCCATCTTCAAATGCAAGTTCCGCCAACACTATATTTGAAACTATCTGTCGCAAACATAATTCTAATAGAGTAGGCATGTTGCGGCAGTGGCCTCACGGATTGGAATGAAGACTCTGGAGTAGCTAGTATAACGGTTAAATGAAAGTAGACAACCGGTCATGACCGGCCATTCACCCAGAGGAGTGGTAGGGGAAGGACTGGTAGGGGAAGGAGTAGTGGGGGAAGGGGGGGGGTTCCATTTTTTCGGGGGAGGGGGGGGGGTTCCATTTTTTCGGGGGGGGGGGGGTCATTGACCTTTCAGGTCCGGTCATTGACCCGAAGGAATGCAAACAGACACAGAACCATCCTTTACTCACTACTCACATTAAAGTAGGTCACGAGACTTAGAGTGTTAAAAAATAATGGGGGAGAAACACAACGCTATAACGCGTTGTGTTTCTCCCCCAGTATTTTTTAAGCAATAATTTGGAAAAAGCTATGTGAATTTACTTGCTACGCCCCCACCTTGTAATACCATCCAGTTTGTGTCTGAGGAGATAGTCTTTAGAGTCTAACTCATAAACTGATTTCTCTTTGCGCAAGGATTCAATCACTTTAATATTATATCTTAAGCCGTTACAAGTTGCCAAAATGTGTTCGTTGTCAATAACACTTTCAAAAAAATAGACACAACCTCTCTTAAGCCTATTTCCTTTCACACCAATAATTTTAGATTGGTATTCAACAGTGGGGGTTTCTGTCACTTGTGGTTCACAAATGTGTTTTACGACATGTACACGGCAAAAACTTTCGTTTTTTACACATTTCCTCCCACAAGGTGATCCTTTCTTAATTCCCCTAGTAAGCATTTCAGGGCAAGTAGTGGGACGGCTAAATGCCCTACGACGCTCTTCTTGTAATAATTGAAATTGCTCTGAAGGAGCGGGTTTAGGAGTAGGTTTAGGAGTAAGTTTAGGAGCTGGTTTAGGAGCTGATTTAGGAGATGATTTAGTAGCAGATTGGGAGGAATCAATTTTGTGATAGGTATGATCTTTAGGTGTACTAAGTGGTGGGGTAGGAGGCAATGGTGATAGTGGGATAATGGGTGTGCTAAGACAATGAACAATGGTTTCAACAGAAGGGGTATTAGGATGGTGATGAACTGGCTTCTGCGGTGGCGGCATAGTAGTTGATGGTGGTGCGGAGTCCTTTGAAGGCGAAGGCGAAGGCGGTGAAAAAATACTACGAAGTCTAGAAGTGTTAGTTGGCGGAAGAATAGCTCTAGAAGTTGAAGGTTGAGATGCAAGTCGGTTCTTGTAGCAATCAGGAAGGTTTTTGAGGCGAAGAGTTTTCTTAGGTGCAGGAACAGCTGTAGTAGAAATAGAAGTCGAAGTAGAAGTAGTAGTCGGTGGAGAAGACATGGTTATAACTCTAAGTTCACAGCGTAACGTCTGGAATCAGAATGAAACACTGGCCGCGGCTGGCTCGGCTTTTATAACGGTATGCAAATGAGAGGGGTTAGCAGCCGGTCATGACCGGTCATTGGCCCGGGAGGTGGGGGAAGGAGGTAGGGGAAGGAGTGGGGGAAGGGGAAGGGGGGGGGCTCCATTTTTTCGGGGGGGGGGCTCCATTTTTTCGTGGGGGGAGGGGTCATTGACCTTTCCGAAAGTGGGTCAAGGTCATTCAAGATTTATAATGATCCAAGGTGATGGGAACAGTAATACTGTTCCCACCACCCTGTTTGCCTAGCGGTTCCCACTCCCAACCCACTAGTTACGTTCTGCAAGGGAGGTCCCTGGGCCGTCCGCATCAAAGCGTAACTTCCCGTCCGCATCAAAGCGTAACCATTAATTTCAGGGAAACTGGAACAGTTAATGCAGAAACGCAACTCTAACCCCACCCAAACTAATCTCACCCATCATATTCCTAAACAAAATGCAAAAAAAAGTCCGGCTTGCGGATGTCCCACCCATTTTAAATGAAGTTCAACTGAACTTCTGAATCTACAGTTAATCTACCCCCTAACATCTAGCTGTAAGGCAAAACAAATGCACAAAACAAACATAAATTATTAGTACCAACACATCATTATTAAAAACCAAATAATTCAACACAACCAAATACCATCATTATTCTTAAAATTAATACACCTTAATGCTAAACACCTCTTAAAATTAATACACCTTAATGCTAAACCCAACTTATAACTAACATCGCAATGCGCAAATTATTTCTTAAATTAAATACACCTTAAAACTAAACACACACACACACATACCACATTGCATTAAAAAACGCAACATAGTAAAAGAAGATCAAATATATATAGGCCTACTATATATTTGAAACCTCTTGCTGAGTCGCCAACAACCTTTCGCTATGAAAGTTTGTTGGCAACTGAAGCAAAGATATAGCTCCTATCGCTCCTCGGATTTTCAAATAGTGGGGGGAAGTTGTTTCACTCCAGTACAGTGTTCAATCCAGTCCAGTTCACAGCAGTGTAAAAGGAAGGTAAAGAAGTGGGGAGCGGCGCATGCGCAACAACACAAAACCAAGGTTTGAGGTTAGAATTATCCATGTGCAGTAGCGCTAAAGTGAGTAATACAGGACTAGGCGCATGCGCATAGCATAGACTCATTCCCATCCGGACAACTCATTGCATGCGCAGCAGGTTTGAGGTTAGAATTATCCATGGCGGCTGCCATATTTAGTCTAGTTTCACCACATAAAGTCAACAACCGGTGGTGACCGGCCATTCACCTGGAGGAGTGGGGGAAGGAGTGGGGGAAGGGGAAGGGGAAGGGGGGGGGTCCATTTTTTCGGGGGGGGGGGGGGTCATTGACCTTTCCGATCGGTCATTGACCCAAAGGAGTAGGGATGGACACGGAACCTTACTTCTCTTACTACTCAGGTGAAAGTCGGTCAACCAGTCATTTGCTCACCATCTGCCGCCATCTGGCTGGAGTTATTGCCTCTATAAAAGTGGGTAGTTTATCGCGCCACAAACATTCATTGCCTTGCATCCGCTCAGTCATCATCTCTCATTAGTTTTATGTTATGACTACTTCGGTAACTAGGTTTGAGGTTAGAATTATCCATGGAATAAACTTCATTACTTTTAGCATTCATATTGTAGGTTAATTCTAACCTACAAAATTACTACTCCGGCATTTTCTTTTACACTTCATTTTATATCTCAGTCTTCTTTTAACTTCTAAATGTAACACATCGGTTACAATGAATACACAATGTTTAAAATTAAAGCTTTTGCGAACACAACACATATTACGAACTACTTCTAAACCTTCAATTTCAAAGTGTAAAACTAATTTAAATAGAGTTAGAAAGAAGTACAGTTTTAACCCATTATACTGTTCAACAACTTCTCAGGTTAATGTTGATGATAGTGTTATTTACGACATTTTACGTTCTATGTTACACTTCAATAACATTCAACTTATTACACCTATCGACTGTGTTCAACAAGTTTTTTTATTTTACCCCCACCATTCTCTATATAAGGGCCCCGACAATAATTCCTACTTCATTATCTTCTATGCTCTTCAGCTAACAACATCTCCACTCTAATTTATACTACAATAATAATGGAGACCAACCAAGAAAATGTTCAAGTTCATGAAATATCATCAACAACTCATCCAAGGGAAAATCCTTCTAGAAATTCAACTTCAACAACTCCTCAGAACCCTGTACAAGTTCCAGATGTATCTTCTACAACAATAAATGATGTAGAAGCTATTCTTCAGTCCCTTGTCGGTTTCGACTGACCTGTATGACAATCATCGATAAACTGAACTCTTAGAGTTCAATCTTTTTTAAAACCCCCTCCATATGACCTTGAAGCAATTATCCCCTCTCCTTTATACACTAACTCCTACTTCAAAAATTAACACCATCTCCTCACCCCTTCTCCACCCCTTCATTTGATTTAGCCTCTCCCCACCTGAAGCTATATGGCATGGCATATGGCGGCAGCGACTGATTTGGCAGCTGGCCGATGGCAGCTGGCCGGCAGCGGCTGGCAATTGGCACGACTTCCGTTTTGAAAGTAACCAAACCCCACTACTTACGAGTTCAACCGATGGAAAACGAGGATTAGTTACAGCCTTTTTTTGCTAATTTAGGAAGTGAAAATTTACCGTATTCAGCTTCGTCGGCGGTTGCACGCGCCGTCTGTTTCGTTAGGTAGGACTTGGCGGTGAGACATACGATCGACCATGCCACTGGATTTCAGAAAACTCATAAGGATTATTATAATTAAGAGGATTAGTATTATAAACTGGCTTATTGAAAGCCAGTAGAGTGAACTTTACCAACTTAATTTAAGAATGTCACCTGATTAGATTAAATGAATAAGGTAACAGATGTTTTGGCTCGTCTAAATTGTAATATGAACTTCTGCTGCTGTGTTTACCTTTTAAATTATGAAATGTAAACAAAGATGTTTTGTAAAACTCATATTTGATGTATTTTGTTATATTTAAAGTGAATGAACTTTATCTTTATACACAAAGGTTTGCACTACGTACATATACGAAGATTCCTGCAAAGTTTCGTGTGATTCCCATCAGTGATAAAGGCTGTAGCCTTGTCTAAAAATGCTTGTTGTGCGTAGGAAACTACATTTCTACATTTCTAACTTTTTTAGGCTACTTTTGAACGGATATATTTTATTTCACTGAGGGGTTTTAAAGTAAGTTTGGTGATTTTTAGTGCTTATTGACCCAGTTAAACGGATTGAAAATGATTTCAGAATTAATTATGTCCTATTTGTGCCCTTTTGTGAAGTGAAAATTGGCCGTATTCTGCTTCGTGTCTATATAGGCACGCGTCGTCTGCTTGGTTGGGTGGGACTTGGCGACGTGACACGACCGTGCCATACACTGGCTCAACACTTTTATTGTAGACACATGGTCAAAGTTTTTGTTGTATTTTCCGTCTTAGTGAAGAATCATAATACTTTTGACACAATTACAATTTTTGCCAAGAAAAATTTAGATGGGTCATGGAAACCGGGTCCCAAATCTGACTTCACCGGTGATCGTAGGCCTACTGGCAGCAATAACCTCCGCAATAGAATGATAACTTAAACCCAGTTCTGGCTACCTAGTCAGTTTATTTTAGGAAACAATTTTATACTCATTCGTGATAGCATTCGATGAATCTATGATCAGCCAGTTGAAGATTCGCGCCACGAGTTAGGGTATTCCGCTCCCAATATGATGCTGTATCCGGATGATCCCAGCTTTCCGAGGAAGCGCTCCAAGTGTGGATGGATCATCGCATATCGCCCGTCATGTCATATAGCCGAATCTGGCATTATCGCCGTATCAGCTGAGGGCCGATCTGTGTAACGACCGTTACGCAACCTCGGCTGATGTTGCGCAAGCGCATGCGCGATGGGAAGCTCATTCATCGGTTTGATTACAATTACCACGATTATGATCGGAGAGAGTAGAACTAATGATGTGGATATCGACGACGCGCGCATCGCTGTCGTGTAGAAACTGTACCGTGAATGCCTCATGTTACGAGGGTATCCACCGTAACAACCACTGTGACATTAGTTGGCTGTCCCAATCAGGATTCACATTCTTATTCATCCTCTCCCAGATTGTGGAATCGGTTGTTTTTAACCTCTTATAATCGGTTGCAACCAATAATTAATTAATTTGCCTTTCTTTACCGGTTTTGTTTTCATTCCATGCGGCTATGCGAAAAACCACTTACCAATGTCATTAAATTAAATTAAGTTCTTAAACATACAGCACAGTAATACTTTCCTACAACAAGTTTCATTGAACACAAGAGCACTTGCCACAAAACTTATTTTATTTCGTTTTCACTATTGGCCTAATTTATAAGGCCGACTTGAACCAAAGGCCCTTAACATCTTTTAAACAAAAATAAACAAGAAATGTATTGGATTTTTAAATTAAAGAGGTTTTGTGATCAAGAAGTTGGTAATACTGTATATTTAACTGAGCTTAACCTTTAAAGACGGCCTTTCAGCGAGATACCACATAAACTTGAGGTTTTAAACCATGATGTTACAACAATATCACCAATTTTATCCCTTCTAATTAACTGTACTTTAAAAAAAAATGTATTAACCAACCACTTTTCAGGTCTAAATTAGATTTTATGCAAAATAATATGAAGTTAGATGTTTCAGCAGAATTTTGAATCTCATAATGTAGCTATAAAATTTCAAAGTAATTAAACATGTTTTAAATTAATATTGAATTATATGCACACATGTATTACGTTTTTCATAAACATGTCTAAAAGCTATTATACAAACAGTGCGAATGGACGATATAAACGATTGAGTTAAAAATTGTTTCATCTGTCATTGAATTAATTTTAATAATCCGGTTATTTCCGGTGAATTTCGGATTAACAAGAAATATGAACCGTAAGATAATCTCTATTCAGATTACTCAGAACACAACTCAAGTTTAGAAAGTTAGTTTAACCGACTTGATTGACTCATCAGCGTGACGTCATAGGAAATCAATGTTCTCGGAAAAGTCGGTGATTCGGTTGGGAACACCGTAGTAGCGTAGCACCAGCGTAGCATCGTTGTACGGCAGTGCGATGCTGATGCTGATATAGCGTTGTAGCGTAGCATCGCTGTACGGCAGTGCGATGCTGATGCTGATATAGCGTTGTAGTGTAGCACCAGCGTAGCATCGCTGTACGGCAGTACGATGCTGATGCTGATATAGCGTAATACCCTACAGTGTAGCGCGGAACTACTGCAATCTGGCGGAGAGGTCGGCGATTACGCCTCATCTTCCTTGACCTCCGGACGTCATCCTTGGGCCGTGACTGAAGGAGCCCGATAACGCGTCATTCAAACCCGGGAAATCTGGAGGAATGCGATGTGAAATTCCCGACGAGCGAAGGTACATGCAGGACGGTGGCGTAACCGAGCTAAACAGGGGACTTTGTATAGATTTCTAGAGAATTAATTCATTCATAGTATTTTACATAATTATAGAGCTTTATACATAAAAGCTTATAAAAACCGTCCAAACCTAAAAATTGAGCATATTTAATTATCTCAACGGTGATTCCTGAACAAAAATTCAAAACCCTATAACCTATGCTATAGATACCAGCAAACAAACATGAATTTGATTGGTTAAATGATTGTTAATGCCATTAAAATTTAAGTCCTAAAGCGCTGGTATGTTTTAAACAATCCCAGAATAACCCGTTTTTTAAATCAAGAAATGTTTTCATTTAATTATGGATATAAAAATATTCATCTGCCTTTACTTATTTAATACACTAAGGTTTTTTTTTAATTAGAACTTCTCCTACAATTCTCAACAAATTTTCAAGCTTACGGCGTCGTTGGATAAAGGGGTTGGTCTGTAGTTGTTTCCTTAAAAAAGTTATGAAAATCGGACTCAAAACAAGGGCTCTATCCATAACATTTAAATTTAAAACTTTCTCTTTTAAACATTGGGGTTGAGCGGTTAAGCCTTTTAACGTTTTAGTAATGCCATAGCTGTAAATAGATGTAGTTTTGAGTGATTACTGATGTGATTGATTAAAGGAACTAAACGTAACATTCTTAGCTATGACATGTCATAGTTCGAATTAAATTGTTCCATTTCGAGTAACAATTAAACTAGTCAGAAAAATATATAGAATCTATATAAATGAGCGAATAAATTTTTTTACAAGTTTTAAAGAGACTATTGTAAATATTTTAAAATTTTAACTCATCTAGTGTTTGTCTCGTTCTTTTCCTTGCCGACCAAACGATGATGGTTTTGTAGCGCAATTGCGTGTCTGGAATACTTCGAAGCCCTGAATGAAGCTCTCAATCCAATAACACTTTACAAGGAAGACACGTGTGTTTATTTGCTGAACAAGGTGACATCGCACAAGTAAACATTCATTCCACGTGTCAATATGTTTAGCATAGTCGGGACGTCTCGCCAATAGGACTTCAGGACCAATCAAGATGTGGGATGTAAACATTTAATGCAATTGAAACTTGCTTTATTCTGGTTTGTTCTAGCTGTTCGCTGATGTGATCAATATCACAGTGATATATTTTTTACAGTAAAATTTACTACACAAGAAAATTATAAACAATTTACTGTTATAAATATCTGTAGTTTGATGAGTTTTGAAATTTTTTGAGTAGAAAATTATGATAATGAAATTATTTTAAAACAGTTTGTTTCCTACGGTCTTGTTACCTCCGCCATACTAAATACGGTCTACATGTTATAAAGTGCAATGCTGCGTACATCACATGTTGCATTAAAATGTTGCACTGTTGCATGCTCATGTTGCAGTATCAAAAGAACAATAAGTGGAGGTGAACACATAATTTCTGTTACAAAACATTTCCTTTACGTAAAGTTTACGTAAAACACATTTCAAGTGTCAAGATAATCTTACAGAACGTTTAAAGCCATTCTAACCGCGTCATTTACCAAGTGTTGGCACAACCTTGCAAAGACCTTCGAGACAAACATGATTATGAAGAGCCGGTAACCGGTAACTGATACCACTGGACTGGGAAATGTGTCTGTTGACGCCTTCTGTGAATGGGTGGAAGACCTTCCTCGAACCGTCAACATTATTCTCTGTCTCGTTTGTCTCTAAAGATACCTAGTAATGAAGTGTAATGAGCTTTTAACGTGTGCTCGTGCCGTGCCCTATACATTTCTGACATAGGCGTCATTTCAGCATTCTGATTGGGGGGGCAAGATTTTCATAAGGTCATACCCCCTCCCCCCTTCCCACAAATACGCCAAACCTCTTAAATTTCGCTAAAAACTGCCAATAAAAGCTAATTAAGATTACATTGTGACACTAAGCTGTCCATAAAATGTGAACTTATAATATAATCTCACAAACCCATTAAAACAATACCCCAATGCATGTAAAATTTGATTATATAACATGTTTCTATTTGTAGAAAGTCATTATTCTTCTGGAACTGCCAGTGGTTACTGTGATGTAAAACACCTTAAGAAATTTAATGGATTTAATTGGTTAATGTACGAGTATACTAAAACGTTAAAATACAAAAAACATCATTTTATAACTATTTAGTTATTTTTATTGTATATCATTTACAACTCTAAAGTTTTACAGTCGGATACATAGACTAAAACTCCATAGGTTTGTATGGTAAACCACATTGTTTTTTCTTTATCAAAAATTAGTTTTTTACACAGCACCTTTGCAGTCTGCCGTATAAGGGACAAAAAAGATCATTTAACATTTAACTATTGTTGGTTAGGTTCAGTACAGCTACGGTATATTGTCCATTACATTACCTAAAAAAATTAAATTGTTATCGAGGACAAGAAAGGTAAAAAATTACTAAGTGATTAAAAAAAGATAAATAATGATTTACAAAAACATCTATACATATTTAATACGTGATACGGGTTTTTGTACAAGAAACTCCTCCCACAATTTGCAATAGATTTAATGATTTTAGTGCCATTGGATAGAGCTTGGCGTGAAGTTGTTTCTAAAGTGAATTGGTAAATTGTCCATTAAAAAGAGGGGACATACAAGTCCATAAAGTTTGTAATTTTCCCATTTGATTACCCATCAGTAAGGAAATTGATTGATTTTCAAGTTAACAACAGTAAAATGTAAACATCGGACATCAGCGAAAGTACTATATCTACCTTTTCACACGAAAGAGGTTATGTTTAACCAAGGCAAGGCTCCGGTCTACCTGATCCCGAACGACGACGCCGCGACATTACCAAATGCCGCCTAGCGTCCGTAGCGCTAGGCGAGTTTGATCTCTGCAGACAGTGCAGAGGTTTACGGGAATCGTGTTTTAAAGTTAGCTAATTAAGATAGAGATTGACTCTTAACTTTTTCTTAAAGGAGAGAGACGGATCTCGTCTTCTCTGGTTTTAGAATTTTTAAATACAATTTCTAGTTACAGTTATAACTGTCTAAAATCATCTGTTTTTATAGTGGCAAAAAGTTTTATAGATGCTAAGGTTTACGGGGATCGTGTTTTAAAACTAACCAATTAAGATAGAGATTGGATCTTAACTTTTCTAAAATTAAAGAGACGGGTCTCTTCGGCTCTATGTATTTAGAATTTTTAAATAAAAGTTTTAATTTCAGCTATTGTCTAAAACCATCTGTTTTTCTCGATGCAAATGAAAGGGGTTTTAGAACCCTGTTATCTTTTGCTACATGCAGCCCTAGAGCTACAACTAATGTGTCATATTAAAGAAGAATAATGGTGTTAAATTTCCTTTCTTACACTTTGTTAATCTCACTTTGGTAGTGTTATTAAAACTAATGGAAAACTTAAGTTAAAAATAGAGAAAAACAGATTATTTTAGACAGTTATAGCTAAAATTAGAAATTGTATTTAAAAATTCTAAAAACAGAGCCGAAGAGATCCGTCTTTTTACTTTTAGAAAAAGTTAAGAGTCAATCTCTATCTTAATTGTTTAGTTTTAAAACACTATCCCCATAAACCTCTGCATCTATAAAACTTGCCCCTCGAAAAAACAGACGATTTTAGACAGTTATAACTGAAATTATAAACTTTATAAAAATTCTAAATCCAAAGAAGACGAGATCCGTCACTTTCTACTTTTACAAAAAAGTTAAGAGTCAATCTCTATCATATTTCAATCATATATCAATTTTAAAACACGATTCCCGTAAACCTCTGCAGCCATCAAACTCGCGGAACTCGCCTAGCGCTACGGCCGAGAGGCGGCAATCGGTAACGTCGTTCGTGCAGGTAGACCGGAGCCACAACTCAACAGACATGAGATGGGACTTCCTGCTACAGATGACGATTACAAAATGAGTCAATTTAAGAGTTTTGTGTAAATAATACAAAGTAGACATTTTGTATTAAGTCTGATTCAGAAGTTTATAATTGTTATATACAAATATTCCATCATATTACATAACCTAACATTTTAATTTCCAATTTTTTAAAAAAATCACCGAAATTATTGGGGGGGCAACTGCCCCCCCTTGCCCCCCCCAAATGACGCCTATGATTTCTGATGTTCATAGACATTCTAGGCCATATTTTCAGTTCTCAATCAAAGTATTGTACCGCTTCGATTTTTATCTTACTCCCAATCGGTAAAATAAATCTCTTCTCTAACTTAATAATTCGTGGAAGACAAGTAGGCATATGCAGTCCAAAACTTTTTGAGAAGTTAAAAGAAAATTTTAATTTTAAACATTTTACAGAGCAATACAATACTCCCGATGACATTTCGCTGTGGGAAAAATTTATCACAGCTACTGTATTAATAAAAGAACAAATAAATATTGACACCTTGGAGTTTATTATGGTTTTCAAAGTGAGGATTTGATTTTACTCTTTCATAAATTCTACATTCATAAAAAACGCAGTGGATTCCAGTAAATACAGTGCTCTCAGCACACAGTCGAGCTAGGTTGCAGTTCGGTTCTGACATCAGAAATCTGGACCCAGTTGCTATTTGTCATTGAGCTATTATGTTGCGACATGCTGACATTATACTATTCATAGTGCCTGGCTTGTTGTAGTAAATAGTAATTAAGAAATACGTTCTGTTGTTGCTGCATAATAGACCTAGGTACCCCAGCAGAGCCAGAGATGTTTTAATTATGCTTTCGCTTTGACGGAACGTTTTTAAAGGTAATAGCTCACATCCTGATCGTTTATACAGATATACACAGAATAACAATGTTTTTTCTTTCCTAGGAACATTCAGTCACTTTATACTTTCCCCCAAATTTCCAATCTGTCGTTTCCTCGTAATACCTTGAACCATATTAATGTTAATGTTCGGTCACTTTAATCTATACAGAACCAAATAAGTGTAGGAACATTCTTATAAGAAAATGAGGACGTCACTCCTGAAACACAACACCACCAAGATATAATCTTTTCATCATACCATTGCGATAAACGTTGTTTTCGGAACGGTCAGCTGTGATCGAAACTAGTTGATTCCCGGTGGGTTGGATAAACGTGTTGGTAAACAAAGTTTTCGGGACTAGTCCTCGAAACAGTGGTTTTCGGGACTAGGCCGGAAAAAAACTTCCAATGTTTGACACCACTAGCGCTGCTATTCTGCTTACAGTAACTTAAACCTCGTTGCCTCCAATATATAAATGTCAAACAGCTGATTGTTTAGTTGTAAATAGTTCAAATACAAGATAAACAAATAACAACGTAAGAGTGGGTATATAGATTAAAATTTATTAATTTTTATCCAAACTGTATATTTATTAAAGGTGGTATGATGAAAAGTACTGTTCGTAACTCGTCCGAAAGTGGTATATCGGTGCTCGATCGAATTCAAGTACTCGGCTTCGCCTCGTACTTGAAACTCGATCTTGCACCGATAACGACCACTTTCCGGACTAGTGACGAAATATACTATTTCATCATACCATTGCGATAAACGTTGTTTTCGGAACGGTCAGCTGTGATCGAAACTAGTTGATTCCCGGTGGGTTGGATAAACGTGTTGGTAAACAAAGTTTTTGGGACTAGTCCTCGAAAGAGTGGTTTTCGGGACTAGGCCGGAAAAAAACTTCCAATGTTTGACACCACTAGCGCTGCTATTCTGCTTACAGTAACTTAAATCTCGTTGCCTCCAATATATAAATGTCAAACAGCTGATTGTTTAGTTGTAAATAGTTCAAAAACAAGATAAACAAATAACAACGTAAGAGGGGGTATATAGATTAAAATTTATTAATTTTTATCCAAACTGTATATTTATTAAAGGTGGTATGATGAAAAGTACTGTTCGTAACTCGTCCGAAAGTGGTATATCGGTGCTCGATCGAATTCAAGTACTCGGCTTCGCCTCGTACTTGAAACTCGATCTTGCACCGATAACGACCACTTTCCGGACTAGTGACGAAATATACTATTTCAGGGATTTTTCAGGGGTTAACAGGAAACATATGGTTGTTAGAATAATTTTGCAAACGTTTGTTACCTTTACTGTTCAAATTTTTTAAATGCTCATTTTGACATTTAAGAGGTATAAAAAGTGCTTCTCGTGGCTATTAGAAGACGTAATCAATTCTAGCATATGTTTGTTTTCATATGTTTTTAAGGGTAAAACTATTTTTTAGCATGCTCCTACAGCCTATTTTTCTGTATACAATGATCATATCATCTAAGATTCCACGCGTTTTGGTCAGAACACATGTTCACATGCGGTCCGCAGTGCCATGCACGCTACAGTGGGTGACGTGTGTCCGTGTCGTTATGCGGCGCGGAACTGTCGTGAACTGTCCCTTGTGACTCAGCCGAGGCCGAGGTTACAGGCCAAACCAGTTCCTTGTTGCGCATGCGCTGAACGCTGATTGGGTCCACATTCGCATCATTCTCACCGACTCAACATCTGGAGGAAAAAAAGTGAATAAAAAGATCTTCTTGTATGTTTAAGCTGGATTCACTTGACTATATTTAAACAACATGTTCTTAGTAAAATAAAAGTTATGCATACAAATAATACATACAGAAGTGCGGTTGTAATGTGCATACACAGCCACATTATACATTCAAAATGGAAAGCGCAGTCCATACAATATGGTAACTATAAAAAATCCTTCGTTTAAGATTCCTTGGTTCAACTACTGTAGGCCTACTTTCTATAGAGTTACCGGATGTGAAATAAGATCATATGATGATTAATTTAAAAAAATAATAATAAAGGCAAGTTTTGTCCTAGGTCATGTAATACTTGACAATTTGTCTTGTAAACTTATAGAAACACAGGAGGTGCAGATGTTTCAGTTATAAAATGTTTTTAAACTTCTTGGGTTCTGATTTATTGAAATTTTGGTCGATTTTCGATCAGGAGGCGCGATCTCTATAGTACTGATTATTCCATAAAATATTTCCCTATGTATTTAAAATCAATGTGTTTTCGCAATTTCGCCAGCAGTTTTACTCTAAACATGTGTTTTGTTGGTTTCTTTTTAAGGAGAAAGGAACTGAGCAAAACCTTGAGATTGCAGAGCTATAAAATCAAACATTAAAAAAGGACACACGGCCTTATCAGAGAAAAGTGAAATCGAAAAGATCGAGAACAGCCTTGCATCCGTGACGTCATGAGTCAAGGACGTGCGGAGTGGAAGGGCAGTGGCAGTTTGGCGGTCTTTGATGTAGAAGTGGCGTGGCAGCGAGCCGTTTAGTGAAGTAAACGTGTTTACGGATAACCGCTGGGCCTGGCCTACTTGCAACTAATCAAGGCGCAAGAACGGCCTTGGGAACAATGCAACGTCTCACAGCTTTCTACCTCCGCCGCCTCTACACTCCGCCACACTCTACACTCTCCTCTCCGCTCAGCGACTCTGACTCTGCACTCGCAGCAGCACTGACAGGGGCGTGGCTGAGTCACCCACCCGGCCTGTGACTAACTCCTCGATGAGGGCTACGTTCAGGAAGAAAGCGAAGTTAGCTAGAAACAATTCAATGAGTCTCAAAAGTTTGCCCAATCGACGACAAAGGTATGTTGAGATTGCCTGTTTTTTGGCTATGTGAAGAGTGGTCAAATTTACCACCTGACTATCGCAAATTCAAAAACTTCTTGTATATGCCTATTTCTCTACATAAAAGTCATAATCAAAGTAGCAATGTTATTCGTGAAGAGAAAGTACGCACTGAATTAGTTGAAACCATCTTAAACCATCATATGGAAAGATTGTTGTAATTACTTTTAATATAAGAAATACGGTAGGTATCCGTCCTAGATACTAAATAACGTAAGCCTACCATGACGCTCTGACGTAAAACTTATTGATTTGGAATGCAAATTGGACAGGAATTCCATAGTTTACTTTAATCCAGGATAGGAATCCCAGATTGATGAAAACAGTGGCCAGCAGCGGCAGAGTGCTGTGTATAGAACGGTTCATAGAAAATGAGGAAAGCTCCTGGAGTCGTGTCAACAGGTGGGAGGTGTGACTAAGAGATCAGACATTTCATGAACGCGGACCGTAATTCCGGCGTTGCGGTCGCTGTTGCTGTGCTGCTATAGAAAGAACCACTCAAGCTGCAGTGAACTTAACTACAACGTTGTAGATTATTTTAATAATGTAATTTTTTAAATTTAGAGTCTTTTTCCACTCTTAAATACGTTAAACACATTCCTGCGATTCGGACGGTATTTAAAAATATAAATTGTTAAACAATGTTTTCTTGTAAATTAGTTAAATTAAGCCCCAACAGGGCAATATAACCCTTATAGGGGGTTTGGTTGGCCCTTATATCTGATATATCAGTGAAAATAAATTTTATTCGTACAAATTAATCTGAGTAGTATGGAATATTGTATTGAGATATTTTAACATCTTTGAGAATATTTTCAATTTTCAAAGTTGTATGAGACCTGTATTTAAGATATGAAACTATTCTAAGTTTCAAGAAAATCTGTTAAAAATTAAGTTCGAAACTGGGGGATAAAATACCATAGCGTGCACAAAAGCCGGATGGCTAAACAGCCTACTTGGCTCCCATAATTCTATAGGGTGAGGACTCTTAATGAAATTTTCAATCCACCTCGTTGTATACAGTTATAAGGTGACTTAATTAACGGATGTTATGTCTATGCTTTATTAAGAGGGGCCCAGGGTTGTTTACATTTGATATAAGTATATTTTCCTTTCATATTATCTTGTAGGCCAGTTTTTGGCAGGAGTGAGTGGTTTTCACTCCCCAGTAACGGCCCCGCTCCGCGAGATTGCCCAACGCGGACATGTGAAGCAGCCACAATGGCGCTGTCGTCGTTCCCACTGGTTAAATAACTCGCGCCTGGGAACACGCTTTGGGCGAATAGAATAACTAACTGTTCCCGCTTCCAGGAGCAGCTCACACCTGCGACCTGAGACGCATCATCAGCGCTCCCGTGTCCCGGTACCGGGAATCGCCGCCGCGCCGGGGCTGCTCGCTGCTCCCACTGCCATCACCAGCACCCAGCGCACTGCCAGAGTGCCATAGGGATCTCCCGGGAACAATATAGGATAACCATAGAACTCCATATACACCCGGAGGAACGCTCACACCGTTATCAGAAACCCGAACCCGCAACCTGGCGGAAAGAGGGCAGGCAAGAATGAACAAATTACTATTTTTTAGCAGTGCGCGCGCTGTCATTTGCACGCTTGTTTTCCGCACATACAATAAATAAATAAATTGAAAATCGTGTGTATTGTTTAATTTGCATAAATTGCTGATTCCAACGGTATAGAAATATTTGGAAAATACTGTCTGTTACTGGCATGCTTTGCAATGCCTACCTGGGGATTTTTTGTCCTTCAGGTGAGTTCTTTCGCTACGCTTACTCACCGCAAGTCTGTAATATCCTATAGTTTTTTTTATTACCAATCTTAACTCAATCTTCTATGTCAAATATAGAACCCGAGTGAGCACTAACGTACTAACGTGAGTACTTTATCAGAGAATCTATATGCGGTAACCATAACATGGTTGAAATTTTGCATGTTCCTCTTTGCTAAAATACGCCCACTAAGAAAAATGTTTTGCAAAATTCCTTTAGGTCTTCGCCCCACAGGACTTAAAAATTTCTATCCAATGTTATTTTTATAGCCAATTTTTAATACAAATAAAGGAAACAATGAATTAAAAAATTACGGGACCTACAATTTTAAATTTATTACAAAGTTATAATGCGCGCGCAAAAACTTTAGTTGCTAATTTCGCGTTTTGTCTGCTCTTTAGAACCCGGGTTGTGGATTTGATAAATTTTTCGCCTTATGTGAGCGTTCCAGGTGTACAGAATATGGGGATAACACATCTCTGTGGTCTGCAGCAAGGCCGTCGACAGGAGGAATCGCTGTGATTGTTGGGGTTGCCCAAATTTGGTTTATAAATTCTCTCGCCGAACGGTGGGCTCTAATTTTATTTCGGCCTTCAAGAAACGGCACTTTTAATACCAGTCATTAATTCGGTTGATTCATCCACATTAAAATTGCGACGATGCCTTAGGTAAAATGATTTTTTTCTAGATTTAACTGTCATGCCCTGTTTAATACTCTTCTAAACAGTAGTTGCCGGACCAATATTCATTTTAAAGGTTTTCAAATTTTGAGTGATATCCCATGATTTTAAGTCAAAGTATCCGATGCCATACTTTGAGACATATATCTGATACCGAATGATTGAAATGTGTTTAATATATTTGTTATACGTTTGGTGTTTCTACGATTGATTTACCGCCCTTCCCACTAAGATTTTATATTTTTTTTAGATAGCTGCTAAAATTAAAAACTTGTATACAATGGAAATGAAATTGCTAAATCGATATCGATACAGCAGCCTTTGTTCAGCGGGGGCATTGACTGGTAGAGGTTATTAATTAACTTAAATAATGAAGCGGTCTTTTTATAGTGGAGTCAATCAACGCTACTATGGTTCATATTGTGATATGACTTTTATGTTTGTTTGGCAGCTTGTTTTTTGTTAAACTCTGTTGGCTGTGCATATGCTTTATATTCGCATGAAGCACCATGAAAAAAGTTTTGATTAGCTTACAATATAAGGTTTTTACGCGTATGTGAAACAATTTTTTTTAATCGCCTGAAAAAAACTCTTTTATGGCTATTTAATTTGTACGATTAATAATAATATTTTTTAAATGCATTACCTACTTTTTTAATACTCTCAAAATTTCATAAATGCCCTCCGACATTTAAATGTGCCTACGACACAAAAGTAAATGTTCAAAAGAAATTATGAAAATAAATAATGAAACAAAGATTTTTAAATACTGTAGACCTTACAGGGTTTTATGGTATAGTCCACGTGTTGCTACAATCTATTTTGATACAATACAAAAGTTAAATTTAGTTATAAATCAATGATATCCGACCAATCCATTACTGTGAATTTCAGTGATCACAAGCAAATGTTTAAAATGCTCAAACCAAACTCAATGCTATTCTAAAGGAAATATTTCAAATTTAATTTGTGGGTAGCGCCATTATTTTAAGCCTGATTCTCGTCAATTTTTTGCGGAAAAAACTACAGCCCAATCCCTATCCAACGACAGTTAAAAACAGTTTATAACAGAAACACCTGCTTTTCTAGCAGTTGTTTTTACAACAGCTGTCTAATAATTCAATCAATTATTTATTCTCTTTCCTCCATAAGATTGGAACTTTGAAAGCCTGTGGGGCGTAGCCCTGATGGAGTCTGATGTGAATTAGATTCTACTCATCTAGAGGACTATTACCTTTCTAACGGCATGAAAGGATTCCTCCTATCCGATGCACACGAGCTGAGAAAAAAAGGAGGAAACGAAACATGCCTGCCTATTTAGTACAGTAAAATAAGGCCAAAAACAACCTTTTGATCGGCAACTGATGTGCGTCCATGAAATTTTCAGGAGACCTTCCTTTAAGCTCTAGAAAAAGAGATTTGATGAGTCCCCAAAAAATAAAGTTGTTTTACAACTATAAAATCACTTTTAAAAATGGCGGTTCTTTCGTAATGAAATAAATTTTGAAAAAAGCTTCCCTTTTTCATTTTTTACGTGCATCGCCTCAATATTATGTTGTGGGACCAACTCCAATAACTGTTAGGTACTAAATACTTTATTTTTAACGGTCTTTATTTTTTGGCCGCCATCTTGGATCCGCCATATTGGATACAAGTTGGTTTTTTTCTAATGTAAAGATAGTGTTGTGACACATCATTTCGGAGTAGATTTTTTCGCTCATTACAATGCCGCAATCCGTTTTTTAAAACATTTTTCCGTTTCAAAGATATACGGAAATTAAAATTCTTCTCCATACATTTCTTATGGACGTTTCAAATTTTGAATGTATTTATTGCTTATTTTTCCTCATATATCATCGTCTAATTGAGATAGGTTGTTAATTTTGGTATCAGATCACTCAGTGGATCAATGGGCTTCTTTAGAGTTTTTGTTCGTTCGAATTGGCTTGGTTTGAAACGGTTTGTAAATTTTAAACTTTACCTAAATTTCAGAAATGGAAATATTTTTATTGAAAAGTGTATAATATCACATCTTAAACGTATCCAATTTTAACAATCAATATATGGAGTTAAAGCCAATAATGTACCGTGTAATTTAAGACCAAAACGAACCTTGAATCTCATTTACAACTTGAGTTATACCTCTTTAACTGAAGACGAATTTCAGGAACCAATAAATTTTATGTTGATTAGACAGTTATAAGCCACTTAATATCCAATGAATTTCAATTGTCAATAACTCAAATTAAAGACATTGATGTAATAGTTGTTTTAAGACCAGAATTAACTTTTTGTCTTATTTAGAACTTGAGATATTAATCTTGAACTAAAAGCGAATTTAAAAAAAATTGAAGTTTATATTAAATAGAAGGATATAACTCGTCTCAATATCCTCCAAATGGAATGAAGAATAGCTAAAAATAATGCCAGGAATATTACTGAGTATTTTAAGGTAACAATGAACAGAATTCCTCAATTAGAACTAGATATAAAAGAAAAATAATGCAAAATAAATTTAAAGTTCGAAATGTCCATAAGAAATTTAAAGGGTTGAATTTTTATTTGAGTGTGTCTTTAAAACGAACCAAGATTTTCAAAAACGGATTGTGGCATTGTAATCAGCGTAAAAATCTACTTTGAAATGATGTGTCACAACACTATCTTTACATTGCAAAAAAATAACTTTCATCCAATATGGCGGATCCAAGATGGCGGCCAAAAATTAACGACCGGTCATAATGAACTACTTCCCATTAAAAAATTTTCGGTGGCGGTGTCACAACATTATATTGAGAAATGCAGGTGAAAAATAAAAATAAATACATTTTTTTTTTTAATGTATCCCATTTACAAAAAGCCGCCATTTTGAAAAGTGGTTTTATAGGTGAAAAACAACTTTATTTTTTGGGGACTCATCGGATCTTTAATTATAGTGCTTAAAAGTAGCTCTTATCAAATTTTTGGGAATGCACATCAGTTGCCGATCTAAAACCCTAATTTTACTGTACTAATTAAATATATAGACTAGGTATCGCCTCCTGATGAAATTCGACCAAAGTTTTAGTTGATTGGACTTTACAGGACTTTACCCAAGAAGTTTAAAAACATTTCATAACTAGAACATCTGTTCTTCCTGCTTTTCTAGCAGTTGTTTTTACAATAGCTGTCTAATGATTCAATCAATTCTCCTCCCTCCATAAGATAAGATTAACATTGGAACTTTGAAAGTCTGTGGGGCGTAGCCCTGGGGACTGATATGAATTATGATTCTGCTCATCTACAGACTTTACCATTCTAATGGTATGAGCGATTTTCTCCTACGATGCACACGAGATGAGAAAAAAGGAGGAAACGAAACATGCTTGCCTATTAATATATAGATAGATAGATTCTGTTGTTTTTTAGATTGCAGAGTTGAACGGACTACAGTATCATATTTTACTTTAGGCATTTGGTGCGCAGAGCTTGAGAGATCCCACAATTATTAACCATAAAAAGCGTAGTCTTACATGTTAAACTTATTCAACAATCTATTATCTACGAATGGGTTTACAATGAACCTTTCGACAAATTAGTAATCAAAGGCTTGGGTTCAAAGATCACAAACAATTCAGATAAAATATTAGTTTTCGTCAATCGTCAGTTACTTTCCTATCTCTGTCTCTTAATTAAATTTAGATAAAATGTTCGACTTTGTTGTTTGATTGGCATTGGTAATGCCTGAGGAGGATATTTTTATTAGTCCGAGGCTGTCATTGATGGAATGACACCGCGTCATGCGTCATCTTCCTGTTTACACCAAACCGCTCAAGGTTCCGCTGTAAAGAGCGAAACTGTTGGTGATGTAAAGTGTACAGTGGGAGTATAGCCAGTGTAGCCGTTATCTGGCAAATAAATGTTACCGTTAAGGTATCACGGGTATTGCTGGTTTTACGACATACAATGGAAAACAGTGGGGGTTACAAACCAACGGTGGATGAAAATAAATTTTATCTTGGACTCGATCGAATAGACAAGTAAAACCTAAAATAGTTTTATTGCCAATCTTCAGCACAAAACATCAGCTCCATTACAGGGGTCTCAGATAAATAATATACACTTTATATTACTGAACTCGTCCCGCATTCGAGAATATTGTGAAATTTGCATGATTTTATTTTTAATTTTTCTTTCCAAAAAACATCACACTTGTTGGTCTCGCCAAGTTTGAAAAATATACTATCGAAAAAAAAATTTCTCAGTGTACTGGAACCTCAGATAATGAGAGCTTTGTTCATTATCAGCTAAGAAGATAATGAATTAATTATCGGTTTAGTGCAGTAATAACTACGCCAATGCAGCTTTATACCATTATAGTCAATGCTTATCCTGTACATGGAACAACGACGACATAAACAGTCTTATTTCAATATCCTATTCCTATTTAGACCCAACTACAATAATTAATTGTGTTCGTATACCTATATTTCGGATAGGCTGGTCCTTATAAAACAGTTTATACGATGAAACGAAAATAATCATATTGTGATAAAAAATAATATTGGTGTTCTTTAACTTCAGTAAAATTAACTTTAAATCTCTTAAACTTTTTATATGGCCCATTCTATTGGTATTGTTTTATGCTTACTAGAGATCACCTCCTGATCGAAATTCGACCAAAATTTCAGTTGATATAGACCCTAGAAGTTTAAAAACATCCAACACTGAAACATATGTTCTTTCTGTTTTTAGCAGTTGTTTTTACAACAGCTGTCTAATGATTCAATCAATCTCCTTCCTCTATAATATTAAAATTAGAACTTTAAAAGCCTGTGAGGCGTAGACCTGGAGTTCGATGCGAATTAGAATATGATTCTGCTCATTTACAGGACTATACCTTTCTAACGGTATGCGCGGATTTCTCCTACGATGCACACGAGCTGAGAAAAAAGGAGGAAAAGAAAAATTATTGTCCTTCCTCACATTAGTTTTAGTGCTCAACATACTGTAGACATACAATAAACTTGTCATCTTGTAATGACAGCCGTTCCCATCCCACGTGACGCAATCGCTGCGCGCGCACGCGCAGTCACGTGACGATGACGTCGCGTCATCCCGACTGATGACGACGACGTATCAATCTTGTTAACCAACTCGCCGTAAAAACTCTGACAGTTTATAAATAGACCAAGAGCAATGGCTATCAATAAATTGTTGTAAGCATCAAACCATCACATAGCCGGTTGTGAATTTTAGTAGTTTTTATTAATAAACCTTACTCTCACAACCCTCGATAAGTATTTTTATACCACTGTCGATAAAAGTGTGACAAAACTAAACTATTTATTTCCGTCAGATTGACCAGAATATCATACACCATAAATTCTGATAAGCAAAATTGAGACTGGAATCTAAAGAGACGAAGCAATACAGTATAAAACTTGTTTGGTTATCACTAATTGAAGAAACAAGAAATATCTATGAATTTCAATTGCTTATTTCGAATTTGTTAATTTCTCATTGCAAAAATTGTGAATGTTAGGCCCGAGTACTATTCGTACTCTGTTTCAGTTTTACATTTGATATGTATGATACACTGCAAATTAGTTTAGAATAATACACTACATATCATTCAAGAAGACCCATTCTCATTGACTTTAGCGCGTCCGTGTGTGTGGTGGATGGGATTCAAGTGGCAGTGCGCATGGTGGCAGTGCGGCGGAGGCAGACACTGCCATCACTATCGCCATATCAGGAGCGTCGTCGCCGCGGCCACTGCCATCTGTATGGAGGAAGTGGCGCGCGACGTCCTCATACTAATGTACCGGTGGTCCCCCGATCGGTAAAGCCAACCAGTGTCCACGTCTTGACAACAATACCGTGGCATTCGCCAACTCCAACTGAAATTCGGTGCCAAATATTACATGAGAACAAATAGAAATAAGATTGAAATGTTATAAAAAGTGATAAAAATATAATGTACTAGCACTAGTAAAGATTAATTGTTTCATGGAAGCGTCCATAAAACTCCGACCAAGCCCAACTTTTTTTTAATACTATGACTGAATTCTTTTGTTAACTTTTTTAGATTACACTTTTTTCTAACACGGCAAGCAACCCACAAGCGACTGTCCTTATTTATTTCCAAGCGATCCTTGTAACATATTAATTGTGTAATATGGACGTAACTAACTTCCATAATATTTAAACTAGATCGTCGTCCATCTCATCTAGATAAGTTTCTCATCCCACCATTTCTCACACGACGTGGAGTATTCACTCAGTCACTGCGTGAAATCAGTTTAGTCGAGATCCCGATTACAGCCGTCTCTCGCCTGATCACTTAAACATTGGATCATAACTTATTGTTGCTTGCGCCAATAGCTTACTTTCGAAGCAGGCTCAAAGGTTTCTTTGGGTTTATCACCATTCAGATAAATCGTTTATCAGGATTTTACAGTTTACAACTATTGCGAAAGTCACAGACACCGCGCTGTCGTCATACTAAATGGAATTTTCACAATTTGGTCCTGCGAGCCGGATATTTGCCACCGTTGATAGTTTTCCCAGTAAGTTTTAACTGCTACAATATATTAAAAACCTGTCCAACGACTCTCGGACCAGCCTGACTGATGAAACCGGAGAGCCAGCAGCACCTGTTGTCAAGGCCGACGCTCGTTTGTCGGAGCCTCATGCCCTCGTTCGCCCGGCGCTGCGATGACGTCATTGGTGTCAAGATTAGCTATCATAATAGATTTGTTACTCAGTCTTGTTAAAACACGTGGAAGTGGTAATGGTGGTGGTAATTCAGATAGTCGTTTGGAACCGGCTCTTCCTTGATTCTTTTCTCCTCCTAGCCAAACGAGCTTTGTTCTCGTGTCGAAGAATGTTGAAAGAGAGCCAGCCATGTGATATTATATCCAGAAGAGTTGCAAAACTCTTTTTTACAATCGGGACCCAGCAACCCAGCTGTCTTCGTTCATTTTTCCATTGGGCTTTAAAATTAATGATAGTGACAAATGAATCAGTTGGTCTTTGTCAGTACCAAAGCTTTCAAAGCTACACCTCATCTGATCTTTCACACCCACCCTTAAACCATATCTACCTTAAAGTACGCACTGTATTGCTTCGTTGTCGTAAATCAAGTATCAAACTTTTTGATTTTATGTATGATTGCATCTTATTTGCTTATAAATTGTTTTTGGATCAGGTTCCACCAATGCCTTGTTCAGCTGATGGGTATATTTCAGTTTAGTGAACAACGACTGCCCAATGTTTCTTGGCTTGTTATAAAATTAACCAATACAGTGATTAGTTGGTTTTGGAGGTGTTTCGGCGTTCGATTGGTGTAATTGGTTGACATTTTAAGATTTTTAACATTAAAGGTAAATATAATTTTATTTTGAAGAAAAACAGCTAATCTTAAGTTTATATTTATGTAAAATACATGCTTCTGTAAACTCACCTAATTTTGTCAAAATAACACGCAAGTTAGCTACAGTACTGTATAGGTAAATTACTGTTGACATCGTGCACGAGGCGCCGAGGTGTCGGGACCGGCTACAATTATTACAAACTGGATCACCAAAACACACGAGAGGTCAGCCGGGGCCGACACGTGTTGTCGACAGAAACGTCAGCAACAAAGACAACGCCGCGGCGCCCGCCAGACAGCCAGACACAAACTTGGGGCGATGAGGGAAGGATAAACGGAAACATCGAGCTCCAAAAACAATGAGTTACGATTGACGGTTGAAATCACCGGCGAAAATAGCTCGCATAACATGATCTATTTGTAGACAAAGGAAATGCCAACTTTTTTATGTGACCACTTACTGTGTTTGTTGGTTCCAAATCCAAATCCAATTTGCTATCCTCCTTTTAACAGTTATTTTTGCAAGGCCTATGCTGAGAGTTGGATAGGCTACCGTATCAACATACCCTCAAAAAAGGTTCAAATTGGACTCATTCAAAAGTCAAAAGTCAAAGTTTTTTATTTGCCATAAGATTTACACAATCATGGGCAAGAGTCATATACACAAAACCACCACTACATCACGAATGACCTATAGGTTCAAGAAATTACATTATTATGCACTTTATATTTTCCGATTATTTTACAAGAATTGTCGGACCGGTTGCAAAACAATCTCATCCTCAGATGTGACGTCTAAAAACCCGGAAACGGAAAATACATAATTACTGAAATTGCACTAAAATAAATTGCATTGTTTCATAAAGGAAGAGACATCCAATTTACTCTTGTGTACTGAACAAGACTTGAAGAAAGTACAGTCACTTCAGGAAATAACTTGTCACTTCTCCCGGTATCTCCATCACTCCGCCGTCCCGTGCTCCTTGATTGATGTGTTTCTAAAGCCCCCGACCACGTCATTACCTCTCACACATCCCCCCCCCCCCCCCCGGTGACCTCGATAACTCTTTTATCTCGAGATAATTGAACTCCGACCTCTAGATACCGCGGACAAGGCTGCAAACACACATTAATACTTAATTTAGCTCATCTTTCTTTCCTCTGGTCGGAGAAGTCTTCATCATGCTTCTGCTTCATTTTCGATTCACTTTGGGTTTAGAATGTTTCGGTACTCGTTAAAATCCTTTTTTACGCAACCGCGTAGAGCGCAGCAGCCCCCTCAACTTGGGATCGTGTGATTAAACACTTACTAGGTGGTCAATGCAGTTTGACAATATATAAACTATTTACTTTCACAAAAACGCTAGAAATAAGTGGTTTGGTTGAAATATTATTTTTTTCTGCATTATTTTGTTTCAAAGCATCCCCAGGATATGCTAAGGAAAACAGTGTGGATGACAATAGTTTAAAGATGACAATTATTTAAGGCTTATTTTTTTCATAGGGCCGCTTTCCCCAAACAAGTTGAATTTAAACGTAGTTTAATTTTCAGACATGGTTAACTTTAGTTTGATTGCTTAAAAACTTTAATGTAAGTTAAAACTGACGACCCTCACACTTTATTTTCTTTTACCTATCTTCACATAGGAACTGGTATTTACAGTTTATTTTGAACTGTACTAACGTAACATAATTGCAGATCGTGTTCAGTTGGACTGTTAAAGTAAGTGTGCATATAGTTTTGACTTGGGGGGGGGGGGGGTCACGTAGGCCTAATACCACCATAACCTAATGAAGTTTAGCTTCGCCCTTCCTGTAATCCCGACCTGCTGCTATCCGTAGCAAACCTAGATTTATTGTCTTGGCTCAAAAATGTATTTCCAATTATATAACAGTATCTAAATTGGCTTCATGTACTCCCTTGAATTCATGAATATGTACTGTATCCTCTTTCTGGAACAGTTGATTCGATTTCTCGCGCCACTAATGCCAGTTTGAATACGGCTGATTCGTGTCTTCCCACTAGATCCGAGTCCCACTAGATCCGGACATGAAATTGACAGTAAACTGTCCCGCTAGATCCGCGACAAATGTGTGGCCCTAATGAGGGGATTAACGATTCCCGCTAAATCCGTGCTGCGGCGAGGGCAACCCTTCTTATTACTATTGCTTGACTGCACTCGATAACAACAAGCGCTAGAAACCCAGTGTTGTTGTATCATTTTCAATACAACTCAATATGAATAAATTTCGTTAGCATAACTAATTTGTTCTTAAAATTTCAATTATTTTGATACCAAATTTGATATCAATCGGTTGATATATAATTATTGACGCAAACAAAACACATCACCCTTATGTGAATACATTCCCTAGGGTACAACAATTAGGGTGCATAACTTTTCTTGTATACTGTCGGGATGATTCGTGAACAATCATTGAAATAACGATAGTGCAAGCAATGTGATTACACCCTAAAAGGCCGAGTGCTGTTATCCGTGCGAGTTCATGGCGTCCTTGGGTCTTATACCCCCTGATTTATGCCTACCAGTGAAAGAGAAAAGTTTTATTTTACACGACTACTCTGCTGCTGAGCGATTTTCCGAGAAGGCGGGAGGGGTCTATTCACCCTCACGGAGAGCGCGGATCTAAAGGGACTCTCCCCCGAGGTAGCGACCGGACTAATTAGGGTTACTTTGGAATTCGGATCTATCGGGACTCGGATCTACCGGGACTCGGATGTACTGGGACTGCACCCGGCTGATTTACGGTAAGCTCTATTTAGTGTAATATTCAGTCAAATTTTTCAAATCAAAGTCAAGTTTTTCAGTCAAAATTTTCCCTCCTTCGCTCGGTCTCCTCCGCGATCGAGGAGGCGGTGGCGGTGGTGCTGGTAGCAGTGGCAGTGGATGCAGCGGCGACGGGATGTGGGTGGCAGTGGCTGGACCGCCACGTGCGCGCCGCCCCGGAAATGCCCGATTGAAGGTTCATTTGTGCGTTCATCACAGTGTATTCTTTTCTCGTCTGCCACCAAGTGGTCTTCCCTCCTTGCCGGGTGGATCTCGTCTTACATTGTCTCATCTTCAGTTTCTTTTACAAGAGTTTTATAGCATGTTTTTAGCCTGTAGGCCGTAAGCCTACACAACGTCTCTAAAAATGTTGGTTAGAACACCAGTTTAATAGCTAAATTAATTTTTCATTTTGCGCAACATTTGTGATGGACGAAAATATTGTGATAGGGATTCTTAAGAGCATTCAGGAAATAGTTCCTTAAAACTTTTGGAACACCGATCATTGATTATTTTGAAAACGAATTTTTATGCACGATGAAAGGATGAACCATGAACATGTACGAAATACTTTTTATAATTGAGAGGTATTAATAGTTATTTTTTGTTCATAAAGAGAAGTATTCGTATTAATGCCCTATTATGTAAGTTCAAGTTCAAATCAACCAAAGTATGTTTGTAGCTTAGAGTTTAGAGGCTAGGCGAAAGAACACACGAATGTCTGGAACCGGCGGTATCGCAAAGAACAAAACAATTTTGATTCCGTTCGTGGCTGTTTATAGAAGAAGCGTTGCAACTACCTGTCTGTAACAACAACAGCAACAACTACAATCTAAATTTGAAGTGTTTGTGCAGTATACTGCAGTACTGTTCTACTGTGCTACCGTGCTACCGTACGCGCACTACTACTCCCTGTAGGTTTTGACCCTTAAATAACTTCGTTTATAATAATTCACTTTAACTCATAAAAGTAACAACAAATGTTTTCAATTTTTAAAAATTTTAACATAAAAAACTAAAATAAAAAATTACGATGAATTTTTTACGAAAAGGTCTTGTCGTTTCGAATTTTTTATAAAAGTTATTATCTATTGCCTATTGAATTTAATTAATAGATTCTAATTTATATCTTAGGTACAAATTCTTTCAGTAACTGAAAGTATTAAATTTCTCTTAAAATCGTTTAAGTATATTTAAAGATGCCATAAATGGCCTATGAATGAAGTAAAAATGTAGGCCTAGGTATCACTTCATAGCTCGATGCTGTCGAGGTTGATCAAGGATTCTCCTCGGTTCGAGTTGTTTACACAAATGTTCTTAAATAGTACTTTTAAACCCGCAATTAAATACATTTTTAAATTGGACAGTTGAGAAAGCGAGGCCATGTTGGGGAACGTAGCCGTAGCGCCTGGCTGTGGGTTCATTAGGCCACACGCACCACATAATGAGGTGTGGCCTCATCAGCTGTGCCGAGTGTCGCCTTCCCCCCTCCTCGTCGACGTCCACTACACTGTTGACACACATTGAGACACACTCTTGAAGTTTGTTATGAGAATAAACTAATCTTCTCCATGAAAATTATGTATCTTGCTATAAGTATTTTTATAGACGGGACAGTAGAGCGAGGTTATGTAATAGCCGATGATTGCGTGTTCAAATAAAGGAAAACACTGTAAAACAGGGTAGTTTGCAAATAAAGATTATTAATTAAACAGTTTCATTTAGGTTAACAAGACGGTTTACGAGAAATATTGCCTCATCGTCATCTCTCTGTGATTGGTTATGGTTATGTAGGCTAATGTGCTTGCTCATGGCTTGGTACATTCCTTTTAAGTATCAAATGTTATGGATACTAAAAATAGTTAGATAAAGTCTAGACAAACCGTTTCATTTTGTTACATTTCAAGAGATAACAGAGCTACTGTAGTATGAATTTATGTGTTAAACAATTTGTCGATAAAGACATTACAGTAGTTGCAGCCAATCAATACCCTATGTTATCATCTAAATCGTTATAGCAAAAGAGCAAACTTCATTTCCTCAATTTTTATTTGTGCATTATTTCCAATTGAAGTAGCAGAACTAAATGCTTGTTTATTTACGCATTTACGTCTAACATGTGGGACTGTCTTTACCTAATATTATTCTATTTTGAAAACACATGCTCGTCGCCGGAAGTCCTGTTCACCTAGGGCGCAATGCAAATGGCCGGTCGATATGGGGCCGGATAGTCGATGACCTTGCATGATTATGTGTGGCCTTGAGACACGAAGGTGTCCCGCAGGTCAGTGACCCCTTGACCCCCGTCTGGTCACCGAGCTCCCCCCCCCCCTGTGGGCCCGCCGACCATCCGTCTGTGCAGACCCAGACACTGTCACATCTAGAGATAACTGGCGGCAAACATGATACCGGTACCAGGAGGTGGGTTGGGGAGGTTGGGTGTGTCTCCCTCTAAATTTGAAGTTTGAGGTCCATACGTATAGGCCTGGGTTTTAGAAGAAACAGGCTTGGATTGAAACTGATGGAAATATGTACTATCGTAAGACAAAATTTTTATTTGATTCATTTAAGTGTTTGATGGGTTAGCAAAATCACATCACAAAACTTCTAAAGGGACCTCAGTAATGGAAATAGGGAAATACGCAGTTCCTAATGTCGCCTCTCGTGAACCTCTTTTATAATAATTCAGTTTCATTACAAATAATTGTTTATATGTACTTTTTTCACACAAATTCTTAGTAATTGCAGCAATTTGACATTGGTTATGAAACCAAATAAAAACTATGGCCCTTTTTTAACCAGATCCTTCTAGGGAGAGGGTGGTGGGGGTTTGTTTATCCTTGCTAATCTATATATTAATAGGCAAGCATGTTTCATTTCCTCCTTTTTTTCTCAACTCGTGTGCATCGTAGGAGAAATCCGCGCATACCGTTAGAAAGGTATAGTGCTGTAGATTAGCAGAATCACACTTTAACTGGCATCGGCCCCCAGGGCTATGCCCTATAGGCTTTCAAAGTTTCAATGTTAATCTTATGGGAGAAGAATAATTCATTGAATTAGACAGCTGATGTAATAATACCCCCATCGCAGCAGACCTGCGTACTCAGCGAATTTCCAATGGAATTTTGGTATATTCTCTATTTCCCCATAAAATCCATGGGGATGAGAATATGTAGGTTTGCCGCCATAATATGGGTTTAGTTGGTAAATATAAGTTAAATCCTACCTAGTGATTGTACATACCAAATTTTATAAGGTTATGGTGTTCTGTTTATTTTCCCCATAAACCCCATGGGGGTGAGTATGTAGGTTTGCCGCCATATGGGTTTTGTAAGCAAGTATAAGTTAAACCTTATCTAGATAATGTACATACCAAATTTGATTAAGTTATGTCAATAAATAAGCAAGATATAGGCTTTTCTTGATTTCCCATAAGAATAACATGGAAAACACATTTTTTTATTTTCCCCGTAACCAGTTATGCTAAGATAAAAATTCAAAATACCAAATTGTTTGTTTTTTTAAGCTCTTTTAAATGGTTTCAGTTAAAATTGTTGAATTTTAAAAAATAAGGTCGAAAAATGCCAAAAACCCATTTTTAACCCTTTTGAAACCCCATAAAACCCCGTTCCAATGGTCCGATCATTCTGGTTCGCGAACTCAACCTAGTAGATGCTGGCTTACACCCCTGTACCAAATTTCATCAAAATCGGAGGTTCCGTTCAAAAGTTATCGTGTTAACGGACACATAGATATATATATATATATATATAGATATATATATATATATATACATATATATCAATTTGAACGAACAGTGTTTTTGGCTTCTAGGGACCTCAAAACAAAAAAGTATCATGGTCCCGGGCTTAGGTCTTACCGTGACTACTACCGTAATAGCGTATTCCCTATAGGGAAATTCGCTAAAAAACGCTAGCAAGTCAGGAAGAACAGGTGTTTAAGTTATAAAACATTTTAAAAATAATTGGCTCAAGATCAACTGAATCTTTGGTCGAATTTCGACCAGTGGGCGATCCCTAGTATCCATTAATATCCCATTGGCTGGAGCCCTTTGTTTTGTTTTTTACACTGTTTTTTACCAACTGGTAATTTTACATTTACAACATATTGTGTATCAGTTTTACAATATTATTGGTAGCAGTTGTTGTTTTTAATCAGTTTACTTTAGAACTGTTACTTTTTAACAAGGCGTGCGGGTTTGGCTTAAAAATAAAACAGCTGAATAGGATAGGAGTTACTGAAAGACTTTAATAACTTAGTTAGAACGTTATTTAAAGAAATCTGATATTCGTCATGTTTAAATTTTTTGTTTACAGTTTAAATCTTTCCCCCACCCCAAAATTCTCGCGAAGGATCAGGTTAAAAAACTACCTATAGCACTTCCGCTCACAAACAACTAATGGACTTCTTCTTTACGGAAAATTATTTTAAAATCGGAATAGTTTTTGTTAGAAGAGATCTTAAGATAAATGATTAAACTGAATTTAAAGCTGAGAATTCATTATTTTAAACCTTGTTTGCAAAACGACTGAGGATGCTGTGTTACAAAAATAAATGTAAATTGATGAACTGTCTGGGAAGGTTATCAACTGCTGCAATCTACTCGATATTGTGCGCCGTCGGTCGTCTCACAGTCCAGAACCTGCAAGTGTGATTTACATTTATAGAGAGAGCATTACACGATTTTTAAATCCTTCCTTAAATTTTCCTAATTCTTCAATCCATTACTTCTACTCATTTTCCTATAAAAATTGATTCGAAAGTCAAAGTTAAATCATAGAAATTTATCTTTATATCCTGCTCTTACTTTAAACCCCAAGGCTAATCAAACCTCTTATCTTCGTGTTCTAAAGTTGAGTGTAACTCAAGTTGGTCCGTATTAGTGCAAGAACACACAGAGAGCGACGAGACGCCACGAGATTCATTCGAACCCATGTACAGTTGGTTGCATAAGACGTGAGACAGCCCTCCAGGATTTAAGCTACACATGGGCAGTCAGCCTGAATTTGAAATAAACCTTAGTAATGGTTTTACTCTATATCATCATAACGATTAAAAAGCACATTGTTCCACGAGATAGAGCCAACCTGCCATCCTGCAAATAAGTAGCACAAAATCTTGTGGGCTGTCTCACGTCTCGTGCAACCAACTTTCATCGCGTCGTCGTGTCGCTCTCCGTGTGTTCGGCTCAATGTGATTACATGGATTTGATTCAATCGTGTGGCGTCGCGTCGCGTCGCTATCTGTGTGTTTGTGCACTTAGTTCCATTATTTTTGTAACTGATTTATTAGTATAGTTTCAGAGCAAACGGATCTTCCGGTCCGGTTTGAGTGTTCGATTTATCCCAAGATTCTGTGGTTAAACCTTACCGATAGAGCGTTTCTCTTTAATGGTCTCGGAAATAAATCTGGTGTTAACAATAACGGTTCTGGTCAGCGGGTCGTAAAGCGTTAAGTGACCGCAGGAAACGGGAGGACTCGGACTCGGCATCAGGAAGTTGCTATTTACTCTAGTACTTAAACACTATAATGAGACACAACTGTTCTTTGAGAGTCGTTCCTAAAATTGAAACAGTTTCCTTTAAACGGCTGCAACTACCGGATTGGCAGATCAAATTTTTCTCGCAGAGTAGAATGGAGACTCACTTCACAAACTGGTTGCGAAATGTACGGTACTTTCGATCATGTTTAGAAGTGGAAGTTTTTACCATGCATGTTGACCACCCAAGAGTTTACTATGAGGCGCTATAGCACGTTTTTTGATAAAAATTAAACTAACCTATTTTATATTTAAATTATTTATCAATATCTATTAATCATTTAATAGTTTATATGATCTAGTAGCATTGTTTGTTCACTGATTTTATTTGGGACTGAGGTCACTGAACCAAAAACTGCTTAAACATTGTCATAAACGTGCACACATTTTCTTTTAAATTACTTAATAATCCATCCGCAAGCCACTAAGAGAACTAAAATGTATTTTCTACTCGACAAGCAGCTACAAAAGTTTATTGACCTGTGCAATATACAGTATTATGAAAACTTTTCTCCGTAGTTTTAAAACAACTTTACACAACTTTAACAACTTTATTTATTTGTATTTAAAACACAATCAGATTCTCTAACTAAAAGAATTAATCCGTTCAAAACAGTTGAGGCATTATTATACGAGAAGATGTAGTATGTTTACTACATCTTAAGCATACAGTATCAAATACCCAATAACTCTCAAGAAATTGGTTCTATTTTTACATACAAGCATAACTTTCGACATGTTTTTTTTTTTTTTTTTTTTTTTTAGAATATCACAATTCAAATGGATCCAACGCCAAAAAAACGCTTAATGAACGGTTTGCAAACATAAAGCAGCGAGGATCAAAGGAATAGCAATCACTGGTGCTGCTGCAATCAGGCCGGTAAACACCGCACGGTGCGGACTGTACCGCGCACAGTGTACAATGTACATGGAGGCTATCGTTATCTGCGCTGGACAGTGCCCCATCGTGGTACACCGGACTGTACAGTGGCTCTAGCGCGCGACCGAAATATACCTCGTACACGTCAGTCTGCGTTTCATAAAAGCCATGTTTAACCCGTTCAATAATGGTACAAGTACTAATAATTTTGTCCCCCCTCATTTCTGCCTTGGAAAACAACCGCATTAAACGTTTAATGCACTGAAACAATAAATCAAATATATTGAATCTGTTTTACATTGATAATTTGTGCATGCAATTATTAAGGGTGCTCTCTACCTCGGCGTCAAAATCGTCGAGCGAGACTGTTAACTGCCGAAATACGCGGAATCTCACATTTTGGAAAATATATTACGGGTGATTTTAAATTTTGTTACTTGAATGTTTTTTTAGTTTCCTTACATCCATTAACTTAATATGAATTTCTTTAATAATAATTAAGTCAATTTTTCTTGCAACGTGCAACGCAGCAGACGCACAGGTTCTAGCCTATGTCTGCTGATTTATCCTGGGCCCTGGGCCTCACAAGTACAAGTATTATTTTAACAGTTTATATTATTTAAAAAGTTGTACTTTGTAAACTGTCTATTTTTTGGAAATAAACTTTCATTAATTAATTCATTCATTCATTTTTGGTTTCAGTGCGAAATCGATCGGTGGTCTAATAAGGATGTTTTTTGAAATTGCAGACATTTCGCATCTCCCTTCTTGCATCGTTATATAAACTTAAACTTAAACTTTTTACCAATCTTATTGCAGATTCTTGTTCTTAAGATTGTATTGTACTCACGTATCATCTTATTTTTTTCTCAGAAAATTGTTTTTAATACGTTAAAACTTGATACAAAAACGCTTATTTCAACATGATTAGCAAGCACTCTGCTTAGTAATTTAAAATAATATCGAACTTTTAATACGATAGCGGGGTACAAAATTATATTACGAAAAGAATGACACTACAATATTTTTAATCGGTTTACAACTGGGGCGGCAAAGACGGAGATTCTAAACCCTTGCATGCGCGCGCGGCAGATGGGTAGAGCGCACCCTTAATAAATTAATTATTTTCTAAATACGCTGCACTTGGCACGGTGTAGTCAAATATCGATTTTGCTATATTACCCGATTTACAGTGCATGTTGTAACAATGAATTTAAAGGCGATAGTTAATTTAACAATTGTAATTGTAATGAGCTGAAACCTTTAGAGTTTTACGAAACGGCTGTTGCTAGATAAAATAAATATGCTATCTTTTATGCAAAAAAACAAAACAAAACAAAAACCAACCATTTAAATTGAATTTTTGTGTTTGAACTTAGTATTAAAATCTCTCCTACCAATCCGTAAAGCTTGCACTCCTTCCTAGACATCAAGGCCTAGATCCACCAATGGTCGGTCAATAAGTAATTTAAAATTGTTATATCGTAGGGCCTAATATTTTATCAATCTTGGGCGACTAGGAAGCGTAAGGCATGAATTTGAAATACAAGGATGGGCACATTGTTCTTCAGAAATTAAATATAATAACCAATCAATATTTTCCACAAAGGATATGTGTTTTATGTCATTTATAACATTTCTTTATCTTTACGTCTCCTTTGATGATCCTGGGTGATTACTGCAGTAATTTAGTAATTATTTCGTTGTTAGGTGGCCGTAAGTCTAAGGCTCCTAACATGAAACGATATTTATTAGTGTGATCATGTTCATGTTCGTACGTGACCCAGTGCGGGTGTGTGTGTGTGTGTGAGTGAGCTTCGCCACACTGTAACGCTGGGTAGCGACACTGTTGCCTAGTCTAGTTAGCACGGTCCAGTTCCGTCCTCCCTTCCCCCCCACCCAACCCCCTGCCCGCCGCCACGCCGCACCGACACGGTAAATAAATATACAAACATCACGCTGTGAAACACTGTCACGTGTTACACTATAGGGGTTCTATAGCTATTTGGTAAAAAATATATTACCGAAGTTTTATCTATTAAATCATAGTTGTAACTTTAAACCCCTTTTCAAAACCTTACCTTACAATGTAAAGTATTTTGGTATGTAAGCATATGTGACTATAAACAATTAACGCCACAATCATCCTTCACTCATCTCTCATTCATACTTGGCTACAAACACTGTAGATTACTTATTGTGTTAGATCGCCATTTCAGTAAAGGTATTAAGGTATCTAGGCCTATGCCTAATTAAATTGGAGAAACTATTGTTTTTCTACATTTTTTATTATACTAAAACATTGTGTGTACTATTTAATTTTTGTATTCAGAACCATTTTTGACTATAGAGTAGGAGTAGGAAAACTAGCATTACAAGTCAAAACAAAACAAAACTTAATTGAGATTCCATTATATTAAAATAAGCTATTAAGTATTAATAAAATTTTAGTACTGTATTTGGGAGTATAATCGTTACTATCGATCAAAAGGTTACGAAATAATTGGAAAATAGGCCACACATGGGCGCGGTGTAATTCGCCCCATATGGTGTTTGATACCAGTAGGCTACAATTACTTTTTTTAACGAGTGGTCTGTATGTTGCCTAATGTTTCTGTGTCACGCTATCAGTAGGTCTACACCACACGACACTGTGCAGTACGTGACAGGTTGCGTTGCAGCGCATGCCCTGATAGGTGTCACAGTATCGATGTCAGTACAGAACCGGTACATAATACACCCCAATCCCATCAGGGTTGACCGTGTCCGCCAGCAGTGAACGTAAATGTAAACCGCCCCCCCTCGTCATTAACCCACCCCCCCTCTTGTCACCACCTGCCCCCCTCAATCGCCCCCAACGGCACCGTCCGCTCGTTTCGCGCTCACTTTGATTAGATTAAATTCAATTTGTCGCTCCGCTTCTGTACCCCGTAACCCACTTACCTGTCGACGTAAAGCTGATGTGCCAAACGTTCAAATCTGGACGTTTAAATCTTTTTTAATTTAAAAAGCTGTAACTTAGTTAATGTCGAGTTAAATTGTGAAGCCAATTTTTCCAATTTGGCTCAGTAACAGTATTCGTTAGTTAATGGAAAAATTATTAACATTTAAAATGTACTATTTCTTCAACACCGAGAGAAAACATAGAAGTAAAAAAATATGCACAACAGAACAGAGCCACAATTAACAACAATTAATTGTATGTTTATTAAACCGTCAGTATACTGGGTTGACCGAGAGTTGCTAGATGGTTTTAATTCAATTTTATCTTGGTGATCAGGCTATTAAGTTTACACCAAGTACCAACTATACCTCTTCACAATTAACAACGAGTTCATAAAGAATGCCATAAAAATGTCATAAACAAGTTGTCTAATAAAAGAAATTTTATTTTTGATTTCTTTGTCATAAAGAACAACGTAACTTATAGTGTTCTTTTATCATTACTTACCTTTCGTTGTTATTTCATTTCCTAAAAGACAATATATAAGACCAATGTTAAAAACTACAAATTTAGAATTTAGTTTGAGATAAAACCCGATTTTCCCCGGGGTTGAATCGGTTTTTAAATTTATTTTTGGGCTAGAGCAAGCAATCTATATAAAATGCCAAGTTAAAGAAAAATCTATATACCCGCTAGATTTCTAGGTCATGGAAAATACATCGCCACAGACACTCCTCGTATTATAGTAGGATAGGATTGGAAATTTAATTTTTGCTGACTTTATCCGGACTTTAATATAATCCCAAGTTACGGTAGGAGTTCTCACCAGAATTTAGGCTATGGATGTCGTTCTATATGTGTATTATTTTAAGGTGCGGTAGGCCTACCCAGTTTTTTTTTTTACTTTATCTCAAAGGCCAAAATTTAACAATTTTTTATGATACAGAATACAAAACGGAATCATGTAACTTTTTATTCACAGCACAAAATTTCTTGCGGCAAGCCTAAAGAGAAGCCTTACAAAACGATGTGCGTGGACGCCAAGCTGTCAACAGATTACTTACCGGTAGGCCTGCTACTTGCTGACATAAAGTAACAAGCTTAACAAACTGCCGACGCGATGTTCGTCTGTCCACCCCCGATTCCTCTTGTTTTATCACTTAAATACCTACTGTATAGCGTAATCATTAGTATAATATTAAGGTTTTGCTTTTTCAGTGTAATTTTAATTTGTCTTCCCTTTTCTAAATATAAGTTGGCAATCCCTCAGTTTTATGGTGATATATAGGCCTACAGGGTGTGTGTAGATTTATCTGGGTAAGCCATTATATTAAAGCTCTGATTTGAAAGAACCTATCAGACGATTTCCGAATCGATTAAAGGATAAAGGACCGGAATTCATCCGAAAGTTCATGATTTAGAAAGCAAAATATTCAAAGTCTGAGCAGCTTTGTGAGTAAAACTTTGACAGCGTGTCATCTGCTTGATGGATGGATGAAGTCTGTTAATGTTTTTTGTTTGTGTTTTATTTAATTACTGCGCCACGTCAAATCCATTACACAACAACAAAAGTATATAGATCTGATGAAGAATGAGGTCACTCGCGTTTCTGATTCACTAGCTTTACGAAATATTCTTGTTTCCAACTCCAACTCACACTCCTAGAGAGTTCTACGAGCACGAACGTTTGACCACGGAGACGGAACAACTAATCTTCATACACTTTGTTTCGTTTATCTACAGTTTGACGCATGACTTTCTTCACAGATTAAAGAATGTTCTTTTCTCTGTGCTTTCTGCTAAAATGCTTTTACTACTTCCTTGCACTGTGACAATGAACTACAAACGCTAACACAGTATAGGCCCTAAGCATAGTCTACAGGATGCTTAATCTATGGTAAAAGTTACTATACTAATACTGAGCAAATATGCGTGCTGCTTATTGAGCGATGCATACTTTATACGTGTACAATGTACGAGCACATCCTTATCAGGGATTCTTCATACATGTAACAACACGAATGCCTATAAAATGATGATCTTTACAACGGATAGGATGAACTAATAGTTTTCGGATTTTAGCAGAATGTGGGCTGTTATCATTTTTTTAACAGTAACAGTAACGAAACAACTTTAAGGAATGATCGATGAATAGTAAAAAAGTACTGAAAAGGGGGTTTACGATTTTAGATTAGCCTACGATTTTCCATCACATTTGTAAAAATACACACCGTATCCTAATCTTCCTGAATTACCCCCAACGAAAATCTATTTTGACTAAGGGCTGCAAGCTACCAGTATCTCACGAATGCCTCAAAAGGCTGAATAGGCCCACATTCGTTGCAAAAACTAGTTTATTTTCAACCAACTTAAAACTGCCAAATTATTGAAAAAATAAAGTAATAACTTGTCAACCATGCATATGTTTGGCGCGGTTGCCCAGCCATTGCCACACCCGATGCCGCTCGATCTAATCGCTGTTCTCAGTCACACTAATCTCACTCTTTTGCGGTTATTCACATTAACTCACTAAGTAATCACACTTCAAGTGATGTGCGAATTGCGTAATTTCTGTTATACCACTACGTTCGTCAAATGCCACGCTCGCGCATTTTGCTAAAAACTGTATCATAATTTGACTCCTGTATAGGCCTAATAATGAACTCATTGGGGCAACGAGGTTGTAGGCTATTTATCTGGTTTAATAAAATATTGTTTTACAACTTTGTTGCACAGTGTAAAAGCGCCATATGTAGTGCTGTTGTGAGTCTATAACCGCGCAACCTCCACCCCTCTGCCCCCGGATCGCCTCCCCATCGCGTTGCTCACGTTGCCCGGGCGCCGGTGTCGGGCTACGCCCCACACCCGTGGACGATCCCCCGGCGGCGGGACAGGTCCGGAGCGAGAGTGAAACCGAGACCACCTCTGGGACCGGTCGGCGTGAAGGCTGGGGTCAGGTGTCCCCGTGACCCCGATAGCTTATCAGTTATCGCTTATCACTCACCGCCTCGCCTCGCCTCGCCCCGTCCCGGCATTCGGCGAGGTGCAGCCGCCACCGCAGCCCCGGCCGTACCCCCGGGCGTACCTCGGGGCGCGGGCGTGGACCCCCCTATGGTTATCTGGGGAGTGAGATAGTTAACTGATTTGCTTAGAAGTCAGTATTTAATTAACTATGCCCAAGTTAATACTATGGAAATATAGTTTCTATGAAGATGTAGGATAAAATGCATGATAACGTGAAAAATTAAATGATACCTTATGGGCGAAGTGTCTGTAAACCGATAACATTACACGACATTAAAAAATTAAATGATAACATACATTTTTGTAAACTCAGTTCATTTTTCAAAAAGGATACAGTCTGACAATTATTGTTCAATATGGGCTTTATTTTTTAATCAAACAATGTTTCATAATAGACAACGATTCTGTAGATTCAAGGGCTTAAGCTTTAGCACTTCAATAATTTTACTAAAAGCAAATGAGGAAGTGCAATCTCTCAAATGATACAAGAAGCAATCTTTTGTTATGACGATTAAGAATGTCTTCAATTGCGATGAGCCAGAAATGTGGTTGTTGCATGGTGAAAAATATAATCTTCTTCCCATTTATTATATATTAAAAGAATTTATAAAATCGTTTACAATTTTAAGTGCAAAATTTCAATCATTATTGTTTTAATGTGAGTGGCGTTAAATAGACTCAATTTCTGATAGGGAATGGCTCAAACTCAAACCCTGGTCTTGGTCCAATCTATTACGTCAAAATGTTGTTATAGTTGTAATAAACAATAACAATAACAAAAATGGCAACTAGGTGTAGAATCGAACCTGTCTGGGGTCGAAATGGTATCTTAGGACAGGTAGGAAAAATTCAAGTGTGTTAAGAGAATTTAAATACACAACAAAAAGAATTTTTTACATTTACCATTTCCTTAATAAATCTTTACTACTTTTATGAAAATTGTTTTCTAGATTCATATCTATTGATTAATCCATCATTGCTTTACTGTTTGTTAGTTTATGAAAACATTTTAAACAAAATTCTTTTAAATCAATGTATTGAACATCTATGAACTAAACACTAGAATATTTTTAACTGAACAAAAAATAAACAAGGTATTGGTGTTTATGTGTAGTTTATTTTTTATTTGAGTGTATATGTAACAAGTACTGTCTTGGCGGGGGCCCCCTTCTGTGGCTGCATGTAGAGTGTACGATGTCTCACCGAGTCCTCTCTGGGCGGGGGCCCCTTCTGTGGATGCATGTAGAGTGTACGATGTCTCACCGAGTCCTCTCTGGGCGGGGGCCCCTTCTGTGGCTGCATGTAGAGTGTACGATGTCTCACCGAGTCCTCTCTGGGCGGGGGCCCCCTTCTGTGGCTGCATGAAGAGTGTACGATGTCTCACCGAGTCCTCTCTGGGCGGGGGCCCCCTTCTGTGGCTGCATGTGGAGTGTACGATGTCTCACCGAGTCCTCTCTGGGCGGGGACCCCCTTCTGTGGCTGCATGTAGAGTGTACGATGTCTCACCGAGTCCTCTCTGGGCGGGGGCCCCCTTCTGTGGCTGCATGTAGAGTGTACGATGTCTCACCGAGTCCTCTCTGGGCGGGGGCCCCCTTCTGTGGCTGCATGTAGAGTGTACGATGTCTCACCGACTCCTCTCTGGGCGGGGGGCCCCTTCTGTGACTGCATGTAGAGTGTACGATGTCTCACCGAGTCCTCTCTGGGCGGGGGCCCCCTTCTGTGGCTGCATGTAGGGTGTACGATGTCTCACACCGAGTCCTCTCTGGGCGGGGGCCCCTTCTGTGGCTGCATGTGGAGTGTACGATGTCTCACCGACTCCTCTCTGGGCGGGGGCCCCCTTCTGTGGCTGCATGTGGAGTGTACGATGTTTCACCGAGTCCTCTCTGGGCGGGGGCCCCCTTCTGTGGCTGCATGTAGAGTGTACGATGTCTCACCGACTCCTCTCTGGGCGGGGGTCCCCTTCTGTGGCTGCATGTAGAGTGTACGATGTCTCACCGACTCCTCTCTGGGCGGGGGCCCCCTTCTGTGGCTGCATGTAGAGTGTACGATGTCTCACCGAGTTCTCTCCGGGCGGGGGCCCCCTTCTGTGGCTGCATGTAGGGTGTACGATGTCTCACCGAGTCCTCTCCGGGCGGGGGCTCCTTCTGTGGCTGCATGTAGAGTGTACGATGTCTCACCGAGTCCTCTCTGGGCGGGGGCCCCCTTCTGTGGCTGCATGTAGAGTGTACGATGTCTCACCGACTCCTCTCTGGGCGGGGGCCCCCTTCTGTGGCTGCATGTAGGGTGTACGATGTCTCACCGAGTCCTTTCTGGGCGGGGGCCCCCTTCTGTGGCTGCATGTAGAGTGTACGATGTCTCACCGAGTCCTCTCTGGGCGGGGGCCCCCTTCTGTGGCTGCATGTAGAGTGTACGATGTCTCACCGAGTCCTCTCTGGGCGGGGGCCCCCTTCTGTGGCCATATGTAGTGTTTCATAATTTTTACTAAACTTTGAATTTTGTTTTTGAATTTAGTATCATAGACCAAACGTTTCTAAAAATATTAAATGATTGAGAATTAATTCCCATGGCAACGAAAGTTTAATTGTAGTTTTGGTATTCACACTTTTGTAGAAGCCTGATATTTAAATATGGATAAAAAAGTTAGTTGGAATTAAACCAAACTTTGTATTTTTACTGTTATTATAGAAAAATACTTGTTTGTATTGTAATGGGATATAAAAATTCTATAATGTTATCCATTCAGATTCGTAAAAGTTTTTATAGAATAAAGACTAATCAATATTGATAAAATTTATGTTTGGTGTACAAAACAACACAATGTATCAAGATTCAAAGACTCATCTTAGACTAAATACATAACAACCCATTAGGCCTACATTATTTAGGTGACAAATTGCAGCCCATGCACCTTACTAGTAGGCCTTTATGTTATTAAGAAAGAAAGAAAGTAAAGGAAGAAGAAACTATAAAGCGGAATGTTTAAAACAACAATAAAGTTATATAAAACGTTATTCTGGAGCCTCCCTCGGTCCCATCTTTGAACAGCGTATCTAGAAGCAAACACGACCTTGAAGATCAAACACGTCGCTCTGTTCTAGTTCCGATAGTGGAAATCAATATGCTCATTTCTACTCTAGAGAGGGCGTCATCTACTCTAGACTCTGCATGTTTTGTAAATATCTATTGTACTTCGTCTGGCGTCTCCATTGATTTCATCAATATCGACATAACAGACTAAAACCTCATCAATATCATATTACATTGTTTCTCATTAATACAAAAATAGCTTATTCTTAGAGAATACAAAAATATAACATTTTTTAATGGAATTTTAATCACTTAAACTGGTGGGCGAGACAAAGTCGAGCGACAAGGAAAGGCCGGCGCACTCGGGCACGCCCAGACATTTGTTGTAATGGTGCAATAATAGACATTGAGACAGCGGCTGAGCACTTATACTGCAACTACACCTACAGCCGACAGCGGCGATAGCGACAGTGCAGTGGAGGGCCACCAGGTCACGTGACTGCCAGTGTCGCCACCTGGATACGGTTCCGCTCAAGGCGAACTGATATCGAACAACCTTGGGGTTATCTTCGGTGACTTGGTTTAGATTTGACTAATGAGACAGTTTTGAGGACTTTACTTTCAGCGGTAAAGGCGGTGTTGTCAATTTAGCCTGCCAAAAATTAAAATTTGGTGGTGTTAGTTGGACTTGAAAAGTAAATAAGAACTAAAAATAATGAAGTTAGTGTCACGAAGAAGACAATAGACTATGCTAAAGCCAAATGTAATGGCAAAAATAGATTTGCCACAATGTAGACCCCTCGCCCACCTTTTCACATTTCGTGTTTTATTAGTCCGAGCTATATTCCAACACCTCCTCGGACTCGGTTATTCGCAACGCAGTTCTCGCATGCAGCAAAGTGACGTTCAGTATTCCAAAGGCAGACGACTGCCTCCGCAACAGCTGCGGGGGCTCAAGGTCTCGTTGATGAGGCGCGAACCCAAAACGGGACATCTCCACTCACACAGACATACATTTGAACACCTCCTCTGTCTGATGCGTTCAAGATCAAGGCCGTCTCCAACAGAGTTACAACCTCATGCGGTTGACATTCTCAATCTTACTTTTTGAACTGTCTCCTCTCTTTATCTGATCCTGACCTGGCGACGCCCCGAGCATCGGTCGTTGAGCCCGGGCGAGCTTGGCTCCTGAGCCGGAAGACACGCACTGAGGCGACCACCGGCGCGTGGCGAAATATCATCACAGGAACAAGACGGTGAACCGGAAGTGACGGTAAACTGGTATTCAGACCACGCGTCGACACTAACTTTTATTTAAAGGCGAGTGTTTTGATGGGTTTGAATAGTTATTATTTGTGAACATGAACAACAAAATTTGTTTACAAATTTTATTGATCATAACGAATTGTTATCTTGATTTCTGATCAATCCTATACTATAATACGAGGAATGTCTGAAGGGATGTGTGTTCCACGATCTCGAAATCTAGCTGTCAGATTTTGCTTAAACTTTGCAATTAAAAGTGTATTGGCCCAAAAATAAGTTTAGAAAAGGCCTCCATCCCAGGAAAAATCGAATTTTGTCAGAATTTAAGTTTAAAAATCGTAATTTTTAACATTGGTCTTATGGGTTGCTATTTTGGTAACGAAATAACAACGAAAGGTATACAAAAATAAAGGAACATCAATATTAAGCAGACTTTTTGAAACAGCTGTTAACTGTGAAGAGGTATAGTTGGTTGTTGGGGGAAATTTAATAGCTCTAATGACACTATATCAAAACTGAATTAAAACCAACGAGCAAGGCTCGGTTAACCTGGTACTGTATTTTAAACGCTGATTGGTCTATAACAATTTGAAAATAAGCAGATGAAAATTAGTAGCCTAATTACAATTGCAATAATTGATAACTCTGACTTAAAACAATAATTGCACATCCAATAAATAATTAATTGTACATAATCAGCAAGTAAGATGATCGACTACGGCGGTGTTTTCCTCGCTGAGTCTAGCAACACCTCCTCCACTGGTCACGGTTTGCTGCGCCACAGATTTGCTGTGCTGACGCTGTGATGTGCTGATGTAGTTATATGACCCATCAGCAAGTTTGTTTTGGCAGTGTCGGGAAGGTACCAGCAACTCAGCCATTCCTGAGTGTTAACACCTGTTCCGGTTGTCTACATTCGATAAATTTTCAGTTTTATGGAGCTATTGGCGATTGTTTGCCGTGGATTTCTTTTGTTTTTTCGAGGGAGTGAGCCTCCTTTATTTTTATTGTGTTAGTAGTTTAATGGCTATAAAATGTAAACATTTTTACGTAAGCTAAAGTTTTGAAGACACAAACCACAGCACAGTGTTGTGGCACAACAATGAAATGCCAATATAGTGCATTATTGTAACGAAGCATTGAAAACTATTTACATGGCTTGTTTAGAAATTGAATTCATAACTGAAAAAATATCTGAAAAATTAAAATCATTTGCAAAAAGTAAGTCTAAAATCTTGAAAAACATCAGTATACTTTGTGTGCTACAAATTAAGAGCCTTAATTAAGTAATTTTTTTAAAGTAAGTTACAAGATCTATAAATTTAACAGTCCCAATTTATTTTTTATTAATTTTATTTAGCTCTTTCGTATGAATTTTAGGTTGTGTAGTGACGTAAGAAAATATGACATTTATGCAGCATATGGAAATAATGACTTTCTGAGATGCTATAGAAGACTTGGAGAGCCCATTGAGTTCAAGTTTACTTTTACCTTTCTTGAATACACATTGCTCTTCCCATGTATGTTATTTATAAAACGACGAGTTACTTGTTTAAAAATAATTGTCAGTGTTTTTTATCATCCGTCAATCTTTTGTAAATCTTATATAATAAAAGAGTGCATTTAAGGGTCTAGAGAGAGAACTACTGGACGGATCGAGGCCGTTTTGGTGTCAATGGATTTCTTATGACCACTAGATGATAGGAAAAATATGGTATCCCTTGGAAAATGTCTTATAAAGCTGCAAAATGAAAATTAGACCTTATTTAGACCAATCTAAGACATGGTTTTGTCGATTTGTTTACTGCTCCAGATGATCCACATCTTAACATTGAAAATTGACACCACTGCTGCTTTACAAAGTGTTTTTGTAAACAAAACAGACAACTTTTCAATTCTATGATAATTGACAGATACAAATGAAATAAAGGACACGTAATGTTGCAGTGGTTTAGTAAAATAAATATTTAACAGCTGATGCTTAAATAAAATTTTGGTTGCTATACTATAAAGAGACTTCATTTAATATAGATGATTGAATTTATGTATTTAAACTTATGAGTTATTTATTAATATTTGTTTACACATATGTTTTTATAACTATCAACTAGCTTGATGTTTTGAAAAATATAAACATAGTTTGATTGTAAAATGCTCCCCACCATATTTTAATCCACTAATTTTTGTTAAAACTAAGTCATATAACGTCCTTATATTCTTATTTCTCATCTTTTTAAGGTTGTGTAGGCTTATGATTCTACATGTTTAACAGTTGGTTTATTGTTCCTACTGATATAAACCATGGAGTGCAAAAAAGTGAAAATGTGGAACTACGAAGTGGAAGAAATAAGTCTTGAAATATACAATAAGAAATAACACAAATAAGAAAAGGAGTTGGAAATAAAGTGGAAACAAAAGACAGATAATAAAACATTTTGAATAGTGTTTTAGTAAAGAAAAAAACTATAACACGATTGACTTATAGGACAATGCAGTAACACTTAGTACGCCTAGGAATGTACTTCTATACCATTGTGTGAAAAATTCAAGTCAGAACTTGAAAGCAAGGTTCAATTAGATGCATAAACACTGTGGAAGAGCCCACAGAATTGTGCTCAGCTATGGTGGTGATACCAAAACCTAATGGAAACTTTAGACTCTGCGTGGATCTAACAAAATTAAAAAAGAACGTAAGAAGGCAAAAATGCCAGAGGTCGAAGACACACTTAATCAGATTGTTAAATCTCGAGTGTTTAACAAATAAGATACAAATTCAAAATTCTGGCAAAATAAATGGACTATGAGTCAGTGAAATTATACCAATAAGTCAATTGGCCATACAACTGGAATGGAATAAATGGAAATACGTTGAAAAAACCTTTAATCATTACCTATCTTTTTTGTAAAGTCTCTTAGGCCTACTATATTGTAAAACCATATGATAGTAATTATTATAAACTATCTTAACTTATAAACTATAATATACTAGATATCGCCTCCTGATCGAAATTAGACCAACATTTTTGTTGATCTGGACCCAAGAAGTTTAAAAACATTTTATAACTGAAACATCTGTTCTTCCTGTTTTTTAGCATTTGTTTTTACAACAGCTGTCTAATGATTCAATCAATTCTTCTTCCTCCAAAAGATTAACATTCAAACTTTGAAAGCCTGTGGGGCGTAGCCCTGGAGTCCAACGTGAATTAGAATAGGATTCTGCTCACCTACAGGACTATAACTGGACTACACAGGACTATACCTTTCTATCAGTATGCGCGGATGTCTCCTACAATGTACATGAGCTGAGAAGAAAGGAGGAAAAGAAACATGCTTGATTATTATAGAAGACTAGGGAATCGCCCACTGGTCGAAATTCGACCAAATATTTAGTAGATCTTGAGCAAATTAGTTTTAAACAATTTATAGAAAAAAACAAACTGTTCTTCCTGATTTGCTATATTTTGTTATTACAACAGCTGTTTCATGATCAATCAATTCCTTCTCCCATAAGATTAACATTAAAATTTTCAAAGCCTGTAGCCTCGGGGGCCGATGTGAATTAAAATACCATTCTGCTCATCTACAAGACATTACCTTTCAAACGATATGCGAGGGTTTCTTTTACGTTGTTCACAAGCAGAGAAAAATGGGGGAAAAGAAACATGCTTGGCTATTAATATATAGATAGCCGTTCAAATTGCTAAAGAAATGGAAACAGTTTAGTTTCAATAATATGTTGTCTGTGTATTAATAAATTCTGTGACCATTTTCAAACGTGAACATCAAAATCATGAATAATCATCATGAAAATTACCCGTCATTTTTGACGGGCTGTTTGCTAGTATAGTATAATGTCGATCGTTTTCCGAACCAATCAATTTATAATTGCTATTATTTTGATTAAAAAAACAAATATTTAACCCCCTCTAGCAAGAAACACACCCGTTTCAGAAGAAACGATTTGGTTGATATTTTTTTTACGAACTAAATTGACGTAACAATCTATACCTATACCTATAAAAGAGGAATTATGTATGTATGTTGTTAATGGACTCCGAAACCGCTCGACAGATTGTAATCAAACTTTCGGGCATTATTAAGCATTATTCAAGGATGGTTTGTGTGAATCTTACCTACAAATCTGTCCAAAGTACTCTGACCCAGAGGGCATACAATAATTTGTAAAAAAATCAGAAAATCTCTATATTTTATCTATTTTTATTGGTTGCTAAAAAAAACTATGAAAATTCTAATATTAGGTATTCCAGCGATTTCTTATTTATATAAGGTGAGCGTGACAGCGAGTGAGCGTAGCGAACGAGCTTAATTACCTATAAAATAAATTCAATCACGGCCGTAGCCGTGACGGGAAACAGCTAGTCCTATACTATAATACTAGGAGTGTTTGTCGTCTGTGGCAGTGTATTTTCCATCGATCTCGAAATCTAGCTGGTGCGGTAGATTTGGCTTGAACTTTGCATTGAGTGTTTAGGCCATTTAGGCCCACAAATAACACTATACAAACAGCCTCAACCCTAGGAAAATAGGTTTTTGTCTAAAACTATGTTTCAAATTACAATTTTCAAAAATTCTTATGGATCTCAAGGCAACGGAATTATAAGTCACGCCACATAAGTTGACGAATGGCCAAAAACAGCTGGGTAGGGCGAGGGGAGGAGAGGGGGTACTTTTCCAAAAACATAGAGCTTACGTTACATCCAATTTTTTATAGAACAGCTGATTATCCAATCATTTTTAATGAATAGTAGTGAAAATTCATTCGTCAAGTTACGTGGCGAGGGTTATAAACGAAATCATTGACTATGTACACTATAGTCAATGACGAAATGTAAAGGCAAATAAAATAATCCTACGTTGACTGTGAAAAGTATAGTTGCATAGTTGACGTAAATGATCTTCAAAGCCTGATTAGAATGATACTAAAACAAAATTAAACCCAACGAGCAAGACTCGGTTAACCCGGTACTGTAGTACTAGGGTAGAGCCTACTAAACATTGACGAGGAGATCAGGATTGACACATAAGGTGAGCGTGCATATGAAGAGCTGCTACTGTAATGGCGTTGTTAGGGTTATGCTGCAGCACGGTTGCTGTGAGGGTGAGGTTGTGCGATTCTCGAGTGCAGAGCTTTGTGAGGATGGTGGATCGACGGAGGCGACGGATGGATTTATTCATCCTGCGGCGCGGCGGCAAGGTGAGCTGGTTGGCGGGTTGGCGGGTTGGCTGGTTGGTGAGCTGGTTGGCGGGTTGGCGTGTGGCGACTGTATACGACCACGAGTGGGAGCCAGACACGGCAACTCCTCCGTGTCCCGCTGGACGTGTCCACCGGTCACCGGGGTCCTGTGTGGACACCACGAGGGACATCCACAACACTAGTCCAGCGATGTTACTTACCTGTGAGGAAATTTCGATAGTTTATAGGCATCACAAAACCTATGGTTCGCCATATATACCCTGAGCGAAGCGATAAGTTTTGTCAAAATTCAAAAGACCCAGCTGCCATTGGTATGGCTGGTTATGATCTTGGATAAGAAATTCTAGTTTGAGTCAATAACAAAGTTATAATATGGAACTCTCATTCTAGCAACCTCTCTGTCGTAGTAAGTAGTTTTCGAACTCGTCGAAATTAAAAAAAAAAAATGAAACAAAACAATAGATTTTTATGACCACTCTCTCTAACACCCTAAGAACTCCCAATAAAAAAGCCTTTTAACCACTGACCACTGATGTAAAAGTATGAAAAATTAGTGTAAAAACGATAAGATCAGGGCCGGATTTAGGATTTTGCCGCCTGTAGGCTATCCATTTTCTGCCGCCCCCCCCTCCCACTACTTAGGGACAGACACATACATAGTTTTCCTTGTCACTTATAGGAGCATACTCTTTAAATAACGCCGCAGATTAGGCCTACATCTATGACTCAATATACAAAAAACTATATCATCACCGATTGACACATTTTTACCGAAAAAGCAGTAGAAGTTTTAAAGGTTATTTCTTGTGACAGCGTCACAGTCTAACATCATAGAGGAAGCTTACCTACCTAACATCATCAGTTGTGACACTCTAACGTGAAAAGTCTCTGGTAGAAGAAGCTTGGTAGAAGTCCCTGGTGTTTAAACTCAAAACTACAATTTTTTACTGTTGATTGTGATGTTGGCGAAAGTTTGGTTGTTTGGCGGAACATCTACACCTGGCAAGTAGTTAGATTATTCGTGCCATTCATAAAAAATTAATTTTTTCATGAGGGAGTTTATTTAATAAATCAAAACCATACGTTTGCTCTATTTTGTGACCAATTCATTCGCAAATTCATTAAAAAATTTTAAAAAGGAAATGACTAGTTGCTAATGTAAACACTGGGAGAGCTAGTTTCCTCTTTATGGGCCTATACAAACTGCGATTGTGTCGTTACAATTACCCTACATGAAAAATGGAGTAAATTAGTATGAAAAGAATAAACACATTTCCGTTTCCTCAAATGAATACACTTCCAACCAATATAATGGGCTTAAAGAATTTTCTGTTACTAAATGAGTAAAAATATTTTCGATTTTTTGTAAATTTCCAAAGTGCCGCCCCTCAAATTTTGCCGCTATAGGCTCCAGCCTTTTCAGCCTATTTAGAAATACGGCCCTGGATAAGATCCACCTTTCTGGTGCGTACCAAGCCTTAATATTATACACAGTCAATTTACACCTTATACAGGAACTTATTCCACAAATTTATGATAAAGAAAAAGTGAAAATATTTTACCATTATCAAGTTTTACGGTTGGTGCATTCATAAACTTTTAACGAAGTATGTAGCTTAGTGGCTAACGCTGGTTACACATTGGGCGGTTTCTGCCGCGGCGGCAATTTCGCCGTCGCCGCCGTTCGAGCAGTTGTCTGAAGATATAAATGGAAGCTTACACATTGGGCGGCACAAATGTCGAGCGGTCTTTTTGCCGTCGGCGGTCGCTGTGCAGCCGCCCGGTGCCACTGCGGCGAGCGGTTTTTTGCCGCCTTCAGGCTCGCAGTGGCCCACGTGACCAAATGTGTGTTTGCACATTTGGCGGCGTTGTTGCCGTCGCCGCCAGTTCCCAGTCCACCATTGAGCTGGTTCCACAGAGGTTACGTGATTTGTAGTGAAAATGAGCGACAGAGAAATCGGTGATGACAATGATAGTAGTCAGAGTGGATTAATTGACAATGATTTATTAATAACTTTAGTAGAACAAAGGCCAGTGTTGTGGGATAAGACTCTGGACGTGTTTAAAGATCGTGATGCCACCAGAAATGCATGGCGTGAAGTTTTCTACTGGCTGAACACAATTCCTCAATCGTGTGTTTTTTCTTTGGATGTTGTCTTTCAGGTGGTTAAGTAGCTCGTCAAAGGACTTGACGGACATTCAAAAATAATTAAAAAATTTAGTCTCGTCATTCCTCAGGTCTTCAAACAATGTGTAAAAAAAGGTTCCACATTCTTTTCTCCTTAAGTTTATTGGATGTATCCAAACAGTGCGATTTTTAGTTGTCCTCTTTCGCCTACGATGGAAAAATAACAGTGCTAACAGTTGTCTGTCCATTTTATTACTCAAACACTTGTAATTTGTATACAACTGACCTGTTGAATTATCCTCACACCACTTAATATATACACACACACACACCACACCCACCTACACATAGATCACCTGTGTACACATAGGACCTGTGTACACATATCATGAAAAGTCAACTACAACCCGAAGCCCGCGGTCGACTGATTGGCGGCGTTTTGACAGCCCAGTGTGTAAGCAAGCAGATTTTCTCGGGCGGCGACGGCGAAATTGCCGCCGCGGCAGAAACCGCCCAATGTGTAACCAGCGTAAGTGCACAAACACACAGAGAGCTGCGCGATTCATTATTAAACCTAATGTAATTCGTCGCGTCGCTCTCTGATGTGTGTTTGTGCAGGCTAAAGTTTTTGGATTACTGTACTGTATTCTTTTCTCTGTACACATCTATAATTGATCATCTCCAATTAAATTTTGTTTTACAGTGGTTCAGATGGGCAAGTGAACCGTAGCTGCTGGGAGCGGAAGGCACTGATAATGGAAGTTGATAAGAGAGGCTGCGGCGAGGCTAGTGGCAAACACTGATAACAGAAACAGACTGATAACGATAGCGGCCATTTACTAAGAATAACACTTCTCTGATGGTAGCGTTTTAATAAATTTTGTTTATAAAATCTCTTGAAAAACTTATAAATATTGTCAAAAAATAGTAATTTACTGTAAAAGAGAAATGTTTTGTTAAGTTTAAGTACTCAAATATTTCCTTTCACTCTTTCAGACTAAACTCTAATCATATTTTGCAAGTACTTTCAGCCATAGAACATACCTTTAATACCTTTATTGAAATGGCGACCTAACTCAATAGGTAGTTTAAAGCCAAGTATGAATGAGGGATGAGTGTAGGATGATTGTGGCGCGATCTTGTAGTCTTGTTACTGCCTAAGGCCGACATTCTCAACTATACAAATAGCGAAATAGTTACTCAACATAAGTTTAGGCCTATGTGATGTCATTGTCAATAGGGTAGATTTTTTAAAGGTAAGTATACAAAATCAGTTATGATATGATAGTGAACTCATGTAGTCCAATAATACCAAATGATCTGAATAATAGAGTGTCAGTAAAATTGATTATAAATTCAATTAAAAGGAATGCAACATAATTCTTAACTTTCTTGATGCTGAATACGTAACAAAATAACATTTTCATCACACTGGCATTACAGTACCTCAGTATCACCTGTAATAGCCTACCTGTTACTTTTAGCAACCTTACTTCAAAAGCATGCTTAACTTCCCAATAGAAGCAAATGGAAACCGATAGTTGTAAGAGGTTGCCTAGCCACCAAAAAACACAGTACATTATACGCTAGGCTATGTAAGTGTCTGCAATACTCGCCTTCTTTAATTTTTATTTCCATCATAAGACTAATGTTAAATTGTTAAATTTCGGGACGTCCGCTACGCCTTTGATTTGGGTCTATACCGATTGATCTTTTTGTAATTTTAAAGGAAATTCAATAGGTCTACCTAAGGCCCAATAAAATCAAAGTTTTATATTATTGATTGTTTGATTAATAAACAGAACAGTAGCCTATTAAAAATTGTTTTCCGGAAAATAAACGCGATTTCTCATAGATTGCTTTATAATGGCGATTTTTATTTCACAGTGTCCTAGACATTAAAATTTCCTTTAAAATCGCATAAAGACGAATATTTTTCGACCAATATTAAAGGCGTAGCGGATGTTTCAAATTTAACATTAGTAGCACGGGAATAAAATCAAATGTGGCAGGTACAGTAAAGCAGACTCTTTAAGGCTAGTTGTTTTGTTCGTTGTAAGAAAAAAAAAATTCAAATGTACTGTAACGATTTTTTTGCAGAGTTTAGTATGATGAAAAATATCGTTCGTAACTCGGTCGAAAACGTTTTGCCTACTCTCGATCGTTTTAAGTTTCGATCTGTAGGCCGGCAAAACACCATTTGTCACGAAATATTATACAACTTTGGTACCTAAATGGTATGGGTTGGTGAAGCTCAACGAATTGAAACTTAGATACAGTTTGTGAACTTCCATTTTACAGAGGCTCCACAGACTCCGTTATGTTGGCATTCAGCCACTCTAAATAAATAAAAATTCGATTCTCACATAGATTTACTCTGCCACTGTTCATATTTGCTCCTGGCAGTTTCTAACGAACGACAGCAGCGACAAAGCCCTGTCACCACCACAGCGCAGGCTCGGGGTGCGTACCAGAGAACCAGTTGTTCGCAGCTGCGGTGTCACCACGAGCCAGCGCAGGGCTCAGGGTGCGTCTGCGTACCAGAGAACCAGTTGTTCGCAGCTGCGGTGTCACCACGAGCCAGCGCAGGGCTCGGGGTGCGTACCAGAGAACCAGTTGTTCGCAGCTGCGGTGGTGGTGCAGACACTTTCTCGGCTTGGCTCGCTTCGAGCCTTATTAATTTGCGTAGGCTAAACTGGTTGCTGACTGGAGGTTGCGCAATGGACAAAGAAAGCCTTTTGCACTAGACAAAGCCCAACTCGCCTAAGTATTTCTAGCTAAACTGAATTGTTATTTGGGGAAAAAAGAAACATGGGAGCAGCTTTGATGGACATGATTTAAAAGAAATGTTCTATACATTCGGTTTTCCTTAACCGCAGAACTCCTTAAAATTGAAACTGACTCCTTTCAGTCTTTCTGAAAGGAACGATCATATGTTGTCTATCTTGGCTTTTTCTGACTGTTTTCCTGAGCAATTTAACGTTGTCACAAAACTGATTTGTGATGAATGAGAATAAAAATCTGAGACATCTGCCAAGTAAACGAATTTTTTTGGCCTCTACTACAGTACATAAGGTGATGTCATGCCATAACTTTAAAGGACGTGGCCATGTGGGAAGTATTAAATACTCAAATGACGAATACTAGACTATACTTTTAAGGGCTTAAGAGCGACCAAGCGTTTCGAACGCAAGCCGAATGAAACGGACCACCCCAAAACTAGACTAAATGATTTAAAATGTACATCTTATCTATGCATACAAACAAACCTTTCAGAGCGTAGGAGAGTCAAATTCCCACAGATTTAGGGGTTTTAAATACCAACATTATTGAATATTGTACAATTATATTGTACGTACTTCTGTTTTATTTTTCCCTCAATGTAGGGCCTATCGGAGACTAATTAGTTATCTATTTTTCAATGCGATTTTAGTTGATTATGATGAAACAATTCCTACAAATTTCAGCAAAGTCCCGCTTATGTCTTTTAAATTGTTGATGACTAATTGGTCTTTACATTGCACATCAACGATAAACAACAAAGTGTCAAACTATCTCTGATAAATCAGACTTGACAGGCACGCCGCATTACTCACATTTCTTGGAAACAACCCATTTCGATTGCTACTGTATTTCGATTTCGAAATGGTGCTTCAACGGATGTGCATGCAATTTCAATCTTAAAATTTCACTTTGTCCTACATTTGTTGAACAATTTCGTCAACACAGTCTAATGTGGTTTCAATACATTTTAGGCAAGGCATTAGACTGAGGTGTACAGTCTATAGTTTTACTAAATAAGGGCTTACCTTTTCGTCAAACAGCTCCAACATATGTAACTAAATCGTATGGACGTTTCGGCATTTACAATGCCATCATCAGACAAATCTTCCGCTGCAGCAGCTTCGTCAAAATTTAAAACGAAATCACATAACATAAAATGATTACATACACTAAACGGACAGTTACAAAAACATCACGCACAGGCCTGTCGTGCACTAACTTCGCGGTACCGGTTGACGGTGACACTGCCGCGGCGAGATGCCGCATTGTGTTATGTGTTTTCGTTTTAAATTTTGACAAAACTGCTGCAGCGGAAGACTTGTCTGATGATGGCATTGTAATGCCGAAACGTCCATAACGATTTAGTAACAAATTTTGGAGCTGTTTGACAAAAAAGTAAAACCTTATTTCTTTTAATTGTGGCTCCGGGGCTATAAACAAAATCCGGATTGTAGTCTAGTTTTCCGGGGAATGCAATTTTTATTCCGGGGATTACTAGGGAATCAGCCAGGGAATTCCGGTAAAATGATCTCAAGCTGTTATCAACGCTGTCGAGAACACGCTATGGTGTATAACAGCAGTGTGGAACATGCGGTGTAACCTGCTTGGTACATCAGTCATTACCTGTTCAAATAATGATTTGTTCAGAATGGAATAAACCTCTATAGTGCAACGTGTGAATACAAATTTTTACAAGTAGGGGATTACTTGAAATTTAGAAAAGTTTTCCAAGATCCCGAAACGCAGAGTGTACTTTTAATTAATTTTAAGAATAATATTGTATGTCCGTCCATTTAAGTTTAATGCATTATCCTATACTCTTATACGAGCAATGTTTGCTTGTTTGCTTGCTTGCACAATTATCTCAAAAACGGCTCCGACGATTTCCTTCAAATTTTGGAATATGGGGGTTTTGGCCACCAGAAATCGATTGGAGCTGGTCCCATAGCTGGGAAAAATCCGGTTTTCGCGCTAGAGCCCTTCAAAGATCCCATGTTATCCTTATGGAAATTTTTTAACTGAACAAAAATCAGCTGATAACTGTAGATAAAATAACATCTTTAACCTGTGGTTTTAGGAAAATCATACCAATGTGCAGCAAACCTTCCGCCTGGCGAGTGAGCGGAGCGAACGAGCTTTGTGTGAGAAACGAAAGTAATAATTTTACCGAGCTTAAGCTCGGTCCCCCTGGTACTCTTTATATAAATTGTTGTTTCCGATAAAATTTTCTCGTTAAAATATTTTATAAACCAATATTTTATTCTGACATTACAAGATACTCTTAGTATGTTTTTGGGAAACATCACTTAGTGAGCAAAAAACCTTTCAACTTCTGCTTGACTTCTAAGAAACAATCCTGCAGAATATCAGTATAATTTTTCGTCTTGAAATGTTCCTATTTATGGTGGAGCCTGCAGTTTTTCGTAAGTAATAATTCCAATGCTCATGAGTTAATATAATAAGCTTTAGATTTAAAATACTGTATGTAAAAAAAATAGTAAATCAACTAAACGAGTGTAATTTAAATGACTAAAATAAAAGAATGTCGAACGAGATTCGGCAAAAACCTCATTGTGTTTGTTTTATTCAACATTTCCAACTACTCTCAAAGATTTACAATGTCGAACAAAGCAGCCATAAAACTTTTAAGGGCTTGAAATTCCCAGTAACGCCAACTTTCTAATGCACGCTTGGTCGCCAGACGCTTTGAACGCGTTCAAACAAAGCGTTGCCTGGAAGTGGGGTGGGAGGGGGTGGAGTGGTAAAAGTTAAATGGCAGCCCGCCTAATTATGAGTTTAACGGCGCCGAGGGCATTCCTCTCTAACAGCGACTTCCTGAGGCAAGGCCAAATTAGCGTTTGACTCATGCATGGTACGGAATAGAGCTGACGCATCGGCGCTAGGCGGTGAGGGGACGGAGTTTGGTGGAATGTATCATCACAGCATAGCAAGAGCACGGCAAGGCGACAGCACTACAATTACTTATTGGGCTACAATGAGGATACAATATAGTATAGTCTCACTGAGACGACACAGTGCGTCATCATCCCTCAATGTATCATCTATAAGACCGCGACGCTCAACCGCGGAACTGGGGCTGGACTAAGCAGTTCGCCTCGCAAGGGAAACATTGATGTATACGAAGAGTTATGCTAACTTCATGGATGGTGAATGACATAAGAAATAATTCTAAAGTACTTCAAATTTGTTAAAAGAACAGAGTAACCATGCAGAACCCTTCTCTGCTTTATCATTTAAATCTAAAAAAAAAATCATAAACACAAAAAATTCCTTCCTGACGGACAGTTACAATGTGTTACAGGTAACATGAATGCCCGTTGAAGCGGGTTCCCTCCCCAAAAAATTCAAATTGTCCGATCAATTAATCATGAAAATATCTTAATAGGAAATCGAAGGATTATTAAAATCCTAAAGACACAAATTTAGTAAACCTGTTAAAAACTGAGACATGTAGTCAAAATATAAATTCAGTAATATTGATTTGATACTAGCCTAACCTCAACGACCAGTTATAGGTATGTCATTTTGGGTTGCATTGAGTAGTGATTGATAAAAATCCCCAATAAAAAAAATCCTACATTCCCGTGGTATTATACACTATTGCAAATCATATGAATGACAAAAACTTGAGACTTGAATACCGGTACTTAATTTTTTTTTCTAATCATTTGTTTTATTGATTGGTAAAATGCATGTCTGGAACACCATGAATCACACTTACAGAACTATAGTCAAACCCAAAAAGAAAAAAAGTAGATAAGAGCTTATTATGCGCACCTTTGTCCACTGGGCTTTGAAACTGTAAATAGGATTTACAGTCTATGTGTATTTTTAATTATATAAAATGAAATGAAAAGGTAATGTAGCAAACATTACAGTAGGCTAACAAATTAAATTGTGCCTATAGAAAACCCTCAAGTTTATCTAGGGGCTACACTATACGAATAAGTTAAATTTCACACAAGACTTTTAAGTTTCTTATTGCTCCCCTACTTAACCAAAATCTCGTAGCACTCGCAGACTGTGGCAATGTTGCCTCACCCCCAAAAATTGCTAAGACTATATTTTGCTGAGGTTAGAACTTGGCTACTAAAAAATTAGAAAATTAGAAAACTTTCTAAAACAATGACAGGGTGTCTACTGATATCTGATTTTGGAATTCCAGTATATTTCCAGTATTTCCAGTACATTAAAAAAAAAATTCCAGTATCACTCGCAAACTATTAATCTGAATATGGAGTAACAATAACAATATTTAAAACATATTTAATGTGGATTTTTGTATTAAGAGATCGCCACAGGTCGAAATTCTACAAAAAATTCACCCGATTTGGACTTTAATTTATTTAATAAATTATGCTTCTTCTATAAAGTTAACAACGAAACTTTGAAAGATTGTAGGGCGTATCCCTGGAGGCTGACGTGAATCATAATGGCATTCTGTTCATCTAGGCCTATAGGATGAATTTTTCTAACTGTAAGCGCGGATTCCTCTTCCAATACACACAGGCTGAGAAAAAAAAGGAGGAAAATAAACTTGTTTGCCTATTATTAATATGTAGATACTTATTATTGTGATTAATAAGTACTTTCCAATGATAAAGCTTAAAACTTTCCATACCCCCCACTTTATGTTGTATTTTTTATACAAAAAGTAATAAAAAAGTACAGTTACCTGCAAAAAATTAATGAAATTGAGTAGTTCTAAAAGTAAAATAAATAGACACTTCATGAATAAAATTTAAGAAAGAAAATTAAATTTTTAATGCGAAATCTAAAGCCGCGTCCGCACTGGCCGAACATTCGTGGCGAACTTGTTCGGCGAACACAAAAAATCAACAAACATTCCAAACGAACAATTACCGGCCATATGATTTACATTGTTAAAGGTTAGCAACGAACAAACAAAAGTTCGGAAGAACTTTGTTTGGCGAACATGTTCGGCCAGTGCGGACGCGGCTTAACATTATCTAAACTTAATCTTTACACAAATGGTTAGATTTCTTAGTTGCTAAATTAATTATTTGAATGTAACTACAAGTTTTATAATTTTGGTTAGCAAACATACTTGAACAACAATAATGACAAGTGAAACATTTATGCATTGGAAAGTACAGATCAAATGACAAAACCTATATTTTATGCATTTTAAAAACAAAAATTTTTGGATTTTAATAAAATAACATTTTTTCAGTATCTACTTTGAAATTCCAGTATAATTCCAGTATTTCCAGTATGGAAATAAAATTCCAGTATAATTCCAGTATTTCCAGTAATTCCAGTATCAGTAGACACCCTGAATGATATACAAATTTTAAGCTAATTTTACGGAAGTTTTAAGTATTTTAATGTTTTACATAATTTGGTTTCACCAACCATGTGATAAAAAGCAAACATTATCACATTAGATATCAGAATTTGTTTGAAACTGCCAATTAACTATAAAACTTTAAGTTTTATAAAATAATATAAGACTAGTAATAATAAATAATAATATAAAACACATACAAACTCAAATTGTCACAGTTTTGGAAAGAGGCAATAAACTGAGCCACTTCATTATAAAAACCATGTATTAAAACATAATACTCTTCAATATTCATATGATACATAATAAGAGGGTTCCTAACAAATACATATAGGTTTACGTCCAAACATCAAGAATGTCCGTAGACATCATCTATAGTATTAAGGAAAGCCGGTAAAGGTACTACAAACCCTCCTTTCTTTACAAAATGTACATAAACATTACATCTAAAAATTGGTTTATGCGTATTTACAGAGGATACAATATTTATATTATACTCATATAAAACATATATAAAAGTGGTAAGATATGCTGAAAGCAGAGCACAAAACAGTTGGTTAATTTATATTTGATATCCACATGAAATACCTGGACGTTGATATATTTAGTGCTGTACATTTTGAAGATAAAAAGATATCAATTATTATACAGTGTGTTCATTTTTTTATGCTCACCATTGGGATCTCGCAAACTATAAAAGTTACAGCAAAGGTCAAATTAGCAAAGTAGTGCGGAATTATAAGCTGAACAAAATTATGTGTAAAAATCCCAGATAGTTCTACTGGTTCTTTCGCTGTGCTCGAAAAACTGTTTTTTGCTCAAAACTTTTTTTGCCTATAACTTTGTTATTTGTTGAAATACAAAATAACTTTTTAGATAAAACTTCACTGAAATTTTACGTAGATTCTGAATATTAAAACTAATTTTTTTTTACATCAAACGGTTTTTGAGATATTTTAGACAAGTTGATTATTTTAAATACAAGTATGTATTTTTTTCATCATCATAAAAAAGAAATAATTTTTCTGATCACGAAAATACCAAATATGGCATATTTATTTATCATAATAATTATTTAATTATATAAAATGTGATTAATAAGCAACCCTGAAATGCTAATAATGAGGATGCTTCTAACATGCGGTGCAACAATGGTGTAAATCAGCTGTTTTTCATTTTGTGTTTCATATTTTGTTGCTTACATTGTTGATCAGCTGTTTACCGGCATCCCATGTAACAGCTGATTTACACGTTTTGTGGGAACCGCGGATGCCGGTAAACAGCTGATCAACAATGTAAGCAACAAAATATGAAACACAAAATGAAAAACAGCTGATTTACACCATTGTTGCACCGCATGTTAGAAGCATCCTCATCATTAGCATTTCAGGGTTGCGTATTAATCACATTTTTTATAATTAAATAATTATTGTGATAAATAAATATGCCATATTTGGTATTTTCGTGATCCGAAAAATTATTTTTTTTTTATGATGATGAAAAAAATACATACTTGTATTTAAAATAATCAACTTGTCTAAAAAATCTCAAAAACCATTTGAAGCAAAAAAAAATTAGTTTTAATATTCAGAATCTACATAAAATTTCAGTAAAGTTTTATCTAAAAAGTTTTTTTGTATTTCAACAAATAACAAAGTTATACGCAAAAAAAGTTTTGAGCAAAAAACAGTTTTTCGAGCACAGCGAACGAACCAGTAGAAATATCTGGGATTTTTACACATCATTTTGTTCAGCTTATAACTCCGCACTACTTTGCTAATTTGACCTTTGCTGTAACTTTTATAGTTTGCGAGATCCCAATGGTGAGCATAAAAAAATGAACACACTGTATAATATTAAAGGGGGTGATCTAAAACAGTTCAGACGATTCATCATTCAAAAAGAGCACAGATTATGATAATGTACAGCTAGGATAGATGGCATACAAAACATGATAGGCCTATTAATATATTAAACTAGAGTTGTAATTGAGAGTTTGTTTCTTTGGTTATCACCACACACAGTTTCATATATTTTACAGTAAATCAATCTAAAAATACGAAAAATTTGTGAATAGTAAAATTTAACCAAGCTTAGAAAAGGGCTAATGAGTAAATTATTTCATAAAAATTCATAAAACAAACAAATTTAGACATTGTCATAAAAACGCACATTAGGCCATTCAGTATTATAAAGTAGGTAACTGTTCTAATACAACACAAGTTACAGAAAGAACGTGTTATTATCATTATTATTTAGGTTACTCATGGGACTTATTGGATACAACAATTGACACGATAGCAATAAATGATTAAATAAACATGCACTTCAATCTAAAACACTAAATGAATAAAAATAGTATATCATAAAATAAAATAGTGTCCTTTGATTTTTTTCCATAATAATTACTGTTACGAAACCATTTAACAACACTTTCATGCAAATATAAATATGCCATAAATATTGTAATCTACTTTAGTTGATAACAAAATACATAGAATGTACGTTGAATACAATAATAATTCAAACACAAATTTTGGATCACACAATCTTGATGCAAAACCTCAGTAAGGATTTTTATTAGTACTCAGTCTTACTAGATACCTCTGCAAGTATACAGTTTTATATTAATAAAAAAAAACATATGCCAATAACAGGGGTAAAACTTAAATACTTATCCAAATGCATAGCCAAGTTTCAATTGTGTTAGCAAAATAGCATATCCTCCTATTAAAATTTTTTTTAGTTGAATGTAAGACCATTGGTTTTTTAATTTTTTTCAGGCGGAATATATATTTTGCACTTTGTGTAACGGCAATCTTGAAACTGTAAAAAAACTTATTAGAAAGTGCTAAATTAAATTTTTTGTTACTCAGGACTGCAGAAAAGTCCAAAAAGGGCTGTCTCATTTCTTCAAAGTTCAAAATTCTGATTCCATACAAACAATGTGACCTCATCATCTGAATAGCCTGAGTTCCATACTAGCAGCTCAGCAGCTGTAACATTTACTTGAAGTAAGGTTTACGTTTTACTACAGTAACATGATATTTAAATCATAATTCTTAATTTTTTATCCACTTTTAATTGTTAAAACTATAAACATTGCTTTGTTTATTTTAAGTACCTGGGTTGTAGAGCGGGTAAACTTATACAATTATGTTGCAATAATTATCTAAATTACATAAGGTTATCCTGGAATGCAGAGACCAAAAAAAACTTGTTTTTTTTAAGATGCTCTTTCCGTCTGTTCACTCGCTGTTCAGAATGTTTTATATACGCCTAAGGTTACTGCACTGAGGTATTAATTTACTGGACCAGATGTTGAAACTGTAAGTTTCACTTCTTCAGTTATTGGCTTTTAACATTGTTAAACTTTTGTTAATTTTATAATAAACTAGCTTACCTGGCATGCTTTGCAATGCCATAATAAGGGTTTTTCCCCATCAAGTGAGCTCGTTAAGTCTCGGTGAAGTTTATAATATCCTCTAGTTTTTATGAGCAATCTTCCCTCAATACTTTAAATGAGAACAGCTATTTATAGAATTAATATTCCTAAATGTAATCATTTGTTCCAATTCAAAAATACTGCTTCCATAATAATAACATGACAACTTTAAAGACGTGTGGGGCGGAGCCCTATGGAGGAATCCGGATAAAAAGTATCCTATATGTTCTCTCTGGTTCTAAGCTACCTACCGCCAATTTTCAACCAAAACGATTCAGCCGTTCTTGAGTTATAAATATCAGCTGAGTCATTCATTCTGCTGTTTCCACCATAGTACAGTAAAATAAGGCCAAAAACAACCTTTTGATCGGCAACTGATGTGCGTCCATGAAATTTTCAGGACACCTTCCTTTAAGCTCTAGAAAAAGAGATTTGACGAGTCCCCAAAAAATAAAGTTGTTTTACACCTATAAAATCACTTTTCAAAATGGCGGTTCTTTTGTAATGAAATAAATTTTGAAAAAAGCTCCCCTTTTTCATTTTTAACGTGCATTGCCTCAATATTATGTTGTGGGACCAACTCCAATAATTGTTGGGTACTAAATACTTTATTTTTACGGGCTTTATTTTTTTGCCGCCATCTTGGATCCGCCATATTGGATAGGTACAAGTTGTTTTTTCTAATGTGAAGATAGTGTTGTGACACATCATTTCAGGGTAGTTTTTTCGCTCATTACAATGCCGCAATCCGTTTTTTAAAATATTTTTCCGTTTCAAAGATATACGGAAATTAAAATTCTTCTCCATACATTTCTTATGGACGTTTCAAATTTTGAATATATTTATTGCTTATTTTTCCTCGTATATCCTGTTCTAATTGAGATAGGTTGTTAATTTTGGTATCAGATCACTCAGTGGATCAATGGCCTTCTTTAGAGTTTTTGTTCGTTCGAATTGGCTTGGTTTGAAAGGGTTTGTAAATTTTAAACTTTACCCAAATTTCAGAAATGGAAATATTTTTTATTGAAAAGTGTATGGTATCACATCTTCAACGTATCGAATTTTAACAATCAATATATGGAATCAAAGCCAATAATGTACCGTGTAATTTAAGACCAAAACGAACCTTGAATCTCATTTACAAATTGAGTTGTACGTCTTTAACTGAAGACGAATTTCAGGAACCAATAAATTTTATGTTGATTAGACAGTTATAAGCCACTTAATATCCAACGAATTTCAATAGTCAAAAACTCAAATTAAAGACATTGATGTACTAGTTGTTTTAAGACCAGAACTAACTTTGTGTCTTATTTAGAACTTGATATATTATTCTTTAACTAAAAGCGAATTTAAAAAAAATTGAAGTTTCTATTAAATAGAAGGATATAACTCGTCTAAATATCCTCCAAATGGAATGAAGAATAGCTAAAATTAATGCCAGGAATATTACTGAGTATTTTAAGGTCACAATGAACAGAATCCCTCAATTAGAACTAGATATAAAAGAAAATTAATGCAAAATAAATTTAAATTTCGAAATGTCCATAAGAAATTTATAGGGTTGAATTTTTATTTGAGTGTATCTTTAAAACGAACCAAGATTTTAAAAAACGGATTGCGGCATTGTAATCAGCGTAAAAATCTACTCTGAAATGATGTGTCACAACACTATCTTTACATTACAAAAAAATAACTTTCATCCAATATGGCGGATCCAAGATGGCGGCCAAAAATTAACGATAGGTCATAATGAACTACTTCCCATTAAAAAATTATCGGTGGCGGTGTCACAACATTATATTGAGAAATGCAGGTGAAAACTAAAAATAAATACAATTTTTCAAAATGTATCCCATTACCAAAAAACCGCCATTTTGAAAAGTGGTCTTATAGGGGAAAAACAACTTTATTTTTTGGGGACTCATCGGATCTTTAATTATAGTGCTTAAAAGTAGCTCTTATCAAATTTTTAGGAATGCACATCAGTTGCCGATCTAAAACCCTAATTTTACTATACTATTTTGTTTTGATTTTTAACCCTAACTGTTAATATTATAATTTTTTAAAATTTCCATTCTAGATTATACCGTAACGAAATAAGATTTTCTCTAGCATTGAGATATGTATACATAGGCCTCTTATTTTTATCCCAGATATAAGTTTATGAAATGTTAGGGTTTGGGTTGAAATTAGTTGATCATTTTTGTAATTAGTGTGCACACATATATGCAAATACTTTTAACAAAATAAAGTTATGACATTTGACATGCACAGTTGTAGTTGTTGCATCTGTCAATGTTAGAATGGATTAGTGTGTACTTTCACCACCATATCGTGAGACAGCCCCTTCCCCAATACACTACTACTCTCCAGTCCTCAATATTTTATTGGGGCTAAATCAATCCTCAGATACCCAGCAAACATTCTTAAAATAATAATTCCACGCAGTAGCAGCCTATGTATAGAAATGATAGGGTTGACCAGAGTTTATTCAATGACTTTTATTAAAACAGTTTTTTATGTTAAAAATAACAATTTTACAACATTTTAGACCTTGTAATGTAAAATGTATACTATTAGCTTAGTTATAAACCATAAAGCACAAATATTTTGTTATTATGAAAAAAGTGTAATGTATCTTGAGAAAAATCATGGATCACAAATGAATTAAAACTCTTCTTACAAACACAAAAACAAAAACAGTAATGAGTATTTGGAGCATTTAAGACATACTTAAAGAGTTTATCTTAATTTTTAACAGAACTATGCACTACCGTAGTTGGAATATAATATTAATTAATTCTTAGGCCACATTTTCCACTATATACTGTACCATACTATTTGCAAACATTTTAATTGACTTTTAGAAATATAAATTAAGGATTTTATGATACTTTTTCAGTCCAGGAAAAATGCATTTCATATAAACCTTTTTATGCTAATGGAAAATAAGTCCAATATTGACCAGAAACTTGAATGGTTTTTGTACTAACATGCCATCAAAAAAATATCACATTAAGGTTACTAAACATTGTGTTTCAATTTTATAACTAAACTACAAGTTAATTTTGCCGCAGTAAAAAAAAACTATCTTATAATTGCAAAACATGAAAAATAAAATCTCAATAAAACCATAGGCCAGATGTATTACATTCCCTTGCTACAGATATTAATATTTAGATAAAAAAGGGGTTAAGCTTATCAGAACCTATCTGAGTAAATTGTTGCTCAGTGTTTAACATTTTTAACCTACTACACTAATTTTGATAAAGTCAGGGTCAAATTATAAAATTTGATTACTAACGCATTTATTGTACCAGGTATTGTATGAACAGTGTTAAAAATTTAAGTGAATAAATTCATTAAAACAAAATAAATGCTCATTCATATCAAAGAAGGTTTTTTACAGTATTTGATGAAAAAAAAACTCATGTAAGTTCTCAGTATAAAAATTAAGGCTGGCATGGAAAAAAACTCATATGTAAGTTCTCATTATAAAAATTCAGGCTGGCATTATTCTATTAACTATAACACAGTTCAATAATATCAATCATTGTAAAAATATATACACACATAATTTAGAGGTTGAAATTTGATTTAAGTGGAAGTTAAACAAACAGACTACAAATACATAACAGGAATTTTTTTCGTGTAGTAGGTATTGCAACAATATGAATTCTATTATCTAAACCTGACAAAAATGGTTTCAATTGAAAAATTTGGACCTAACTTAATTTTTATAGTTTACTTTATTTTACAGAAGTAGTCTCGGTAGGACAGCTCTGCTTCTTCACAAGGGGAGGTGACGGGTAAGAGATGCACCAGATCAAGTTGGAAGTTCCTCAGTCGACCAGGCCTGAAACAAGTAAAAAAAACAAATGAAACTACTGAGTGAAACGACTAATATAAATTAAAATTTTTCATCAATCAATGATAGTACTCGGAAAATAGAGGTAAATAAAACTAGTGGTACCATACCTGAGCTAACACGATGCACAGCATTAATGAGATTGAGTTCACATTTCATTAGTTCAATTGCTTTATTCTGTTTTTTTTACGTGTGTTTCCTGCCATGCCTACTATGTTTTTACCTTTGACTACAAACAATAACATGTGAATACACTTCTCAACCAATGCATTTGCTGATACCGAAATTTGAACAGGTTTGTGTTTGCCACTAGAAAAGCGCTATATTTTTTTTTTTTTTTTTTTTTTTTTTTTGAGGGAGAGGCGGAAAAATGCATTACGCACACAGGTGGCCAGCCTGTAGTGTGGGGCTCCCCTAAAAAACGGGTTTACCCACTAAAAAACCTCCTCTACTCTTTAGGAATCTAACCTGGAATTGTTTATCACATTACGTCAGGCTAGGCCTAAATTTGGCTTACACCCGTGGGGCTCGCTCCTTATCCAGCCGCTCGATCAAGGGATCTGGGCCACTTCGCGGTCCAGATCGGTTTTCTTTTCCAGGAGGATGCCCCGGACGAACTGTGACAAACAATCCCAGTTGCCCTCATCCTCCAAAATCTTTTGGCAGACCGAGTCCACCGAAAATGCACCAAAGATTTGTGTGGTCTCCAGGCGGGGCCCTTCCCAACGGGGACAGCGGAAGAATGTGTGTTCCGCATCGTCGGGAACACCCGAGCAATAAATGCAGTCCGGTGAACCGGTCTTTCCCATCCGGTTCAGGTACGACCGAAAATAGCCGTGACCTGTCAAAAATTGGGTCAGGTAGTAGTCCACCTCCCCATGCCGCCGTTCCACCCATGGTTGGACCTGCTTGATAAGTCGCGCAGTCCATCGTCCTCGGGTGTCGTGCTCCCAGCAGTGTTGCCACTGCTGGAAGGTTCGGGAGCGCTCTTCTGTTCTTGCCGTGTCCTTGCTGATCTCACCTTGTCTCTGATAAATCGCTTTCCTCTCCCCTGCCAAGAGCTTGACAGGGATGACTCCGGCGACCACCAGGACGGCAGGCTCGGACACTGTCCGGTAGGCGGAACACACCCTGAGCGCAGCTTGACGCTGAACCCGGGCGAGTCGCAACCTGTAGCACTCCTTATCTAGAGCGCCTGCCCACACCTCTGCCCCGTAAAGGAGCACGGACTGGACCGCGGACATAAACAGACGTCTTCTGCTGGATCGGGGACCCCCGAGATTGGCCATCAGCCTACTAAGGTAAGTGACTACCTTAGCGGCCTTGTCCGCCGTACGGAAGATCTGATCCCTCCAGCTTAACTTGGTGTCCACCATAACCCCAAGGTATTTGGCGGAACGAGTTGATGTGACCACCTCCCTTCCCACTCGGAGTGGGACGACGGTGTCGATCCTCTTTTTCGTGAGGATCACAATCTCCGTCTTACTGAGAGCAAGCGAGAGACCGTGATCTGACATCCAGGTGTTGACCACACGCATGACTCGGTTCAACTTTAGTTGGGCCAGCTCAAGGTTGCGTGCAGCAATGAGAGCTGCGACGTCATCGGCGTACCCAACCAAAGTGGTTTCCTCAGGCATCTCTGACCTCAGGAGGCTGTCATAGGCAACGTTCCAGAGATCCGGGCCGAGTATTGAACCTTGTGCGGCACCAGAAGTGACTTCCATCGTCCGCATTCCGTCCCTCGTGTCATAAATCAGGCTTCGAGAGCGTAGATAATCCTCGATGAGCCGCAACAGATATGCAGGAATACGAAAGGTGTTGCGAAGCGCATCCAACATATCGACCCACCTCGCCGAGTTGAAGGCATTCTTGACATCAAGCGTAACAAGAAGCACTACTCGGCGGGAGAAATGGTTGTGGCTCTCGGCTCACTCCACAGCTCTCTGAACTTCGGTGACAGCGTCGATCGTTGACCGTCCCTTTCTGAAGCCGTACTGACGGGGGCATAAGTCCCCGGCAGCTTCCACGGCAGAAGTCAGGCGGGAACGGATCAGCTTCTCGAACAGCTTCCCAGCCGTGTCCAACATGCAGAGAGGCCTGTGGGACGACGGCAGCTCGGGATCACCTTTGCCCTTGCTGATCAGTACAAGCCTGGCTGTTTTCCAGGGAGCCGGAAACACCCCTTCTACCAAACAGGCGTTGTACATTCTCAGCAACAAGTCAGCGTTGATTGAAAATACTTTCTTTAAAGCCTCACTGGGAATCCCATCCGGGCCAGGAGCCTTGTTGCTCTTCAGGGAGAGAACGGAGGTTTCCAGCTCCTCGAAAGTGAAAAGTGAAACGTCCTCTACCCGTCCGAAGTCAACCGGCGGTCGCTGTGGATGTTCAGGAAACAACGCAGCGACGATCCTCCCCATGGTGGCGCCCTCCATGATGGAAGGTGGAGAGCGGGCGCCGAGTTTCTGTGTTACAAGTTTGTAACCCTGGCCCCACGGGTCGGAGTCAACGTCGTCACGAAATCTCCTCCAGCTATTCGCCTTGCTCCTGTTGATCGCCTGGCGGAGAGATTTTCTCGCAGCTTTATAGGCCTCCGACTTACGAACTCTGTCTGCGGGAATTCTCGCTCTTGTGGCGGCTCGTCTAGTTCTTAGACATGTTCTTCTGAGTTCTGCAATCTCTTCAGTCCACCAGTAAACGGGTTGTTTGTCGCGTCAGGGTTTCCTTCACGGCATAGACTGGTCGCAGGCCGAGACGATCAGTTCCATCGTGGATGTTACTAATGCCTCGGCCCCAGCCTCACCAGGATTCCCCTGCGCTCCCCGAGAGATGACTTCGGTGAACTTGACCACGTCCAGTTTGTTGGTGTTCCACCGGCGTGGCCCTTCCCGAAATGCGGAAACTCGACGATTTGCCTGATCATGCAGGTCAAAAACGATGTATTGGTGGTCGCTACCCGTGTAGTCCTCCACAACCCTCCAGCCAGAGATCCTCGGAAGGAGCGACTCAGATGCAAAGGTGACGTCAGGGATCGTGCCTCTCAGCCTGGGGCGCCGAAAAGTAGGTGTGTCGCCCTGGTTGAGGACGACAAGACCGGCCCTGGCGATGAAATCCAGGATGTATTTCCCCCGGGAGCTGGTAGAGGGCATTCCCCACTCGACGGCCCTGGCGTTGAAATCGCCACCAACGACGACATGCCCGGTGGTGCCGAGAACGCACTCCTCTAGGCTATCTATCTTGTCGCGGAAGTCCTGGACGGCCTCGTTGGGTGTGAGGTAGCAACTGAAGATAGTCACGTCCCTACACCGAACCCAGACGAATCCTCGGCCGCGCCCGTGACTCCGCACCAAGACATCTCGTGTATTACGTGCCCAAAATGCAGCATTACCGAGGCTGTCCGAGATCCAAATGTTTGGGTCTCTGTCCCGATACTGTTCGCTGATAAGGAGCGCGTCAGCACCAAGTTCTCGGGCGAGCTGATCTAGAAGGTTATCAGCTCCCCAGGATCTATGAAGGTTGGCCTGGAGGATGCGAATTACCGGCCGCTGCCTTTTGCCTGTTCAAGTGCGGCTCTGAAGGCACCGCACTGACCAGACCCGGGTAAGTGACCGAGGGCACTGGAGCCTGAATCCTTGCAGAGGAAGCAGGAGGGGCTCGAGGAACATTCCTTACGTTTGTGGCCCTGGCTTCCACACTGGAAGCAGTTGGCACTCCTGTCGGGCCCTTTACAGTTTCGGGAGGAGTGGCCGAAACCGAGACAGCGGAAGCATCTCGAAACTACCACCCTCCGTTTGAGCCTGCAACTGACCCAACCGACTCTGAGGTGCTGAAGGCTAAGCAGCTTATTGGCGTGCTTTTCGCCCATCTCAGCAACAGCCATCCGGAGTTGACTTCGGTTGGGCTTAGTCAGCCATACCCTCACTCCATCAGCCGGTATCTCCGGGAGTGCCACCTGGATCGCACGGGTCACCTCCTCTTCGGTGGAGAGGGCATCAAGGTCCCGAATCTCGACCTTTAAAAGCACTGTAATATAACTTATTTTGTAATCATTGCACTGGTTTTACAGTGCTGCAAAAACACATTATCACAACAAAAACCCATCATATGTCACTTGCACTTCTTATACCCCACAGGAGATTGCGGCACTATATAGCTGTTTTAAACATGCCTACGCTATGAGAAGTCTACATAGTCAATGGTTTTATCAGGGCCGGATTTAGGAATATGCCGCCTGTAGGCTATCCATTTTCTGCCGCCCCCTCACCCCCGCCCTACAAATACAACAGACCCATACATAGTTTTTATTGTCACTTAGGTAGGGGCGTATACATCTTAAATACGCACCAGATTAATTTGACGTCTCAATATCAAAGTATCAAAAGTATCAATTGCTTTTATGAACTGTCTATATTCATTAATTGAATACTTTAACGCCACTTTAATCTGAATTCTGATGTTGGCGGTAGTTTGACTGTTTGGCAGAACAGCTCCGCCTGCCAAGTAGTGCGGTAAAATGTTTGTCCTTTAAAATCCTTCTTTCTGGGCCTTATACAAACTGTGAGTGTCGTTACAACGATTAACCTGCATGAAAAAGGTGTTACAAGAATTATGTGGAGTAAATTCGTTTAAAAAGAATAAAAATATTTCCATTTCCTCAAATTAATACACTTTAAACCAGAAAGACGGGCCTAAAGAAGTTCCTGTTATTAAAGTAGTAGGCCTAAAACTATTTCCAATTTTTTGTAAATTGACAAAGTGCCGCTCCAGAAATTTTGCCGCTATAGACTCCAGCCTTTTCAGCCTATTTAGAAATACGGCCCTGGGTTTTATTATCAACAACACCTGTTTAAGTTTGCAATTCCAATAAGTTGAAACATTATCCCCCATGTTATGTAATTTTATGGATAAAAATAAAACTTTAAGGACTGCTCATGCACTTCAGAAAAGCTTATGGCAAAACTATGTACCGAGACAAATTTTTTGACACCTGAATTACCTCCTCTTAATCGTTGACCAACCTCAAACAATAGAATTGGAAAAGAAATAGGCCTAAGGGAGTAATGTACACATACTTTAGATGCTTGGATAGATACTTTCTTGAAACACCGGTACACTCCATGGTGTGCATTTAAAGGTAAGGAGGATGAGTGTGGTGGATCATATGAGGTATAGCTTTGTTAGGTACTGACAAATAGCAGTCGGGTCATTTCTCATCAATGATTAGTAGCCCAATGACCAAAAGCAGCTGGGTCCAGTATCGAACCATCAAAAAGCAAAGAAAAAACCACCAAATAGCACAAAGAAAAGCTTCATGTATTACAAGGATTTTTACTACCCTACCGTTTTGCTTTGAGAAGATTTAGGGTCATAGAGTGGTGTTATTAATTGGTTAAGTTTAGCACTACGCATAATCTGTCTTCTAAGAGGTATTTTTGTTATGATAGATTGTACATTGAGTATTAGGATAATACTTAACTCAACAAAAAATTAAGCTATATAACTTAGGCTAGTTAAAAAACCATCAGGTTTAAATAGCATATATAGTAAAAAAATATTTATATATGCTACCTATATATTGAAAAAAGGATGTTGGAACTTTGAAACCAATGGACCGTTTGCTGTAAAAGTTAACGGAGAGTTTTTGTAACATACGATAGATTTTACGGTAAACGCTAAAAACAATATTTAAAATTGGCAACTTTTAGAATTGTGTAATACTTCACATAGATCACTTTTCAACCAGTTTTTGTAACTTTAAGCAGTGAAAATAGCTAAATACACCATTAAATAGCATTTAGCGTTTACTGCATCGATTTACCATATGTGCAAAAACTCTCTAATATCATATGCAGGCCTACATTATTAAAAATTTCAGAGGATTGGTTTTTAATTAAGATATTAGTTTTTTATAGCCCCCAGGGCAAAGCCGAAGGGCTATCATAAACTTACCCATGTCAGGGTTTTTGATCTGATTGTTCATTGTTTTCAGATGGCATATATTTGATTTACAGTATTAAAGAAAGCAAGACAATAACAAGCGTTTGACAAATATACCTGCCAGTTGGCAGTGGTTAAACACAAAACTATCGAGAGATACTTAATACCGTATCTAATTTGTATAGACAAACCATACACCCTGTAGGAAAAACGGGTAAACTGCTAGTATATATATAGAAATTTGATTTTAAATTCTTCTCTTTATAATTTTGATTATTGATAGAGGAACTCCAAAGCTTAGAGTGAGGAACTCGACTTGTTATGCTAAGATTTTACTCAGCAAAAGATTTGTTATATAAATTACAAGGCTTTTTGATGAGGAGCTTCATCAAACCGAAAGAGCATATATAGGCCATCTTTGCATGAAAGAGACCATAGTATGCCCGTCTTAATCAGTATGCAGAAAAAAAATCTGCTTGTTTCGATAAAAAAATTTTGTGATTCTAACCCGTGACCTAGAGTTTTGAAACACTCTGTATACTGACATTGATGAAAATATTTTTATTAGAAAGCCCATATGCGATTTGAGGGTAAAAATTTTTATTTCATAATTTTAACTCAAATTGTTCTGCTATAAATAGTGCACGGGTTTTCTGAATCACCCTGTATACATAGGCCTATATACATATATATGAAAATGAACGAATGGTGTTTTTGGCTTCTGGGGACCTCAAAATGAAAAACTAACATAGTCCCGGGCTTAGGTCTTACCATAACTACCACCGTAATAGCGTATTCCCTACAGGGAAAATTCGCTAAAACCAAATAGGAGCAATCAAACCACCAAAATGTCAACCCAATCCGATTATTGCGCCGCGTACCCACTTGCGTACTCAGCAAATTTCCAAATGAATTTGAGATTTTTTAGTTCCCCCATAAACACCATAGGAATGAGTTTTTGAAAAAATGTTAGTTTTAAGGAGATGTAATGGTTACTTGTGGTAAATATCAAACTGTATCAGCGTGTCCACAAAATTAACTTCACAAAATTCCTGTATAATTCCCGCATTTTTCACGCCGATAAAAATTCCCGTATAATTCCCGCTTTTCCTGCAATTCCCGTTGCGTGGACACCCTGTGTATCAATATTCAGCATTTTCAATTTTCCCCATATAAGTTAAACAAACCCTATGGGATGAGTATGTAGGTTTGCCGCCATACGGGAGTTGTAAGCAAATATCAGTAAAACCCTACCTAGTGAATATACCCTACCAAATTTTACCAAGTTATGTCCACAAATATGTGAGATACAGGGTTTTGTTGATTTCTCATAAGATTAACAAAGGGAGACCTAATTTTGGTTTTTCTCCGTAATCTGTTGACCCAAGTTAAAATTCAAAATACTAAATTGTTTGTTTTTTAAGCTCTTTTAAATGGGTTTAGTGAAAATTGTTCAATTTTGAAAATTGAGGTCCAAAAATGCAAAAAACCCATTTTTTACACCTTTGAAACCCCATAAAACCCCGTTAGCTAACCCGATCATGCTGGTTCACAAACACATTAAAATAGACGTGGTCTTACACTTTCGTACCAAATTTCATCAAGATCGGAGGTCCCCTTCAAAAGTTATCAGTACCACGGACACATATATCCTTACTAATTTATAAATGTGAAAGTGTGGATGTTTGTTACGTTTTCACGCAAAAACTACTCGATGAATCATCATGAACCTTTGTACACATATTCTGGGAGGTATCAGAAGTAACATAGGATACTATTTATTTTAAAAGAATAATTTTTTTAAGAAATATTAAAATACTCCCGTTGCAGTAGACCTGCGTACTCAGCGAATTTCCAAATTAGTAAGTTAATATTAATTTTGACCACATAAACCTGTAAACCAAATAATATCATCACATGCCCATAAATAGGGAAATAAATGTTTATTCTCCTTATGATAAATATATGGAAAGAGTACGCAGGTATGCTGCCATGGGGAACACTAAAAGTAGGTTTTTAGCATAAACAAATTTATTTCGACCATATGAAGCCATGTACTAAGTTTCATCAATATCTAAAGGAGTTTGCCATATGATTAACATGGGAAAAGAGTGTGCAGGTTTGCTGCCACGATAAGCACGAAAACCAGGATTGTTTACCTTAAATGGATGAATCTCAACCAAATAAAGCTGAATACCAAGTTTCATCCAAAAATTTTGATTAATAAGTGAAATATTAACACATCCTTATTCTCCATAAGATTAACATTGGAGCCCCAAAATACAATGTACTGTCTCTAGACATTTTAATATCTCGGTAACCAATGGCAATATATACAGAACCGAATAAGTAGGGACATCCTTATGGGGAAGTGAGAATGCCACCCCCGAAACACAGATAGCACCACCAAGACGTAATTTTGATTCAAGGATCATCCTGATTGGTTGAATGGAAACAGATGACTAGAATAATCTTGCAGACGTTTGTTATTGTTTTGATTTTTTGTAAACAAATACGCTCATTTAGACATTTAAGAGGTAGAGAATGCACTTCCTGTGACAATAAGGAGAAGTAATCCTAACATCAGAGCTTTATTTTACTCTGGTTTTCGGGGGCAAAACTAAAATTTTTTAACATGGGATGTCCCTACTTATTTGGTTCTTCATACATTGGCAATGGAGATAGAGCAAAGCTTCAAAATACTAAATTCTGTATTTTTTTGAGCTAAATCAAAATCTAATGGTCGAATACAAATTTAAATAAAAAAATTACATTTCAAAAATGTAAAAAACCCATTTTTGGAGTACAAAATCCTCCAAAACTACAGCCAATGTATACAGAACCGAATAAGTAGGGACATCCTTATGGGGAAGTATTGGGTCCTCTAAGTATTTTTTTATAATACTTTGGTTAATTGGGATAAAATTCTTGCCACTTAAAAATTTTGAATTAATTAATAAAATTTAATTTTTTTGTTAAAAAATTTTTGCACTTTTTAGAATGAACATGGGCTACTTTGAACAAAGGGGCTAATTTGAACAAATTTATAATATTAGCAAAATCACATGTTATTAAGAGCCTTTATGAGTTTAAAGACCTAAAAGAAGCACAGAAAGGACAGACACAAGTAGGAAAAAGAAAAATGTTAACAAGAAATGTAAAAATTGGGAAAACTTTTCCTCAGAGGACTTATTGAGTGTTGAGTAAGATAACAACTCCATTATGGACGCAAGTTTTGGGTTTTTTGATCCCGAAAATGACTTAGGAATCCAAAATTCACAGTCCATCCCAGGAACTAGTAAAGGTACCATATAGAGATTTGAAGAGTGCATCAGCTCCAGAATTCAGTATCACTCTAGGCAGTGATACTAACAGGCCACCACCCAGCTCATGGGTAATCGTCAAATACACCTCGAAAAAGGAAATTTTCCATTACTTTATCGGGCAAATAATACATTCATATGAAAAGGGAGCAGAAGTCAAGTTCCTCCAAGGAATCCAAGTAACAATAAATTCATCAGGCCCCCCCAGGATGATTTCAATAATGTACCTACATTGACATTGTTGAAGTTCTTCCAGAACCAATTATGGTTTCGTCAAGGGGGTCAGTCGTTTTCACATTTAATGCTGATTTCAACAAATACACCATCATTTAAACAAGTGAAAAGAGAATAAACTGTACATATTGTATTTATACATAAATGATTTTTACATTTTTAACTCAAGCACAGACACGTTTTTGTTACGTGTCTTTACAATGTTTTAAGGACACTTTTTAGTGGATTAGAAATACTTAAAAAAAGGTTTTGAACTCAAAAACTTAATAATTAATTAGTTGAGAAGAAGTATGAGTCATTATCAGCTTTCTAAATCAATAAAAAAAAAAAATATATTTTCATGAACAAGGAAATTCTTATTTTTTCATTGAGTTGTTTCAGTTTTTACGTTGTAAAAATTATAATTTTAAATAGATTTTTACATTTTTTGTATGTATTTGTTCATTGAAACCCAAGCTTTTTTATGGTGTTTCATCTGCGGGGCTACTTTGAACAGCCAAAAAAAATTGTTTTTAAATTTTATGTTAGCATTTAAATTTTTGTTGACATGCACAAGTTGTAGATAAGATCTGTCCACATCATATGGCACAAGAATTGATTATTTTGCATGTAAGGTTTAGAAATTATTCCCAAAAATCAAAATTTTTGTTAGGTACAATGTAGCCCCATCTGACGATATTATCCGAAGAAGCCTACCAAGATGGGCAAAAATTAATAAAATTTGTTTCAACCTGAACATGAAGAAATTTCCTTAAAATATATACGGTATACATATATATATATATATATATATATATATATATATATATATATATATATATATACAAAATTACAAAAAGATAAAATAAATAAAATGAAAAAGTTTTTGCTAATTTTCGTTTATAAAGCATTATCAAGCACAGAAGAAAGATAAAATCAAGGAAGCTAGAAATAGAAGGTAAGGGTCACGTAAACAAAAACCATGATGTAGCCGGTGCAAAGGCTTGACAACTGATTTAGTTTCTGTTTACTAATTGCAGAGAACTGTCAAAACCTATGTAATGTTTTGATGCTGAAACACATAATGTTTTTTGTTGACGATAAGGTTAAGTTATAAAACCTGTTAAATTAATGTCAAAAGTGTGTGTAAAACTAATTTGAAACTTACACTATTCTTTGAAATAGTTTTTTACTGCCTTGTATTTTATGTTTGATGAAAATAAAATGTTTACTCCTTTGTAACCGTTGTTAAATTTGTCATAGAAATTCATTTTATTAAAAATATGTGGTTGTGTTTTTTCTAATCATTCAGATCTAATCCACACACTGAAATAAACATGTTTGAATATCTAATGATTCCAAAAAACGTTGATCCTCGTGAGGTTCTTGAATGTGTTTTACTTTCGTGCATGGGTAAAATATTCAACACACTCAGGTACATCCAGCATTACGATAGCATGATGTAAACTTGCTGTAGGCAATCACAATTAAAAAAAAAACTGTAGTTTCAATAATGTTCTTGTTTCCATCATACTCAAACACTACTGTATTTAAAGTCACTCACGATCATAGTCTTTGCTAGAAAAGTGTCACTTTTGAACTTGCTAAAAGAAGGTATTTTATTTCGACAAAAAAAATCTTTAAAAACATGTCTTCAGCTGAAAATCAATGAAAATTAATTAACTCTCTCTTATAAAGTTTATTTCCTTAAGATTACACCTAAAAATAACTAATAGAAATTTATTAAAGGTAACTAACTAATTGAAGGTTATTTATGTTTATTAAAAACGTAAATAAATGGTGATGTCATAGGTGCAAAAGAACACCTGGTGCATAGAGGGCGTTGCATGTCTTGACCCCTACCTTCTTTTTACTTATTTTAGATTCCTTGGATAAAATAGATTTGAATAGTAAATAAACAAACCTTAACATCTGATTTTGGGCTATTTGTTTTTACTAAAATTTAAACAGGCAATTAGAAATTAAATAAATAAATAAATCTGATGTGTTGTCGCTAATAATCAAAATTTTGTTACGGTATCTCAGATTTAACCCTGAGTAATTAATAATAATAATTCAAATTAAAAATTTTAATTATTAGGACTCAACACATCTGATATTTATTTATTCGACCAAAACACTCTTAAATGCAAAGTTTAAGCAAAATCTACCCGCTAGATTTTGAGATCGTGGAACACACATCCCTTCAGACATTGCTCGTATTATAGCCTAGTATAGGATTGCCTGTTTAAATTTTAGTAAAAACAAATAGCCCAAAATCAGATGTTAAGGTTTGTTTATTTACTATTCAAGTCTATTTTACCTTTCTTCTGTGCTTGATAACGTTTTATAATAAACGAAAATTAGCAAAAATTTTTTTCATTTAATTTATGCTATCTTTTTGTAATATAATATAAAGTCGTTTACAATCAAGTAAATATTTATATATATATATATATATATAAATTTTAATGACTATTATTTCTCGTCTCTGGGCACCTAAAAACGAAAAAGTAACATGGTCCCGAGCTTAGGTCTTACCATGAGACCTACGGTAGGCCTAATAGCTTATTCCCTATGGGAAATTCGCTAAAATGATTTTGTATAAAATATCTGAAAATTGATGCTATATTTTTTTATTGGTTGCTAAGAAACAAATTCAATTAAAATTTTTTATTTTAGGTATTCAAGCGATTTCTTATACATAGAGTGAGCATGACGGCGAGTGAGCGTAGCAATCGAGCTAAAGATGACTGTGGGCGAGCGTGGTAGCGAGTAAGCGTAGCGAAAGAGCTAAACCTGAATGCGAGTACCAGTTGTGCGAGCGAAGCCGCGGGAGAAAGGTAATATATATTCTTGTTTGCAGAAGTGTCAAACGACTGTTATATTAATTATATATTATAAGGAATAGAAAATAAAACCAGAGCACCCTATTTTTTTTTTATAATTATTCATTGATACGCATTTTGGCTCTTACGCCATGATCACAGTATCAGTATTTTTTCGCCAATACGAGCCGGATATGAATTCAGTTACAATCAAATAGTTCATTCAGTTAAATAGGTTTTTCAATCTACAGGATAAATACATACTTTCAGTAAAAATAGTCTTTCAGCATAGAACTTGCATTTCATTTTCTAAAATATTACAATGGATGCCCTTGTAAAACAAAGAAGCATAATCAAGCCCTAACTAACCAGATTTGTCAACTTCGTGGAGAATTCTCTCTGTACTCCTAGATTTTCAGATGAAATCAAAGTAAGATTGCCGAAAGCTGAACAATTTATAGAGAAATTTAAGAAGATTCAGGAACACATCGAAATAGAGGACGACAGTGACGCCCAGCATGAAGAAAGGGAAAATTTTGATGCAACGTACGATAAAACAATAGGTAAGGAGCATTCCATAGTGACTACCAATCAACAAAGAGTTGTAGACCAATTAGACACAAATAAAGAATCAGGGACTAAATTAAAATTACCCAAATTGAACCTTCTAACCTTTGACGGATCTTTTGATGTTTGGTTGCCCTTTTATGCCATGTTTTCAGTAATGATTCATCATAACATAAGTCTTACAAACAGGAAAGTTGAATTACCTCAAATCATGTTTGAAAAAAGAAGCATTCAATGTAATTTCAACCTTAGAATTAACTTCCACTAAATATGAAGTTGCTTGGAATTTAATCCAAGAAAGGTATAACAACAAATCTCTAATTATTCAAAAACATGTTCACTGTCTTTTTGACCTTCCTAAATTAGATAAAGAATCCATCCAGTCTTTACGAGAACTGATCAACAGTTCAAACAAACACATTCAAGCCTTAACTGCATTAGGGGAACCCACAGACAAATGGGATACTCTGCTTATACACTTGATCTCATCTAAGTTTGATAACTTAACATTCCGTAAATAGCAGGATTCATTAAGTCCAAACAAACTGCCTACTATGCAAGATCTCAATGATTTTCTAAACCATAGGTTTCATACCTTAGACACAACTGCCCATGCAAATAGGGTTCCAGTGTCAGTTCCTAAAAATACAACTAATAATGCCTCTAAACACAAACCAATTGGTGTACCAAACAAAACATGGACATCCTCACGACAGCCATGTCTTATGAACCTAAATGTGAGTTATGTCAATCCAAACAATGGTTATTTCAAAGCAATGAGTTTCTTAAGAGGGCGTTGGAGTCAATCCAAATTCCGCCTTTCTCCCATAAGAGCAATGTTAAACGGGATGTCAAATAACTCTTTTATTTATAATCAGAAAATAATGGTTTATAGCTCTAAATAAAGGGTTCATCAATGCGGATTTTGTTTGCGAGAGGAATTTTTTATAAAAATTTGTGCTTTTTACTAACTTGAAATAACAAAGCAAGTTTTTTACTACTTTTAAAACATTTTCTACAGAATTTCATAAATTATTTACAAAGAATCGATCTCGCAAAAGGAACGTGAAATTTTATTGTGATTCAAACGCTATTTATTCTGAACCAATCGGACAAAAAATAAACAAATTATATGACAAATGCCAAGGACAAGTTTAGCATTGCTCTTATGGGAAATAAATCCAACATGGCGGCACTCCAACGCCCTCTTAAGCTCTCAGTTCCAGATAGAATAAATCAGGTAAGAAACTTCAATCTGTGTAATAACTGTTTAACCCCACAAAATCATCACTGTAAAAGTAGGAATGTACCGTATGCAAACTTTGTGGGAAACGACAAAATATGTTACTTTGCCTAAAATCTGTGTCGATTTCTAAGGACTCCTAGGTGGTTTCTGCCCAAAACTACAATCAACCAACAGGAGGCAGCAAACATGTCATTTCTGCTGGCTCAATAGCCAATTCTCTTACTTTTACAACTCAGACTGTTCTTGCTTCTGCTATGGTGGATGTCATAAATTCTCATGGCAAACTTGTTTCATGTAAAACCTTACTTGATTGAGCAGTTCTCAATCCAACTTTATTTCAGAGTCCCTTTGTAAAAGGTTACAACTTAAAAAATGACAAGCTTCAGTCTTAATAACAGGTATAAACTGCAACACATCATCGGTAAATTATGTGGTTGAAGCCTAAGGTAAGCCAATCAAACTTTAGTTGCCATGTGGAGTTTTTCGTTCTTCCTCAACTAACAGATAAGTTACCTGGAAGTGCTTTATTTAACTATTCTGAGAAGCTTCCTCATGACATTCATTTAGCAGATCCATCATATCACATCCCTTCAAACAAAAGACATGATTATGGGTGCACAAGTTTTTTGGGAGATTCTTTGTAATAAAACAATTAAACTCTCAGATAGTGGCCCGACTCTGAGAGAAACCAAATTAGGGTGAATATTCACAGGTGCTATTCAAGGGTGTAAATCAATTAGCGATAGTGCTCTGACTTATTTTGTAACATCTTTTGAATCATTGGATAACAATGTCCAATGATTCTGGGAAATTGAAAACTGTCACTCTCAGCCAGAACTAACAAGGAGAAGATCGTTTGTGTGACCAACATTACCAAGCCACAACCAGACGTGACACAAATGTCGTACAAATTTCTTTAAAGGACGATATATCAGTCCTAGGAGATAGTCAGTCAATGGCTATCAAAACGATTCACTTCTCTAGAAAACAGACTTGATAAAAATCCTAAATTGAATGAGGAATATAGGAATCATCAACAACAAAGCTACGAGTTGTTTTTGACGCTTCAGTGAAATCATCCAAGGGTAGCCTATTTCATTAAACAACATTTCAATGAATGGCCGCAGAGTACAAGATGTATTTGCCATCATCTCTAGTTTTAGAATGCATAAATATGTTTTCTCGGCCAATATCGAAAAGATATTAATTTATTCATGATGGTTGCCCCTGAACTGGTGGAACTATAATATGGTTTTAAGTTACCTTTTTCCGTCTCCAGTTCAAATTTTGGGTTTGTAAGACTACAACCCGGGTTTCGGCGCTTGTTGCGCCATTTTCAGGAAGATGAAAGAAGCTGAAGTTGCAGTCACATTGATCAGTCGAGTAGACGTCGTCATTCAGGAGTTAAAATCACTTGACACGAACACGTGTACACATTTAACACGACATGAAATAAATTAACATAAAAAGATAGGCCTACAAATTAGTATCACAGACACGACTCTCCACCACGGTTACCGGTGTCGGGACATGTGGGCCGACAAAGACAACGGAAACCAAGGCTTCCGTTTAAGCTAGAGAGCTTAGAGCAAGCACTGCTTTGTAAACAAATTGCGCTTGCGAAAAATAAATTGAATTTGAATATATTAATAATTCTAATGTTATATTATAAATATATTTATATTTAGGCATAATATATATTCTTATTTGGAGAAGTGTCAAATGACTGTTACATTAATTATATATCCCCCGTCGCAGCAGACCTGCGTACTCAGGGAAGGATCCAAAGGATCTTGAGATTTTGTATTTTCCCCATTAACACCTTAGGAATGAGTAAGTAGGTTTGCTGCCATTGGATGTTTAGTTAGACAAGGTAAACATCAAATTATATCAATATTCGGGATGTTGTAAGGAAATACCGTATCGCTGGTTACACATTGGGCGGTTTCTGCCGTGGCGCCAATTTCACTGTCGCCACCCGAGAAAATCTGCTTGCTTACACACTGGGCTGTCAAAACACCGTCAATTAGTCGACCGCGGGACTGCGGGCTTCGGGTTGTAGTTGACTTAAAGTAAGTGCGTGTGTTTTGTGTGTGTATATTGAGTGGTGTGAGGATAATTCAACAGGTCAGTTGTATACAAATTATTTAGTATTTTATCCATTTGTTTGTAGGCCTCCCTATATGGCCTTTGTTCAACTAAAGTTATTAATAAATTGTTGTCAATTAATCCACTCTGACTACTATATCACTGTTATCGCCCATTTCTCTGTCACTCATTTTCACTAGAAAACACGGACCAAAACACAAGAGGTCTGTGGAACCAGCTCATAGGTGGACTGGAAACTGGGGGCGACGGCAACAACACCGCCATATGTGTAGACTTGCATTTGGTCGTGTACGCCACTGCGAGCCTGAAGGCGGCACAAAAACAAACAGCCCGCCACAGTGGCACTGGGCGGCTGCACAGCTACCGCTAACGGCAAAACGACCGCGGCATTTCTGCCGCCCAGTGTGTAAGCTTCCATTTGGTCCTATATCTTCAGACAACTGCTCGAACGGCGGCGACGGTGAAATTGCCGCCGCGGCAGGTACCGCCCGATGTGTAACCAGAGTACCAGTTAAACCCTTCCTAGTGAATGTTGCAAACAAAAGGGAACTGCAATCCAAGGTTATTGTTGTGGCCTTTTTCTTTATAATCACTATAAATGACTTGCCAAAAAATACGTCTGTGTTGGAACTGCGGTTTAATGCTGATGACATAACTCACCAGTAGAAAAAAACATAGTTGACCTGCATGAAATATCTAGGCTTTTGCAGAGGTTGATGCTCAACTTTGGTTTTCTTTAAACAAAATGCTCTATAATAAGGTCAAAACGCAAAAAATTATTATTCTCAATTTGACTCATAAGCAGGATTTCCAACTTGTGAAGCTTCTGAGTGCAGTATTTTTAGTAACTCAAAAATGACATTTTATTTTACATTCCAATGTACACTTCATTTTATATTATACATGCAAAAGCAGATATTTGTGAAAGGCTCTCTCGTGTTTTTCATTCAAAAGATACTAAGAAAGAGATTAGCTTGCCAAATTGTTCTGAAATACTGTAAAACATGTAGCCTACAATGTAAAAATTGGACACAATCGAAAGCAGCTTTACTAAAGTCAAGTACGGTACCTAATGAGAGTGCAACAGATTCTTTTTATTCAAATGCATCAACGGAACAATCGACTATATCTCCATTTACTACTGATGTTGTTGATTTCCCTGAAGGAAAACAAAATTGTGTATCTGAAAGAAGACTATACCGTACCTGTTAAAATAACTGAAAGGGTGTTTATGAATCCAAGACTCGAAAACCTTAAAAAAATCGGAAAAATTTAAATGGGGGACCATAAGTTTTTAGGCCTAAGTAAGTTTAAGTTTTTGTATTATGTATGGGCATATTATGCAATAAATAATTTTATTTAGCAATACCAAACACTAGTTTGCAGGACCCTACTGTATTAAAAATTTTTTTTGTTAAATGGGTCAAAATAATATACTTTTTTAGGGGGTAACTTTTATTATAGGCTAGTAAACTTTTTCAAGCCTTTGGACAGTTTGTCTGAGACTTCAATAGAACGATTTACCTATATGGGGGTCGAACCACATAGATTTTCTGTTCTATTTGTAGGTCTAGTTCAAGTTTAAATGGGTCAAAAAAGAAACTTTTATTACAGTAGGCCTAGGCCTAAATTTTTAACATGGGGAAAAAGTCAACTTTTCAAATACTTTCGATGGATCCTCTGAGATATCAACCGGACCAATTTAAATGCAGGATGTACTGAATACAAAGCTAATATTACTTTATTATTAAGTAAAGAAAGTAAAGAAATTGATATTTCCAAAACTTTCCAATGATTTTTATTTTAGCCAACAGTAGTCCTTCAATCAGCTGATGGTAAAGACATGAGTTTTTATTTTATTTTATTTTATGTATCAACGGCATAGCCAATTTACAATGAGAATAATTAATAATAATAATAATAATAATTACATTCAAGAATTCAGCTGTGAGTTAGCAGACTACACATACATAATAATGATAGATGATAACAGGCGCATTGTATGCACCTGTATGATTGTAATTACAGAAAAATTAATACGCAAGCATGTTTCATTTCCTCCTTTTTTCTCAGCTCATGTGCATCGTAGAAGATATCCGAGCATACCATTGGAAAGGTATAGTGCTGTAGATGAGCAGAATCTCAATCTAATTCACATCGGACACCAGGGCTACGCACCACAGGCTTTAAAAGTTCAAATGTTAATCTTATGGAGGAAGGAGAATTGATCGAATCATTAGACAGCTGTTGTAAGCAACTGCTATAAATTGCTATAAACAGGAAGAACTGATGTTTCAGTTATAAAATGCTTTTAAACTTCTTGGGTCCAGATCAACTGAAATTTTGATCGAATTTCGATCACAGAAAAATAGCAAACACCCTCAAGAAACATAAATTTGGTTTCTCACGGCCAGTACCTAAAAATATAGTCCTACTATGAAATAATGGATAGGAAAAAAATGATAGACCTACAATTTTACGGATGGTGGATTGAAATATAAATGAGTTTTGATTGTTAAATTGTTTTTACTAATATGCGTAGGCTACCTAACTTATTTATTTAATCAAAACTAGCTGATTGTAATAACAATTATATTAGGTACTGTATGGTACTTAATATGATTAGCCTACTTTTTTACTACAGTAGAAAGGCAAATAGGCTAGGGGTACAGTTTCATATAGCGCCTACATTTCTACTGAATGAAAATATCGATCGATATATCGCATTGAATGAAATATCGATAAGTCACATCGGATGAAATATCGATATCTTGCATCGGATGAAATATCAGATGAAATAGTTTAAACATAATATTTATGTTTTTGAGAATTTTTATATTTAGTAATTATTATTGCTTAAGTTTATTTGTCATTTAAAGCAAGATTTTACTAGGTGATTTCATATTCAGTATTAATAGTTTAATTAATTTGATTAGCCTAATGAGTTTAAAAGAACTTTCTATTAACATATTATTTATACAGTAATAGGAAGTTGATAATAGATAGTTGGGTCATACACATGAGCAATGTGATGGATTTTTACAATATACCGGAACTGATACCATACCAAAGGAAATTATGTGTGAGCAGTGTGGTGCACTGGTAAGTGGATGAAAATACTATAGTAGTGATAGTGTCCAGTTTTGATATGTTAAAAAAGAAAGATCAATCATTAACTTATATAACTTACATCCAAGTGCTTTGACTAGGCCTAATACGTTTTTTAAGGGATTAAGGTTTGGATTTTGATCAACATATTAACTAATGTACTTTTTTAACAACAATACAATAAATTGTGAATGTTGATGTGTAAACATAGGAACCTATATGATTAGATACACATACATAGAAATTTAGACCCGATGTGATATATCAATCGTATCGATCGATCCGATGCGATACCGGTATATCAAACACATAAATCGATCCGATGCGATATAGGCCTATCGATCGTATCGATCGATATTTTCATTCGGTAGAAATTTAGGCGCTATATGAAACTGTACCCAGGGTAATAAAAGGTCAATTTAAATAAATGGTTTTACAATCAAATTAAGGAAAAAAATGTTTGAGCATCTAGGCCTATATATTGATAGGCAAGCATGTTTCGTTTTCTCCTTTTTTCTCAGCTTGTGTGCATCGTGGGAGATATCCGTGCATACTGTTAGAAAGGCCTATACCTAGTTCTGTAAATGAGCAGGAATCCCATTCTCATTCACATCGGACTCCAGGGCTGCGCCCCACAGGCTTTCAAAGTTCCAATGTTAACCTTATAGAGGAAGGATAATTGATTGAATCATTAGACAGCTGTTTGGTCGAATTTCGACCAGGAGGGCGATCTCTATTAGCCTACCTTTAAAATTAATGCACCCGTTTTAAATTGACGTATGTTCCCAACTCTGTGTGAGTAACGGCGTAGACTATCAAAATCCATTGATTTATTCCCCTCAGCAAGTACAGTCAATTATTGTGATGTCACGTGTAATGATTTACTTCGCCTCTTCTAACGACAGGTTTCGTAGGGCAGGGAATAACGCGCTGGTCTAACTTACCAAACAGGCAAGCAGGGTTCGAATACGACTGGCAGCATTATAGACTTTTTGTAGCATAGTTATAAACTGTGTAAGTAAGCTCTCTGTTTTATGCCTCCTGATTTATTTTAGATTAAACGAGTAGGCCTAACTAAGATTTGATATCAATATCTAGGGTAGGCCTATATACGCCTTTACAAATTCTTAAGATGCTTATTACTTTTCGCTAGTTGTTTTCTATTTGAAAAGGTTCCACCACGTCTACCTGTACCGTGAAACAGTGAATTCGTTGCCTATGGAAGCTGCTGGAATGCAGTTTTTAGAATATGTCCGATCTGGCATTAAATTAAATCAATACAATGTCTTTCTAGACAACTTAACTGGGACTAAGGAACTTTGGTAAGTTGAATGATTATCCAATGGAATTTCTTGACTGATTGAATTTATATTAAGACATAATATATGTTCGGCCTAGGTATAAATAAGTTACAATACCCCGTTCAAAATAAAAGTGCAGTCAATACGCAATTTCTATTCCCCCATTTTTTTTCCTCCCTTTGCCATGGATTTAATCAATCACAATCACTGAAAATTATTACAAACTGTTTAAGCTTAATGTCTCATATTACTTTAATTATGTCAATGTTTTCCTTTTTTGTAAACAAATAGTCGGGTCATTCCACATCAAATCATCCAATAAAAATAAGTTTTGTCACCCATTGTCAGCCCATGAATATGGGCTTCCCTTAAGGCCTAGGTACTTGGGTGGCTTACCTTAGGCCTATTGAGAAAATTTTCCTTGTGGTGGAAAATAACATTCTGCCTTCCAACAACAGATTAATTAGTCTTGAGTAGATCTTTGAATTCATAAAAAGACCAAAGGCTTTGATTGTAAGTTAAACCTAAGCCTACGATTTAGCATAAGTTAGGCCTAAAACTTAATTGCTTACGAGTCTCTAAAAAATAGCCTAGACAGGTATTAACAATGATAATACTTACACAAAGCAAGGGTGTTATCCAATAATCCAATCACTTTGCACACTTGATATCCATGGATAAAATATTGTATAGGCCTAAACACTATTTGTATCAACACTGATTAAAGCACTGTACAGCAACAATAACTCTTCTTCTCCTTTTCTGGACTAAAATTCATCTCTCTCACTATTTCTGCGAACATTTCATTCACATTTGTCCTGTTTTTGGCACTAGCTTCCACAAAAGGGCAACCCCAACTTGACGCTAAACTTTGTCCTTCTGAAGTTGGCACTTCTCTCTGATGTTCCAGATCAGTTTTGTTTGCAACCAATAATATGGGAACTCTTTCCGAACCTTTGACCCGCGTAATGAGCTCCTTCATTGTTTTAATGTCTTGAAACGTCTGGTGGTTTGTTAGGCTGTAGACGACAACAAACCCTTGACCATTTTTTATGTACAAATCGCGCATACTTGCGAACTGTTCGGTACCAGCGGTATCTAGGATTTCCAATACACAAGGTGAATTGTCCACTTCAATTTCTTTCCTATAAAAATCCTCAATCGTAGGGTCATATTTTTCCATGAAGCACCCAGAAACAAACTGAACGGTAAGTGCACTTTTACCAACTCCACCCGAACCGAGTACGACGACTTTAAACTCACGCATTATTTGTTATTGAAAGTACGTTTACTTTTGTAAATGCACCAGACTAGATAATCACAAAAATTACAGCACGTCGCAAAAACACTGAGAGAACTGATATGTAAACATATTTAGGATCACAAATTCTTGTTATCCAAATCGGAACTCACACATCAATGAAACTTCATCCACCATCTTTCAATTGTTACGTTCCTACGAGCACTCAGCACTGACTCTCCAATCTCTCCATCCCTGACTCATGTTAGTGCTAAGCTGACTCTAGATTCGTGTCTACGGACAGCCATATAGCAAATTTGGAAAGCAGTCATTGCGTACTATAAAAAACCCTTTTATTTTGATTCAAATATGAAAAAACTTTAACCATGCTTTCAGTTACTAAAATTTTTTTTAATTCATCTCCTTGATCTGTATTTAGAGTTAAAAATCAAAATCTATTTTAGGGCTAGCCAAATAAATACAAAATTGTTATTGTCATATGGTCTTTCAACCATATGGTAAATTACTAGGAGTACGCTCGTACCTCCCGTAAGTGTCTATTCGAAGAAGAAATTTAAAATTTTGCATTAGGGATTGTCACATTCAAAAAATTTGATCCCACTTTGTAATGATTTCAAAAACAACAACTAAACAACTAAAATCACTCGTAATAAAAGAAAAATACCTAAATATAAAACTCACTTTTCTTATAGTTAGGCAATACTTAGTTCGTAGTTTCTTTTAATTTAATGGATTTGTGTCATACACATTGTTTTATATGCATTTACTACGATAAGTCTTGAACATTTTTACAGTATTTTAATTATTTAGGATAGTACAAATAAGTTTGCTTGCCCCATGTACACAAAACAAATTTATTTATTTTAATAATTAGGCCTACAGTACAACTGGCTGCCTTACTCACATCGCTATATAACTGTTAAACTTCTCAAACTTTAGATCTTTTAATACATTTTTAAACACAAAAATATGGTAAGCCTATTTTTAGAAAATAAAAATCATATTGATTATAATTAGGCCTATCACCCCAGAGAACATTCAAGAATATTCACACACTTATGCCTACCAATATTGTTTTGTTTATCCTACAGATGTAAATTTTCACTACTTGTGACTAGTTCCAGGTCATTCATAACCCATCTTTAGTCACAAAACCCTGTCTTTTATACAGTATTATAATTTATGAATATTTACGGCCACTTGCACGGTTGTTGTACGTACGGTTGATGCGGTGACGATATCACACCTGTCGCAACAGACCAGCGAACTCAGTAATTTTTGATCAGAGTTCAGTTTTTTCCCAATAGACTCAATAGGCAAAAGGATGTAGGTTTGCTGCCATGGGTGTGTTGTACATAAATATACTATATATTTGTCAAATATCACCCACTCATGAGTCAGAGAATCTCAATAACCATAGGGTATAGAGGGATGAAATTTGGCATGAACATCTTTACTCATAGGTGCTCACTAAGAAATGGTTTAGCAACATTCCATCAGGGCTCCCCAGCACAGGATTTTGATTTTGATCTAATGTTATTAAGGCAAATTTTTAATATATTTTATACTATATATATATATATATATATATATATATATATATATATATATATATATATATATATATATGATAATATAAATATAGGAAACAATGAATCTGAAAAACCTGATGATGTAAGGTGTTGACATTTGTAATGTGAGATCCACTTTGCCCAAAGGTGCTCATTAACAAAAATGCTTTTGAAAACAATTTTTAAATGCGAATAAAGGAAACAATGGATCTCAAAGATTGTAGGGCCTACAGCCCTGCAGGTTTACCATTTGTAAAGGACTTTAATTTTTCTAATTGGTACTCATTATGAAACGGTTTTGCAAATTTTGTTAACCGCTCCGCCCCACGGCACCTCAAAATTGCCATAGATCCTAGCGGGTTGAAATTTAAAGTGGACATTGCTCTTTAATAATAATAGGTGCGGGCGTGCATCATTTGCGCATCATGCGGAGAGCCAGGTAGAAGGGATGCTTGTTTTGCGCATCGAGCTCCAGGGGGCTCTAAGTTATATGCATCGTTTGCGCACTGCAAAGTGGTGGAAGCGGCATTATTTTTATTTACAAAGTTATTGAAAACTCATGTCCGTGTTCAAATGGTTTGGATTTCATGTTTACCATTTGTAGTTTGTTTCTATTGCAACAGTGAATTTTATGAGTAGTTTTATTCTGAGGAGTTAGTATAGGAGAGGCTGCTATCTACAGTTAGAATAGAGGCAAACTTGCCATAGAAACAATTCGTACAAAACATTTCAGCCTGAGCATTTGCAGTAATACAATCCTCACCAACCATTGAAAGTAAAATAAGTAAACACTCTATGTATTACAAAAAAGGTTTATACATTATAAACATAAAATTATTCATGAATGTGCGATACACATGTGTTGCCGTCCAATGGTATGTGTGGGGGACGACTGTTTGCGAATTGTTGTCGACAGGCTGAGGTTACCTGGACGGGAGAGTGCGCAAATGATGCAAGCAGGGGATTAGGCGACCCTTCGAAATATTTTACAGAAGGATTAAAAAGTGCGCAAATGATGAACGACCATAGGTGCTAGCTAAGGTTTTGCAAAATCCCTTCAGGATTTCGCTAATACAACGTCAATGTTTCAATAGAATTCTTAAGAAGAAGACTTTGTTACCCTTAAACATATTTTGTTATCTATAAAATAAAATTCGCGAAGCCGTGGTGGGCCACAGATAGTATAGGATAACCCCCTCCCATTACAGGTACATACTGAATTTGATCAAGTTTTGGTATTTATTTTATTTTCCCCATAACAGCGTGCAGGTAGGTAGGTAAATTTGCCAACATATGGGTGTTGTAAGCAAATATAGGTTAAACCCCAGATAACCTACAGATATCTGTGGTTAAACCCTTCCTAGTAAATGTACATCCGGTACTAAATTTTAAGAGGTTGTGTTACCAATAAGAAAGTGAGTTACAGTTTTGAGTTGACTTTCCAAAAGAATAACATGGTAAATGTATTTAGGGGTTTCTCTGTTAACAATTATGCCAAGTTTTAAAAATTCAAAATAATTATTTTTTAAATTTTCAAGCTACTTCAAATAGTTTAATGGTCACTTGTTAAAATTGATGGTTTTGTGAAACCTTTAGTACTCTATCGCCAAATTGTTTGGGCAAATGCTGGAGCAAAAGTTGGGTTTAACTCGCTCAGCAAACTCATGAAATACACTATCGCTGTCACTGTATGAGCTGATCTCGAAACACTTAGACAAGCAGTGAAGCCGTAAAGTTAGGCATTACCAAATTCTTTTTCAATTTAATTTCAGTAACAGCATGATTACATTTACTTCTTATACAACCCCTCACATCTACCAGATTGGGTATATCTTAGATGTGCTCATGTGTCGGGCCCCAAAACAGAGACTCCGTATGATAATACTCAAGAAACCCAAGATTTCATTTCACCATTCCCTTTATAACAAGCAGTTATAAAATAGCACAAAAGAAATCAATACACACCAACATACGCCAACTTTGAACCAGAACAGAAGAACCTCATGGCAGTATGTACTGGGTCACTGGGTGGATTCGTGCTGAATGCTTGGGTCTGCTCGCGTCCTTTGATTTGTGCAAAAACCGACTGCAGATGGAGCAAGCATGCGAGCACGAACACTGGGGAGGCGAACCATGGTGAACTAAGTCAACCAGAGTCAAGCTCACTTAGAACACTATCTGCTTGACCTTGCTCGCCTCGATTAAGGAATAGTGTACTGAAGGAAATTAATTAAAATTAAAGGACGATTAAGTGTTTTACTTTTATAATATCACGTACCTACCCCTTTGAATTTATCTTTAAGGTGCTAATGTGTCGACTCAACTATGTATGATAGTGCTCAAGGAACTCTACAAGATTTCATTTGACCACTTCATTAATAACAAGCAGTTATAAATTACAGAATAAACACAGAGACTAACCCCAAATCGATACCAGAACAAAAGCAAACCTAAGAAAGTGTGTACTGGGTCGATTCTCGCACGATGCTTGGATTCGTGCAAAGAACCGACTCCAGATGTGGCACAGGCAAGTACAAACCAACAATGGCGATGCGAACCATAGCGGACTGAGTCAAGCAGAGTTAAGCACACCCAGCACACTATCGTGCTCGACCTTGCTTGTCTTGATTCTACAATAGAGTACTGCAGGTTACAAACACTGTTACTGCAGACTAATTACTATATTTCTCACCTCTAACTCTCGATATATATTTTTGTGATATTTTAAAGCATTTTTAACTATGCATTTTCCTGATTTTGAGCGTTAGTGTCAAAACAATAGATCTTATAAAAATCTAAATAATATTTTTGAAAAATATTTATACAAACTACAGTTTTGGTCATATGACTCTGCCTTATGTTCGCTTGTTAAACCTCAAAACCAAATTTAATGGTATCAAAAAATATTTAGTTTTTATTATTTTTTAAGTCAAGGTCCAGTGACTACAATATGTGGTTGGTCCAATTGAACAATCAGTGAGATGTTTTGGGAAGATCTTCAAAAGAGCTACAGTTCATATAAGGAAATTTGCTAAAAGTAAATACCATCATCGCAGCAGACCTGCTAAACTCAGTGAATTTGGAAAAGAATTTGATATTTTGTATTTTCTCCATAAACACCATACGAATGAGTATATGTAAGTTTACTGCCATGGGATGATGATGAAAATAAAATATTTTAACCATATGAAGCCATATACTAAGTTTCATCAATTTCGGTTTATAAATAAAGGAGTTTGCCTAATTCTCTATATGATTAACATGGAAAAAGTGTATGCAGGTTTGCTGCCATGATAATTACAAATACTTCCGTCGCAGCAAACCTGCATACTGAGAGAATTCCCTACCGAATTTTGATATTTTTATTTTTTCCCACAAATACCATGGGTGTGAGTATATTGGTTTGCTGCCATATGGGTTTTGGAAGCATGTATAAGTTGTCCCTTTCCAAGTGAATTTATATACGGTACCAAATTTTATCAAGCTATGTCAATAAATAAGAAAGGTAGAGAGTTTTGTTTATTTCCCTAGGAATAACATGGGAAACTTATTTTTGGATTTTCTCCATAAGTATTTGAGCTTTTAACCAGATCAAAAATTCAAAATACTAAATTGTTTGTTTTTTAGCTGTTTTAAATGGTTAAGGTTAAATTTGTAGAATTTGATAAACTAAGGCCAAAAAAGCCAAAAAGCCTTTTACAGTATTTTCTTCTATTATTCTCAAAACGAAAAGTACCATGGTTCCGGGCTTATATCTCACCGTAAGCCTAGAATTCCTTGTAAAAGAAAAACTTGCTAAAATTTGAACAAACGCTGTTTTTTTTTTTTTTTTTTTTTTGCATCTAGGGGCTTGAAAATGAAAAGTAGGCTATCTTGGTCCCTGACTTAGGTTTTACCCTGACTACTATAATGATAGCATTTTCCCTAGGTCAATAAGTTATTGAAATTCGCAAAAAATGATTTAAGTTAGGCCTAAAAATTACTTGAGGAGTAGAATGGACTTTCGACAAGGAAATACCGGTAAAAGTTCATTATCGTACTCCATCGTATTTATCATTGGATGAAATTTTTATTTTACGATTAAAATTGTGCGATGAAAACAATCGAATCAACAAGTTTCGTAAAGCGCCTACTCTAATATTGAATGGAAATATCTCTAGACCTGATGGATATATCTATCATATCAGCAAACTTAGCAAATCAATCACCTAGCCTAAATAATAACTTTATACGATCACAATTAGTAATTACCGTACTGCTATTTTGTTTAGATTTTTATTCCCACATTTAGGCTTCATTAAAAAACAAACCATTTAACCTAACATAATCAACATCAACAAAACCGAAACACAACTAATCATAATGACAAAATAACAAACGTAGAATATAAGAACAACTAAGACTACCTATGTATCTTACTTAAATGTGGACTTTCCTGGGCTTAGGATGGTTCCGCATGTTAATGGATTTTAGTTGAGGTTACTGTTAGTTTGTTAGAGTAAATTTTGTCGAGCTAAGTTAAATTTTGTATTTTTCACAGTAATTTTCAATCCTATTCAATTGAAATATTGATATATATTTTCATTCTATAGTAGTTTAGGCGCTGTATGAAACTGTACCCATAACAACAATATTGAGGTAAGATAAAGGCCTACGAACAATCTAACCGTAAGCCTCCTTCACTTTTATGGAAAGCAATATTCATAACAACAAAATCAATTGTTTTTGGAAACATTTAAAAGGCATATTCCCTCAATACAATTTGGTAAAAAATACCTTGCTGATTTGTATTTAGCAGTATATTTTTGTTACGACTATATCATGAAGTCTGCATCTCTTGACAATTAAGACCTACATATAAAAAATTATGTTGTTTGTTTTGTGTTATCCTTCAATGTAATTAGGCTACATTACTTAAAATTGTACTTGTTTTGGTTAAATTTTGGTTAAAATTTACTAAAAATTTGGGCGAAACTTCGTTATCCGACACCACTTAGGCCTAATATCGATGTGAAAATTTCGATTTTGCGATAATATTGCTATTTTATTAATGATACAATTATTCAATACGTTTACGATTTTATCACCTGATATAAGTTAGGGCCTAGTTTTGTTATAATATAATTAAACATAACTTAGGCCTCAAGTCCTTCATATAACACCCACAACAAGTTGTCTTCCGAATTAAGTTACTTGACTCAACCGGGACTTCTTTTGGGTAATTTAAAATGTAAAATATGTTCCGTTAAATTAATTTCGATAAGGCCTATATAAATATAAATGTTACAGTTAATTGGCTTGGTAAACTATTGGCAGATTCACAATTTGCCAATTAGGCCTAGTGCTTCTGAGTTACTTTAAAAAGTGAATTAATTAGCATACAGTATGAATGTTACAAAAATGATACAAACATATACTTTATGATATTCATGATTTATACTTCTTTTTAAGGTGTACCCACTAAAATCCAAATTTTCATGAATACACATTGATACACAAAATGCACAATGAATTAAAAACTGAAAGTGACCCCCTGACCCTAAAGGCTTTGCCTACCAAAAGTTGTCAACGGCAAGAAATAAAAAATAAAACAATCTAATACTTACTGTTCAATTTACTTCATAATACGCTTTTTTTAAGAAAAGACATCAATTAGTTGTGTGTAAAATGTAGTTGATTTTCGTTACTCAAATCAAATTTAATAAGAGCCGAAAAATTTGACATTTAACATAACCTCAACTTTGTTTATATTTATGCGTATGCGACTACTTCACTCCGCTCAGGCGCTCCGTTCTGAATCCAATTGGACTGGCCTGGAATATAGTCGGTCAATAGACCAATCAGAACGTCTCAGTCTTGATTGTTAAGACTCGCAAAGACGTTGCTAAAAAGTAAACACAGCACCGACCACTAAAAATGTCCCCAATGCATTTCTTATGGGAAAAACTAAAAAGTCACATTTTAGGATTATTTTATTAATTTCCAACCAAATACTTTCAACAACGAACTCGTTCTTAAAAATTGCATAAAGAATATTCGACTGAAATTTGAGGCCAATCTGTTACTTCTATCGAGCGTAATCGTCGGCGAAAGCATTAGCACTATGAGTCACTCTAGGTCTATTCTTCGAATAGACAATTCAAGGGTACGTCCACAATGCACGCTGGTTTTCTGAGTCAGACAGTCGGCGCCGATAGAGGCAGACTCGGCCAGCTTAACTTCCCATGTTAGTAAACGGAAGCGTCCATAATGCACCTGCGTGCCGACTTCCTGCGCGCAGGCTGTCTGAGTCCGATTTTTACCGGAATGAATTGTTCATTCTGGTTTCAGACAGCCTGCGTGTCGGAGTGAATTTTTGTGTGTGAAGGTGAAGTGCGATGGATATAGAAGAATTGATTGGGGTTTATTATGGTAGTTGGCCCAGTTTTTGCTAAGCTTTGGTTCAATATTCGACAGAATGAAATAAAAAGTGTCGGGGCTCATTCTGAAATATTCAAAAAACCGCTTCTCGTCAGCGAGAAGTTGAAGAAACAGATGTGAGTGTTCCCCATAACTAGATCTAAGTTCATTTATGGGATGAACTCCACTTCTTACTGGTCTCAACTTTGGCACTACGCTGTCAGTAAGCAGCAATAACGCTGCCGCTTGTTCTCCTCTAAGACCCATGATACACTGATCTGAAGAGGCAGATCAATACCTCCTAGAATAATGAGAGAAGGCCAAATGACTGAAATTCGTTACGTCATATAAGTAGGCTGATGTGTTATGTTATGAAGTAAGAAAACAGATGTGCTATACTGTCAGTCGACGGGGTTTCATCTGTCATGACCAGCGAGCACAGAACAAAAATAGAGGGGTCACTCGTATCCAAATAACATTAGATTTGGTGAAGCCAATTTCCCCCTCCACTTTTGTGGGCAAAATGAAACAAACAGATGATTTTTATTTTTATTTTGAAAACGTAAACAAGTTAGAAAACGAGGATTTTTTATTGATTTTTGGTTAGGAAATATTTTTTTGCGGCATAGTTTGGAAACATGAGTTGAAACTAACTTACTCATATATGCTTACTCATTTGTCTCGTATTACTTATATTTTATGGGAAATTTTACGATCTTTGGTAATTGAAATTAATTAGGTTGAAGAGAAAGAAAACTCCGGCCTGAGGCGCGTCTCGGCCGATGAGCGCTGCCCCTACGAGCATCGCTCACTGTAGGCACATGAATGAATAAAATGAAACGTTTTCACTGTATACTAGTTATTTTACTTACTTTTTCTTCTCTAATTGTAATACTATATTATTTTGGGTACAAGAAAAGAAGCAAGCTTTTGTTCTAAATTTTATTTATACAAGTAAATATCCTTAAAAATTACAATATTATCTAAAATACATATCAAGGTCTACTGACCTAAGAAGGTAACAACTTTCTTAAGGTGGCGTCTAACACGATTGCTGTGAAGATTATCATTGTATTGTTTACTGTAGTGAAACAGCCTTATATTAAAATACTTCCTACTTATAGATTTTAAGAGAGGATCAAATGATTTTGCTCTAACTCTTGTTCATGGTAATGATCAGTGTTGAACAGTGTAAGGCCAATACAATTGTTTAAAACTTTTGAAATTAAAACTTCAATGACATTTATTTGCTGTTGATGTTATTTTCTTTGAATTTAAAAAGTTTTTGACAATAGCTTCACAAATTAGACATATTTTCACCACTCCATTAGAAGGTTGGATAAGCCCACCTCTGTTCCTACAATATATTAGGCTATTGTATTTTCTTTCATCAAAAGCTCTAAACAAGATTCACATGCAATTTTCTTCTTAATTTGTCTCACTACAAAACCAGCAACATATTCCACTATATCGCAGGCGATATCAGCAGTAGTATCAAAAATAGTAAACAGAACCTCTTCTTCAGCGTCATCTCCCGTTTCTTCTGCAGATGGAGTCTCGTAGGTAACGTTTCCTCCTCGCCATCCTGGTATGGATGTGTTGATTTCTTTAATTTCGTCAGTTTTTCTGTTCAAAGAGAAAATAAGAGATTTGTTAAGCGCTAAAGCGTTCCCAGTGTTTGTTTCAACAAGCTCCTTGTGTAATAGAATTTCTTAAATGAGCCAGTAAACTCTCTACAAGTAGGGTTATTATTGTGCCCGCCTCTTGATCTTATGTATCCAAAAAGCCTCTCAAGGTGATCTTGACTCACTTTGTACATTGGTAAGTATTTCAGGGGTTTATTTTCACCGTTAACATATTTATCGTACATCGATAAAGTGCTATTAATGCATACAAGAAGACCAAGAAATCCAGTTTTTCGTCTTGAAACTAATATTGGCACACCACATCCATCTTTGAGTTCAGATATGTATTTCTTAGCTTTACAGAGAAAATACGAATGCAATTCGTAATTTTTGGGATTCAACGCTTGTTTCTCATATTTTGCACGAATGCTTCTTGAGTTTAATATATCAAACAATTTATCAAAGATGAGAAGAAACTCAATAGTTGCAGAACATTCTTCAAAACCAGGTACTTTGTTAAGTTTTAGGTATTCTAACGATTCAGCAACTGATTTACTCAACACCTGCACAGCAAGTTTTACCTTCATTTTTTGTTTAATATAATTTATGTGGGTTTGGGTCAATTTATTTCCCAGTCGAAGGCCTTCGTTTGATTGTAGTTGAAGCAGTTCCTCAATATAACGCCACTCAATGCGTTCTCCTTTTGAGTTAAATAAAATCTTTCCGTCTCCCAAAGTGTTTCGGACCAGTTTTATCATGTGACTATAGGATCGAGAAAGAAATGTATTTTTTCGTTGGTTGTTGGATGTGGAAACGAGCTGACGGTATTCTTTGGAGTGATATTACATCCTAAACTGTTTGCCATAGCAATATTGCAGGCTGTTCCGTCAGATGTTAAACTAGCAATTTCAATATTAGCATCATGAAGTAGGTTTAAGCACTGTTTAACCAGTCCGCATAGCTGTTCGCCAGAAACTCCAGCAACAAAAAAATGGCCTAAGGGAATTTTCCAACAGTCATTTATGAATACCAAATGAAATACTAAAGCTTCTGTGGCTAGTGGAGCAGAATCGTCATCGCATGTAACATTGCCCCCAGCATTTATTGTCCCGTGGAATCGTTTCCCATTCCATTCTAGATGTTTTCTGATTGCCATGCAATCAAGCATCAATGAACAAATAGGGCGACTTCCTGAGGTCTCTGAATGTTCTTTAAGAGCTCTAAATACCTCCTGAGAAAACCCCGGTTCAGCATTTACGTTGGAGTACCAACGTCTCAAGGTTCTGGGGTGGGGAAGAGCCGAATTAAATGTTTTTCATACAAAGTTGTACGCTTTCGGGGATAGAAAATGCAACGTTATTGCAAAGGCTTTTAATCTTTCATTGTATGTTTGTTTTAAAGCCGGATTCTTTGTCTTTTCTATGGACCTTTTTATAAGACAATCAGAGGTCTTTGAAATTGAAGCCAACAAACTAAAAGACTCCTCCCCTATATTCATTTTCTTTCTTAGAGAATCTATAATATAATCCAAGTTTGCTACTCTTTTTAAAAGCCGTCTTTTGCTTTGTCGTAACGTTTTTATTTTAGCATTTCGTTTCTTTAAAGTTGCCTTTGTTTTGTTAAGTTCCATTTTCAATTTTTTTTCAGTTGGTGATTCACAGATTGGCGAGTTACCTTCGGCGGGAACAGAGTGGTTAAATTCGTTACATTCGGTATCGTCAGGGATTTTTTGTTGAGTTTTGTTGAGTTCCATTTTCAAATTTTTTTCAGTTGGTGATTCACAGATTGGTGGCGGGTTACCTTCGGCGGGGACGGAGTGGTTATATTCTTTACATTCGGTATCGTCAGGGATTTTTTTTCTTTTTAACCCACGTCGTTCTTTTACGTCAGAAAAAGCCGGAAATAAAGCAGGTACTGCCCTTTCACATAATTTCACGTTTACCATTGTCCTGATTATGTCCTTCTCTCTAAAATGAACTGAGCACAATCGACTATGCTTCGATGGAGTCCAGTTTTCCCTCTTTATTGCATTGATCCATTGTCGTCGTACTTCTTCGTCAGCAGGAAAACTGTAAACCCTTTTATATATTAGTACAATGGATTAAAAAGGCTATTACAAATGTGTTTAAAAATAAAATAATGAATACATTAACTAATTAATTAGTTAATTAACTAATTAATTAATTAGTATTCAGTTTTTAAAATGTAACTATAATTTATTGTAAAATAATTAATTAAGGCTCATATAGACGGAAATAGTAGAGAAGGCAATTTGCTGCAAGTATACTGTCCATTACGTTATTTGCCGTCTGTTTTCCTAAATTATGGAAGAAAGTACCTCTATAGACAAGGTAAGTTGGCAGTAAGTGCAACAGGCAAGTACTTGCAAACATCAACTTGCCTTCTCTACTTTCCCCGTCTATAAGCCCCTTTACTGTATTTAAGGCCTAAGCTGTTGCTTAACGGATAGCACCACGGTTCTAAATTCAGTCCTTTAAGTGCTATTTCAGGTAATCAGCTGTTAGGTAAAAATTCAAATTTATAAATCTTACAATTAATGTTGGTAAACATTTTCAAGCACAACCTAGAAATAAATCAAATTCTAGAGGAGCGAAGCCCAAAACGAAATGACCTTTTTTAGCACCATTCAGCACACATTCGTTAAATCATAAGCTTTTAAATGACACCTCAATCTTGAAAATCGGTTGGGTTAGCCGAGAGAAAAAGGGATCTAACAACCGAAACCCTTACTGAATTAAGAAGATAAAATCACACTGGCATATTTTGATATACCATTTATTTTGATAGATATTAAGAATTATGTGCATTCAAATCATGATAATTTGTTTAATTACCTGTGGTAGGTTACACCTTCAATTTTCCCACGATTATTGCAACCGTACGCCACGCAACTTTGTGGCATGTTTGGCTTGAATAAACAACTGAACGCTACAAACAACTTAACTCAATGCTGACGGTGGCGCTCGGGACGAGAGTGAATCACCGTTCCCCCCACTACTTTTGTGGGCCTAGCCGCTGTCAGAATTGGCTTCACTGCTGCGCTCAGCTGGCCTCTCTATTTTTGTTCTGTGCTCGCTGGTCATGACTAACTTATTTGTTTACAAACAACGAAAAATCAAAACAAGATTAGATGTTTTACCAGTTTTTGGGGACAACCAGCACCATCTAAAGCATGAGTTGGAACTAATGATTTAACACATCAGCCTACTTATATGACGTAATGATCTTCAGTTGTCTGGCCTTCTCTTATTACTCTAGGAGGTGTTGGGCAGATACGGTCAGGTGCTGCTTTCACCTGCTTGCATTATGGACACTACACCTGAGTCAGACAAATCGGCGCCGAAATCTGAATCTGACTGCCTGCTTATCTGAATCTGAAACCAGCGTGCATTGTGGACGTACCCATATTTTTGTTAATTGAATGTTTACTTACACTGTTTGGTAATGTCTTATTGTGTTAATTTATAATAATAAATTATTCACCTTTTGAAGTGTATTTACTTAGGTTTCATATCAGTGGCGAGGAGGAATTTTATGAACCAACGAAATGGCTAAAAGACATCAACACAGTCCGGACCAAGGGATGGAGCAGCAGCCTGCACTCCCGAGGTTCAATAATTGTGAACAGTTCGACCCGGAGAAAATGGATATTGAGGTTTGGTACATCAAACTCGTGACTAGTCTTACTCTATCTCAGATTAAAGATGATGTTACAAAAAGGTTGCTTTTTATCAGCAACCTCCAAAAGTCCAAAAGTCCAAAAGGGTCCAAAAGTCTTAGAGACCCTCATAAACTTATGTAAACCAAACTGTATTAATGACTTTTCTTTTGAGACATTGTACGAGAAATTGTCCTCCAACTATAAAGTAAAAACAATTGCTGTCGCTGAGAGAGTGAAAATTTTTTTCTTGTAAGCAGAATTCTGAATCATTAACAGAGTTTGCTAACGATCTCAGACGAATGATCAACAAATGTAATTTCCCAAACAAATTTTATCAACAAGCATTAATAAGGAACATCTTTTGTTATGGAAATAACTAATCCAAGTATTAAAGAAAATCTTCTTAAAAGAGATTATGATTCATTTACTGAGGTATTATAGTTAGCAAAAACCTGCGTTCAGGCTGCTTCAACAAGTAACTTCAATGTCGATAAAACAACAGAGGAGTGTAATGCAATTTCCGCAGGCCCTTGTTTCATCTGTGGAGGAAAGCATCTGAAAAGTAACTGTAGAATAAAAAATCCCGTTTGCTACAAGTGTGGAAGTAAAACACACATCAGAAGGGTTTGTAAAAGTAATAAGAAGTCTGTTAAATTCGTAAACCAAAATGATTCAGAATTGGATCAGAATTTACCTGTTGACTCATTTAACTCAGTAGGCGGTGTTCTTGATGTCATGTCGGCCAATAACTCCTCGAAGAATTTTCAAAGCTTATTCCTTAAACTAATGATCAATGAGCGTCCAGTATCAATGCAATTCGATACTGGCAGTTGTGTGACTATATTATCTGAAGAAACCTGGGTAAGTATAGGTAAACCCACCCTTCATACAAGCTTAAAATGTTTTACATCATTTACAGGACAGACAGTAAAGTTATTAGGCAAAGTCAGTGTACAAGTAACATTTGGAGGAATCAGGCGTATACTTAATCTCTATATGTTGCATCGTTGCATCTGGAGTTCGGCACAACATATTAGTAATGGACTGGATATTTCAACTTAACTTACAAAACCAGTCACTTGTAAGTTTGCATGATTTGTCCTCAAATCAAACTCAGTCTGCTTTACTGGTTCAAAGCCCTGAAAAAGAATTCATTGAGATACCGTAATGAGTACTCAGATGTTTTCACACCGGGGGACGATAAGTGTTCAAAACTCCGCCCAGCTCTACTTAAAGAAGGATGCCGTCCCAGTTTTTAAGAAGGCTCGACCTATTCCGTTAGCTCTTAGAAATAAGGTTAGGGAAGAACTAGACCGTCTAATTAAAAATGGCGTGCTCGAAGAAATCGATCATTCTGAATGGGCCGCTCCGTGTGTTTTAGTTAGAAAACCTAATGGAAAAATAAGAATTTGCGCATATTTTTCTACAGGTTTAAATCAATCATTGGAGATACAAAACGTTTCCTTTACCCACTCATGACGAGCTATTCACAAAAATAGGAGGTGGTGACAAATTCACTACCCTAGATCTTACTGATGCCTACTTGAATATTCCCATGGAAGAGGAGTCAAAGAAACTTCTAGTAATCAACATACCGTTCGGGCTGATGCGGTACAATAGACTTCCTTTTGGTATTGCTCCAGCGACTGCTATTTTTCAAAAGAGAATGCATGCCATGTTCTTTCCTACTAGATTATGTAATTGTGACTGGAAAGAATAATGAAGAACATCTCAAGACCTTAAGAGAGGTATTAAAACAAATCAAGGATAATGGATTTTGTTTTAATCGATCTAAGTGTAAGTTCATGCAAGATAAAGTGAACTATTTGGGCCTGAGTGTATCCAAAGAAGGCATATCAACTGATGTTGATAAAATTCAATCCGTCCTCAATATGCCGGAACCCAAGGATGTCAAACAATTAAAAACCTTCATTGGCACGGCAAATTTTTATTCAAGGTTTATTGGCGGGTTTTCTGACATCTGTGCTCCCCTTAATGCTCTACGCAAGAAAGGCGTTGAATGGAATCCTATACTATAATACGAGGAATATCTAAAGGGATGTGTGTTCCACGATCTCGAAATCTAGCTGTTAGATTTTGCTTAAAGTTTGCATTAAAGAGTGTTTTGGCCCAAAAATAAGTTTAAGAACAGCCTCAACCCCAGGAAAAATCGAATTTGGTCTAAAATTAAGTTTTAAAATTGTAATTTTTAACGTTAGTCTTATGGGTTGCTATTTTGGTAACGAAATAACAACGAAATGTAAACAAAAAGAAAGAAACATTAATGTCAAGCAGACTTTTTGAAACAGCTGTTAACTGTGAAGAGGTATAGTTGGTTGTTGGTGGAAATTTAATTGCTTTTAGCGAATTTCCCATAGGGAATAAGCTATTACCGTAGGTCTCATGGTAAGACCTTAGCCCGGGACCATGTTACTTTTTCGTTTTTAGGTGTCCAGAGACCAAAAATAATAGTCATTAAAAATTTTATATATATATATGTATATATATATGTATATATATGTATATATATGTATATGTATATATGTATGTGTCCCTAGACACGATAACTCTCGTAAAAATGGTCCGATCGAGACCAAATTTGGTAGATATGTGTAATCCTACGTTTATTCGGATGAGTTCGTAAACCAGACATATCGACCTACCGGAAGGGGTAGTTTTTGGGGGTTTTGTACTCCAAAAACGAGTTTTTTGCATTTTTCATATGTAAATTTTAAAAATTTTAAATTTTTATTTTGACCATTGGATTTAGCTCGAAAAAACACACAATTTAGTATTTTGAAGCTTTGCTCTATCTCCATTGGTTACCGAGATATTACAAAGTCTAAAGACAGTACATTGTATTTTGGGGCTACAATGTTAATCTTATGGAGAGTTGGGATGTGTTAATATTTCACTTATTAACCAATATTTTTCGATGAAACTTGGAATTCAGCTTCATTTGGTTGAGATTCATCCATTTATGGTAAAAAAAATCTTGGTTTTTGTGCTTATCATGGCAGCAAACCTGCATACTCTTTTCCCATGTTAATCATATGGAGAATAGGCAAAGTTCATTAGCAATGGAGAGATATTGATAAAACTTAGTAAATGGCTTCATATGGTTGAAATAAAATTTTTTATGATAAAAACCTACTTTTAGTGTTCCCCATGGCAGCATACCTGCATACTCTCCCTATATTTATCATAAGGAGAATAGACATTTATTTCCCTAGTACCAGGGGGACCGAGCTTAAGCTCGGTAAAATTATTACTTTCGTTTCTCACACAAAGCTCGTTCGCTCCGCTCACTCGCCAGGCGGAAGGTTTGCTGCACATTGGTATGATTTTCCTAAAACCACAGGTTAAAGATGTTATTTTATCTACAGTTATCAGCTGATTTTTGTTCAGTTAAAAAATTTCCATAAGGATAACATGGGATCTTTGAAGGGCTCTAGCGCGAAAACCGGATTTTTCCCAGCTATGGGACCAGCTCCAATCGATTTCTGGTGGCCAAAACCCCCATATTCCAAAATTTGAAGGAAATCGTCGGAGCCGTTTTTGAGATAATTGTGCAAGCAAGCAAGCAAGCAAACAAGCAAACATTGCTCGTATAAGAGTATAGGATTTATGAGCATGTGATTTTATTTGGTTTACAGTTTTATGTGGTCAAAATTAATATTACTAATTTGGAAATTCGCTGAGTACGCAGGTCTGCTGCGACGGGGGTATTTTACCTTGACACTATAACAAAAGTGAATAAAAACCAACGAGCAAGGCTCGGTTAACCTGGTACTTGGACAGATAAGTGCTCTGAAGCTTTGTGACCAACATCAAACAAGCTTTAGTATCTGCTCCAGTATTAGTACCTTTTGACAGCACTCTGCCTATCGTGGTAGTAGCAGATGCGTCATCTGCAGGCATCGGCGGAGCAATCTTTCACCGATATCGTGATGGTATAAGGACAAGCCAATTGCTTATTGTTCCAATACCTTGACATCCACAGAAAGAAATTATTCCCAAATAGAGAGAGAAGCATTGGCTATAATCTATGCATTGAAAAAGTTTCGAATCTATTTGTGGGGAACTGAAATGTTCCTCCAAACTAATCATCGTCCTCTCCCATCTATTTTTTGGCTCGTCAAAAGGAATTCCTTCTGTCACCTCATGTAGGCTGCAAAGGTGGGCCCTTATATCTCACACAATTCACATTCAAAATAGAATATGTGTCCACTACGAAGTTCTCCAAAGTAGATTGTTTAAGTCGCATACCACTCGGAGAAGATCAAACTTTCGATCAAGCAGTGTGGTAAACCTCATATTTTCAGGGAGCACGTCCTCCCTCCCAATAACATGTGAGGAGGTGAGTAAAGAAACTGATAATGATATTGTTCTAAAGGAGGTCAAGAATTAAATTGTAAATGGATGGCCGAACAACACTGATCCTAAGTTAAAAGCATATAAAGCAAAGAAGCACGAATTGACACTTCACAACGGCTCTATAATGTGGGGTATACGAGTCGTCATACCAACCATATTAAGAAGTAAGGTCTTGGAGAATCTACACGACACTCACATGGGAATGATGAAAATGAAATCCTTTTAGCTGGGCAGGAAATTAAGGTGTCAATTTGATTCAATGCGGCCAAAACAACAAGAAACGGAATTTTCAAGAAACCACGCTAAAAAATCTGAAACAGGAAGACCCACACACATTAAAGAATTTAATGTGGGGCAACTTACTAGTATACGTGTTGCACGAAATCGAGCAATTTATTTGAATACAGTACAAATGTTACTTTAGCTCTAAATCAATGACATCCGACCAATCCAATAATGTGAATATCTTCAATCGCCAATAACTACACTTATTTACAGCTGATTATTAACAGATGTTTCAAATGCTTTATTCAGTCCCAATGTTATTTAAATGGGAAATTTTGAGATTTCAATGGTGGATAGCGCCTTTATTTTCAGTCCGATTCTCATCAGTTTTTGGCGGAAACAACTACAGACCAAGCTCTATCCAACGACACCAAAAACTTGAAAATCGTTTGAAAATTGTAGGAGGAGTTCTCAAGACAAAAAAATCCTTAACGTATTAAATAAGTATAGATTTATTGGTCTGAAGTGAGGAACGGCAAGGTTCGCTGGAACGCTGGCAAAGTCGTAAAAAGACTAGGAACGAACATTTGGCAAATTGAAGCCGGGGGGCAAGTGTTTAAAAAACACGCTGACCAGCTCCGAAATAGAACTTAAAGATTTTAGGGTTGTAACCAATCTCAGCGGGGAGATGTCATATGGTCTTTCAACCATATGGTAAATTATTATATTTTTGTTTATTGAATGTTTACTTACACTGTTTGGTTATGTCTTATTTTGTTCATTTATAATAATAAATTATTCACCTTTTGAAGTGTATTTACTTAGGTTCACGCCATATCAGTTTATAATGCCCATTTTACCTATTCCAACGTCCCTTCCTACATGAGGCAATTTCGATCGGCTGAGATTTTAAAAAAAATCTTTATTTAGGCTATGGGTTGTAAAAAAACATGACAAGCCATATTTCACAGATTTAGGAAGTTGAAAACCAAGGTGAAATTTAAACTAATTCAAAATAAAAAGTTTAACAAAAAAATAAACAAAAAATAAGAATAAAAACTTATTAATCAATGCCTTCTTCCATTATAAACAACATGACGGCTTCTAGAATTGCAATGCTGTTCAGTGAAAGTAAATGCAGAATGTTAGTCGATCCGATCTTTAAAATAGCTAATGTTCTCAGGAACGTCGGTCTGGATGATTTTGATAGGGCCACAAACAAGAGAAGAGAAGAGGCTAAGTACCTGGGAATAGTGCTGGCTACGTTTTTGTATTCATTGGTGCTGGACAGTGACTTAAGCTGGAAACCCCACACAGAACAACTTTGCAAAAAGCTCAGAAGCGCCCTTTATGCAATAAAACGTCTTATACATATCAGCAGGCTCGAAACTGCAAAAACAGCTTTACCATGTCGATGTCCTTTTTGAATCGCATATACGTTATGGGCTTATTGTGTGGGGATACTCGTCACAGGGAAACCTACATCGTGTGCTAGTTCTCCAAAAGAAAGCAGCAATCAGATCTCTGTTAGGATTGGGTTTTCGTGACTCGTGTCGAGGCAAGTTCAAAAGTCTAAAAATACAAACTGTAGCTAACCTCTACATCAGCGAGGCAGTAATGCATGTGATTAAAAAAGGCTCCCTCCAATTCTCAGAAACCCATTCGTACAACACCAGGAATAAGAACAACTCCAGCCTACCTGATGCACATCATCTCAAGGCTTATGAAAAGAAACCATCCTATATTGGGGCCAAGCTTTTTAACAATTTGCCAGCGACATTGAGAATACTGAAGAATGAGAAAAACTTCAAGGCAAGGCTACTGGAAAGGCTCATGGAAAGGAAATTTTACTCTATTGAAGAGTTCCTTGAGACAAGTGGAAAACCACCATGAACACATCAAGAGAATTGACAAGAATTGACAAAAATTGACGCCCATCCTGTTCTATTCTATTCGTATTGTTTTCCAAATTCCAAGACCGAAGTAAAGGATTGGGTTCCCCTGGTGGCGACCGGTACCTGACCTTTCGGCATACCCGGTCGGTCTGAAGGGAAACCCCACAGACAGGGAACTTATGGAACCATTTAGAACGATTCCAAATCACATTAAGGCGGATTAGACCCCCAACGGAACCCGGAATTCACCATCAGGCCCGTGGTACTCAACCGGCGGAGAACCCAAAACTGACCATCCGCTGTGAGTGACAGGGGCACCACTACCCATGGTACTTCTCACTTTCGTTTGCGAGCAACGCCCCCAGATGAGGCTGGAGGGCCCCCCACAGCCGAAACTGTGTGCCGAGCATATCGACAACCACGACCCCCTCGAGTCCAACCCAATATCCGGACTGGCCGAAGCCAGGGGCTTGAACCGGATCCCGAGGTCCCCATTTTAGGTTTTACTTGGGTCATGGGTGGATCCCAAGCGGAATAACTAGGTCACTGGAAACCCGCACGCCAAAGGCGCCGGCTACACTGCAACCGCACCCGAAGGCACGGAAGCCCCAGATCCCCGACATCCTGACTCATTCCCTCCCTTTTTGGGGGGAGGCTGGAGTGAGACTGTGAGACACCCAGTTAGCGCGCGATTGATACAAGGCCACCTCCACCAGGGCTCGGAACAGCCGAAGCTGCCCTACTTCAGTTGATAAAGGGAGCCACGCCCGTTACCCACCTCGGTACTTTGAGCTGGGATTGGGTAGTGAACTTCCCAGTTCTAGGGGTGCAGGCCCTGAAGTACAACATACACCCCACCCATCCTGTTCTCTAGGAACACGGATCAAGACCACTAAGTTCAAAGTAAGTGAGGCATCAAGTTATCCTCCCCGTAGTCGCACAAACTGTCTAAATCGCCAAGTGATCACGACAGCGTAATTGGTTCAATCGTAATCTATTGAAAGTTGAAATCTCCGATTCTTATTCGTAACAGTGAACCAGGGTGGGGAATGAGCTTGAGGCTTCAGTTGAAACACCGTGTTGCCCTTGAATTTCTCGTGTAATCTCCACGCCTCTTCCCAAACGTCAATTACTTTTCTGAAAAAATAAATGTCGCTTTACGTCACAGCATTGACTATTGATACTACGTATTTACTACGATATTACGTATCTGACTATTGATATAGTATCTAAAGTCAATGGTAGAACTCAATAAGGTCACATACACTTTTTTGCTGCAAGGTCTGCCATCTCATTCCTTTTGACCCCTATAAGTCCTGGACTCCACAAAAACTGTATATGAAACCATACATCCAATAGTTCGAAGTACTTTTTCCTATCTGAACTAGAATCGGTGGAGTGCTTATTCCTGTCATTTTGGAGCTTGTAAGGCCACCAATACACTCTTTGAATCCGAGATTATTAAATCTATCGGCTGGGATCGAAATCTCAATTCATAAACTGGTCATATGCCGATCTACAGGGCGACGTGGGATATATGTATACAAAAAATAAAACAATAATCTCTGTAGAAATTAAAATAAAGTTTTAATGAAGAAACATTCCAAACTTGACATTCCAAAGACAAATATATGTCATATTTTACATAGTTTTAAAGCTTGTTATAATGCAAGTTTTTTTGTATATACTGAGTTTTTATACCTCACTCCATTTCAACATGGCGGATATTTTTGTGTTCAAAATGTTAACAATTTATGGAATATTCTGTATATTTATAACCATTGTAAAAGGTCAGAATTTCTAGCAACTTTCTAATTTATATTTTTAGTGTAAGTATTTTGCTTTCTAAGTAACAATAAAACTGTTATTTTTTTTATGCACCACGCATGTTAATTTTGGAACATCATAAAGGAGTATTAGAGGACTTATTATATTGTTGTGATTCCAGCAATTAATTAATATGTATGTCATAATAAAAAAGTAAGATTTTTCTTCGCTACTACGCAACCAAGAAAGTAACTCTAAAAGTAGAATTTAAAAGTTTGCTCAAAATATCTTTACGTTCAATATAAATAGTTATGTATACTATACCTAATCGTGAAAGTAAATGACTGGGTCATCATACAAAGTATTTTGGCCTTCCGGATGAGTGAGAAACTTGAAGTTAGGCACACACGTAGTAATTTTGTGAAACCTTTGCTTTCACATGGTTAATTAAAACATAAAATCCCACAATCTAATAATTTCAAATATTATCCCCTAAAAAACATTGTGGAAGTTTTAACTTATAATTTTGTTTTTTTGAGCTCTAGCGGCCGAACCCTATAAAAATTGGAGACAATCGTAGTCAAAGATCTTTTAATTTATTACAATTTTGGTCCCATTACTTTTTACCAAATCTCAACTCATAACCTTCTGGACAGAATTTAATGGTTGTTAAATTGGGAATATACACATTTTAGCGAATTTTCCTATTAGGAATATGCTTTTACGGTAGTAGTCACGGTGAGGCCTTAGCCCGGGACCATGATACTTTTTTATTTTGAGGTCCTCATAAGCCAAAAACATCGTTTGTGTGAATTGTGTGTGTCCGTGAACACGATGACTTTTGAACTCTTGATTTTGATGAAAATTCGTACAGGGGTGTAAACCAGCATTTACTTGAACGAGTTCACGAACCAGAATGATCGGACCATGTTAACGGGGTTTTATGGGATTTAAAAAGGTCAAAAATGGGTTTTGGCATTTTTGACTTTAATTTTTAAAATACAGTAATTTTAACACGCACCGTTTAAAAGAGCTAAAAAAAAATAAACAGTTTAGTATCTTGAAATTGTAACTTAGATTATATGATTACGGAGAAAATCCAAAAATAAATTTCCCATGTTATTCTTATGGGAATAAACAAAACCTTTTATCTTGCTTATTTATTAACATTTCTTGATAAAATTTGGTATGTATAATGATTAGGAAGGGTCTAACTTACATTTGCTTATAAAACCCAAATGGCGGCAAACCTACGTACTCAACCCCAAGGTTTTATGGGGAAATAGAAAATACCAAATTTCTGTTGGAAATTCACTGAGTACGCAGGTCTGCTGCGACGGGGGTGTATTCTATTAAAACCCTAAAAATAACCTTTTTTGCAATTATATGGTAGGCCTAATATTAGTCTAGTAATAACAATCTTTTATGAGTTCTATCAATAACAAATTTGGTCCTATGAAAAAATTCCTTCCCTCATAACCAGCATCAACAATTTAGATTTTTTGGGTTATACCCAAACCTTAACCCCTAATATAGATAATGTAACTCCTTAATGTAACTCCTTATGGGACCTTTGGAGCCTCCCCACCCCTTTAGCTCCACCCCTATGGGTCAGTACTTTTAGTATGTTGTTTAAGAAACCTTCCCCTACAACTGTACCAAATTTGGTTTCTACATGAATTTTTTCCCCTATTGGGTCATTTTTTGTCTTCGTTGCCTAGACTAAGATATCTTTGATTCATTTTGAAATCTTAACTGTAGTATTCCTATAAAAAACGGGACTTTAATTTAAAGTGAGATCTTTTTTGTCTAATTTAGCCTTATATAAAAACCAGTTGACACTTCGTTCTGAATTTTATGACATTGTGTTTTTAAATGTCGAATTCCAGCAATATAAAATAATCTTCACTACAATAACTTATACTTGTTTTTTTATTTATTTTAATTTATTCTATTTTATCTTAGGGTCTATTTAGCCAGCTACCAAGTAGTTATGCTTGGTTGGTGATTTTTTTAATTGTTTTGTCAACCATTAAAATTTGTATATATGATTTGACATATAATTCTATTAAAAAAGTTATGTTTTGTATATTCAAAATAATTCAAATGTAAAAAATCGTGTAATATAAAATCTGGTTTTATAACACATCTAACCTAAAGCTTACAGAATTTCATTAAAATTCTTTTAATTAGAATTAGCCTAATTTTTACACAATTCTTATAGAATTACAGGGTAGGCCTATTCCGTAATTATTATTATTTTGTACACAAAAAAATCCTCTATATTAATATGGAGTTAGGCATCTAAAATCAGTTTAAACAACAAAAAAACTTGCATTATAACAAGTTATAAAACTATGTAAAATATGACATATATTTGTCTTTGGAATGTCTGATATTCGAACCAGTGACCTTCAGATTTTGGAACACCCTATATTTATCCATTATTAAAAGTGTGTTTAAAATGTTTTTTATAGTTAATTTAGTACTCTAGGATTTTATTCCAACATTGTAGGACGAGCCGTTGGGTTGTAATAAATTTGAAAAACAGGTGAGTATACAGGCGTCGCGGCTCGATGCCGCACCGCGCTGGCCCCACGCGCCGTCCGAGTACTTTGAAGGCTTGGTACTCCGTTGATACAAAACATAGAGAATTGAAACTTTTCAGAAAACTGCCACATACATTGATCTTTTGAGTTCAGCAATCAGTTAATGTATGAAAAAATAACCATGACGTCTATACGACTTTTATTGTTGCATTGTAGTTTTGTTACTTTTACATATATAAACCCCTGCATTTGGTATATAAAATGTAAAACTCCGGATTTATCGTTTGTAATCCATCAAGTATCTTTCACTGAACAAACTGTGTAAGTTTCATTGAAAAATAACCAGCATAGCTGAAACTGGAATGAGTTTTGTGCAAAATTTAGGTTTTTCAAAAAAACTTTATAAAAAATAGGTTTTTGCGATAAAACTCAATATTCCCCCACACAAATAAAAAAACGGCATACAAAAGATTGTTCATCTCATCGACCTACACCGATTAAAACATAAATTAGCTGGTAGTACTCAATGTGGCCGGTTGGTCATCAAATTTGGGGGTCTCCCGCTCGCCTATAAAGAAGGTTATGTCTGAAGAAATAAGACTGGTTCATTAAAAAAAAAAAAAAAAAAAAAAAAACGATAATCTGATTAAATAAAAGACGACGAAAAGCAGTCTAAATTGACGTTCAAGTTTTTATCAACGCCAGAACCGTGTAGATTTGAACCTGGAGAAAATCAACTGGAGGTAAAATTCGTTAAAATAATTACTATTTCTAATTCAAATAGCGATCATAAATTTTTGCAAAAATAGGCTACTTATAAACCAATTATAGTATATATCGGCACTAGATCCCTACTAACAAAAAAATATATTATTATACTCTAATATTATTGATGAGGTATATTTGAATGTCTATATGTATGTACACACGGATATCGAGAAAGGCTCCAACGATTCTCTTCAAACTTTTCAAATAAAGCAGTTCTGGGATAAAAATGATAAGGCCTATATTTACAGGTTTCCATGTCAGGAAAATCTTCTTTCGGGTACTTGTCTATTGTTGCCAGCTAATTTTTTATGTTATTTTGATCTGCAGTATTAAAGACCACATAAATTGAAAGAAGACTATTTACTGAGCATTGTGTCAAATTTCACTTTTTTAAGTCTTACGGTTTTTCGGTTCTACATCCTTAAACTTAGAAATGTCACCGATGATCGCGGTGAACGCATTTCCGCCCGCGGCCTGACACCGGGCCTGCTACAAGTACTCAGCCAAGTTTACAATGCGCTGCGACGATTAGGTTATGTTTGTTATTGATATATAGGTCAGAAATACTTTCACTAACTCAAAACAAATCACACGGTAGTGATAAGTCATACATAAGACCGACTAGACAGCTATAACTAACCCAGCGTCACAGCCTTCTGCGGAGATGTGTTCACCACGATCGTCGGTGACATGGCTGACTTTAAACAAGCCCAACTCAAAGACAACAAAACTTAGAAACGTGTAATTTTCACACGATGTTCAGTAAATAGTCTTCTTTCAATAGATGTGTTTTTAGCTTAGTAAGTAAAATTAAGTTCTTTCGTAATAATGTTTACCAATGGTTACGTTAGTTACGTTAATTTTTAACAATGGTCTTATGAAGTACAAAACAAAACAGGAGCTTGTTGACCCTCGTCATTGCCGATCTATGCCGATCATAAATCCCATTTATATCTTGGAGGCCCAGGCTAGATTGGCTGAGCGGAAGCAAAACAAAGGAGCAAAGAAAATCTGAGGGGGGGAGAGACACAGCTCTTAAAATTTCCATCGGACTATTTTCGTTCATCATACTATAATGTTTATCAGTATTAAAACTTGCTTAAAGTAATAATAATGTAATTATTTAATGTTATTGTTTTATTTGTTTGACATTTATTGAGGGTGTTTGCAAGTTTAAATTATGTATTTATATTACTGTATTATGTAGTAACTGAATTAGTTAGAATTATTTCCTAAAGTCTTGAATGTATACATACAAGTACAGTATCATCTCTGTAATTTTTTTATTATTAATATGTTAATGGGATCGACTTGAATGTGCTTTACACTCTTTATGACTAATTTATAAATATATTTTCTGGCAGGCTTTTGTAATGTTGGAGAGTCTTTTATTTACAGTACTGTCACGTCCATATTTTAAATAGTAAAACGTTACATATTCAGTGTTGCCTGTTGAATCCTTGTATTTATATATTTAATCTTTAGACATTCTTCTTATTATTTCAATTCTTTGCTTTTACGTTAGAATTGTTTTCTGATAATTTTCTTGTTAAAGCAAATAAATACATTCTTAATAAAATGTCAAAGTAGTTATATTTCACCTAAAAGGCTTCCTCAATATTTTTCAATGTGTTAGCTTGTGACCGAGGAGGCGATGACGGCCGGGCCGGCCCCGCAGCGCCGCCGGGCCAAAAACTTGTCATTCTAGGAGGCGGTTTGAGAGCTCACGCCTAGGTAGTCCGGGAATATCTCTAAGCGCGGGTTAACTTAGTCAGAAGTAAAAAAATGGGTTCGAGAGCTCGCGCGTAACTTCTTCCGCTCGAGTTTATCCTTGTTCGAGCGCAACTCTAGCTGGCGGTTGAAGGGCAGGGAATCGCAGGGAATCTGTGCCGGAAGGTTGGCAACGGCCAGCCGGAACCCCAGCGCCCGGCTGTCTACAAGGCCGTTTCGCCCACCCCAAAACATGGAATTGGCGATACGGTGAGGTGGTGGGGTGGTTTACAACAATGTATGAAAAACTATATCGTTACTTGAACACTACAAATTAATAATTTATTGTATTATTTGATACCTGAATCGAATCTGTATTGAAGGAAACCAAACATTCTCTCAACAGCTGTTGATCTATATAGTTCTTATAAAAGCTCTTTGCTACGGGGGAAATGCTCTTTGCATTTGCTCTTTGCTTTACTACATTGCCGCTGTGCCGGTGTTAATGGTCGTATACTTGGTATAATAAAATTATCTGGCATTAAATTTAAAGCTTCACGATATGTTCATGCGCCATAGACACTGACAACGCTTAAGGACAAAACCCCTCTTCATTTAAATACTTTATATTATAAAATGTTTTTGTGTTATACCATAATTAGGGGGATAACGTAATTGCGGCATAAGCAGTAAAAATACAACTAAAGATTTAGAAAAACTTAACGTCAAGTAAATGGCCCCCCACGCAGTTCACGTTCGTTATCAGTGGAATGCAGTTGTTGTGGCTTCTTCCCGCACCTGTCGAAGCAAAACATTGTCTTGCATTTAGGAAGTGCTCGTGATTCAGTTGAGGGTAACATTTGTGATGATTTTTGGGCGTTTTGGAAGTTTATTGAATTAGGATATTCCGTATAATTCGAATTCTACCCACATTTATTTCATTTTCCCCTCCATATATAATTTTATTTAACAAATTACAGACCTAAAAATATACGACGTAAAATATTACCTATTTTGCTGGCATTAAGATTTTTGGGAATTACATGTTTAGGTCCAGGAAAATTAAATAAAAAATCAAAACAAGCTGAGCCTTGAGAAAATATTCTCTGTGGAAGTTATTAAGTTTTGTCCGTCTCTCCACTCCAATTGTTTGACCTGTAATGGCCATCAAGAGCCAAGTTACTCCAAGTTATCTATACGTGTGCCTACCTACAAACCATATTTTTATTTTCACAGGTTTATGGATAATACGTTTTGTTGTAACTTTAAACTGTATGAATATTGTTTAATGTTTATACTTGATTAATTTGCAACAACTTTTTCATAAATTCAATCACTAAACTGGACAAATCAGCCAAAAATTAAATAGGATTTATCGTTTACCATATTAATTTACCGTATAAGCAATAACTTCATATTCGGAAATTTTTTGGTTGGAATTAATTTTTTTTTAATTTCATTGTACAGTAGATTGAATAGCCTAAACGTAATCACGGGCAAAAATAAAGACGAAATAAAAAAAAATGAATTTTTAGACGTAAATATGTTTTAGAATGTCAAGATTAACTTTAATATAGCATTATTATCAATTCAGTGATAATAGCAAGCATGAAATACGTAATAATAAAGTTACGCTCCAGTTAGACCTGCCCCCTGGCAGGTCTAAGTTGCCGCCCAAAATCACTCCTTTCATACTCGAGTTTATCTTTTTTGCGCTACAACTCGGACTCTCAAACCCACAAAGATTATCTTTTACGCCCGGATTACCTAAGCCATGTCTCTCAAACCCGAATAGTTCAGCCGCAGTTTATCCCTCCCATATTTAGCTCGGAGTTATCTTTACGCCGCGGCACGCGTAAACCCGAGCTCCCGAACCCGATTTTTAAGCTGGCGCGCAAAATCCGGTTATAACCGGTATTTACGCCCGGGATTAAGCTAAACGCGAGCTCTCAAACCGCCTCTAGGTGTTGTAAATCATGAGGGATATCGATCCACTCGGCCGACCGTCGAAGCACGCTCGGTTCGCCGGTAAGGAAGTATGCTTTGGAAACTACTTGTGAGCGCTCTGGTGGCCACAGCCCAAACTAAAAGGTAGATTTTGACCTGACTCCGACCGCCTCTTAATTGATTAGTTTAGTTTGTTCAAACATTAACTTATTTAATTTAAACCTATTATGTTACATATACTCCTAGAACAATTGACTTTATAGTCAAGGGGGTACTGATGACTTTGGAATGAGACCTCCGAATTTAATGAAATTTTCTATGAAGGTGTAGGTCCAGGTCTAATTTCATGAGTTTGCTAACTACCGGATCATAGTCGGGTTATATGAATAAGTTTTAATAGGGTTCCAAAAGGGCAAATTGGGTTTTTGGGATTTTTGGACCTCAATTAAAAAGTCACAATTTTAACTAAAACCCTTTAAAAACTTGAAAACAAACAATTCAAAATTTTGAATTTTTGTGGCTGGTTACGAAGAAAATCCAAAAATACGTTTCCCATGTTATTCTTATGGGAAACAAGAAACCCCTGTATCTTGGTCATACCTTATACCATTGACTATGTACACTAACGTGAATAGACCTCTCATCCAATGCATTTAGTTTGAGGCAAAAATTTAAAAGTTCGGTGGACGCCGCACCAGAGTCGCTGTCATCGATGTTATTGTTATTCAGCTGAATTTACAGTGCTGCCAAAACATTTTACCAAAACATAAACATAACTTTCAGTTATAAAATGTTTCATCCTTGGTTTAGAAGAGTGGTAACACTGATTTATCTATTATACGTTACGTGTACTTTGATGGACGCCGCACGAGATCCCACCACCGTCAATATGCTTCAAACACGCCTATGCTATGAGAAGTCTACTCACGTAGTGTACAAAGTCAATGCTTATACTTTATACCTCCTTCTTGGTCTGGTACCCACGTTGTGGGATTGACTGCGTCAAATGAGCGTTCATTAAAAAAAAACACATACTTCAAAATAAAAACCAATAAAAAACTCACAAACATATAATTATGACTTTGTAGCTTTAAACTTCCGGTCAGCTGCAAAAAGTCAAAAATCAGAAAAATCATCCAGGGGCCCATTTCATAATAAACTACAAACTAATATTATTAGTAAATCAGCTGATCGCTTAATGCAAATCTTATGGAAATTACAAGTTACAACTTGTAACTTGTAACTAGTAGATTATTATGAAATGGGCCCCTGGATGTACTCATCGATAGTGTAGTAGGCCTTCCTCTTGATGTAACTAGATAGTGAAGTCGTAAGTGCACCAATCTCTACACGTTGAAAATAAATGTGCGGTCGAAATGCAGATTTCAATTCCCCCAATTTTCCCATTCCTCCCGCTGTCAAGAATCCAACCAATCAGAATCACTAAGAATAACCACAGCTGTTTAGTATCTCATGTCACTTTATGCCAATGTTTTCATTTTGCGTAAACAAACATTCTAATTTTGACGTTTGAGATGTAACAAGAAGCGCTTCCAACGGCAAGTACGGGAAATAATACGATTATCAGCGCTATTTTCTACTCTAAATTTTAAGAGCTAAACTAAAATAACATCTGATTGTCAAGAAAATCGGGGAATTCAGGAAGGTATTGAGAGAATTTTCATTTAAGTGGGAAATAAATAAATAAATAAATAAATAAATTAAATAAATGAAATAAAATTCTGTCTTTCGACCGCACATTTATTTTGAACGGGGTATAGTTGCTGTACATGTGCTGGTAGCTTATTAAAGAAGCGGATAGCTGACACAGCATAGCTGGCCTGTGATCTTGCCAGGCGCACTCGAGGGGTGTCCAATTGACCACGCCTCCTCGTGTTAAACTGGTGTACATCTCCACGGATTGGTAGATCCTGCAGGTGCTTCTTCACGTGCAAGATGCAGAGAAAGATGTAATGGCCAACGACGGTGAATGTGTTGAGCCTTGCGAAAATGGGTCGGCACGAGGCTCTAGGGTCGCTGGCAGTGATGATCCGCAAGGCCCTCATTTATTGACAATGTATATTCACTAGGTAGGGTTCAACTTAAACTATGTTTACACAAAGAAAAAAAATTGGGACAGTACCTGCCCAAGAATTGTTGTTCACTCTAAACACGGATGTCGCAGAAACTGACACCATAGCTCTTATGGGATGTAGCTCACCTGACACTACAGTACTTGAATACTTGGATCCTCCACCGCTGACCGACACTGTCGGATAGGTTGCGTCAATGTTACTAAAACTAATATTTATGTACAATATTTACACTATGGCGGCGGGCATATTAGCTGAAAAGCGGTACTTCGCTGACTTCACTGAGCGAATACAGTGGCCTGCTCACTAGACACTCTTTTAATGATGTTTTAAATTCCTTTAGCTCTAGCCTACGCACTGCCTCGGGCAATTCATTATAAATCCTTATGGCGTAGTAAGGATAAGCTTTTTGTGTGATACTGAGCCTGCAACGTGGCATGTCGATGTCTCCAGCATGTCGGGTTCTGTGGTTGTGCTCGTGCTGTCTCAAAGAAAAGCTGTTTATGTTCTGCTTGAGCAGGACAAGGCTGCTGAAAAGGTACTGACTATAGACAGTCAATACACCGAGCTCCTTAAAAATCGGTCGGCAGTGCTCTCTGTATCCAGAAGATGTGATTAGTCTTAGCGCCTTCTTCTGTAGAAGTAAGATGTTAGACACAGAGGGAGAATGAAGCCACAGAACGATTCCATACAGTCATCTTGATGGCATATTACTTTTTGTTTAACGGATAAATAAAATGTTTTAATGATTAATACTTATTCCTCTGATATTCATGGGGAGAGTAATAAAAAATCTAAAATTTCATTGGAAATTTGCTGATAATACAGGTCTACTGTACCGGGTATATTTCATCTCATTGCCTCAGTGGTATCATTAACTGATCATTAACATGATACTTAGTCGTAGTATCCATAGTCAATGGAGGTATGCTTAATGCTCATCATCAGCTGTTTCATTCGCGCCCTGGCTTACGCGACTGTCGTCGTGTCGTCGACTGTTGTACAAATCAACAACACAATAATACAATAATAGTTAACCTCTATATTAGTTAATTCCAATCTATTATGTTCTTAGTAGAGTTAAACTACGAATTTGTGAGTTAAAACATTGTTATTTTGGTTATGTGAAGTTTCAGTGTTTCTAGCTGTAAAATTCCTGTATGGGTTTAAAAATAACTTTCAATTATCATAGCGCCTAGGCTACTTACAAAAATGGCATTTTTCAGAGTTAAGTCTGTCGCTAACAAGAGATCACTAGTTGCTGTTCAGAAATATTTTAATCATTTAAGTTCTAGACCCACTCATGTTCAATTATACGTGTCTCTTAATAGAAGTTACTGTACCTCACAGTCAAGTGAAACTGTACCTGGGCCAACAAGTGAAGGAACAAGTTCGAAGAAAAGTGGATTTGCCAAAGCCTACGAAAAATTTGCAACACCAGAGACAGTACCGGAAACTATTGAACCATCCTTCCTAAGCCTGCTGAAAAATTCCAAATTTATTGATGTAAGTTCATTTAACAGCCTCTTTGGTGGTAGGTTGCATTTAACTTGGCTTATTATCAAGCAGGGTTGCCAAATAGAGCTCCCCAAAATAAGGGACGGTTTTGTAATCAACCCTATAGGCCTACTCCTGAGTCCAAAATAGTGATTGAAAATTAATAATGCTTCGATAATATTGATGATCTTATTTTAAATCTAATATGATCAAATTTATGGAGTTTATGGTCGAATTTTGACCAGTGTGCGAGCCCTAGTATTGAATTATTCCGTCAATTCATATAATGTGATTTAAATAGGCTACTATTTTAGTCCCGTCCATAGGCTTTTTAGAAAAGGAGTTTCAAAATTTTAAAAATATATTTTTTTTAAATTACCGGTATTTAAATAATAACACTAGCACTTATTAATAATAGAACATTTTTACTAATTACATGATTCTATTGCCTAAATTTTGCATAATTAATATCCTATATTGAAGTTAATTAATACAATAAACAACAATTTTCTAACTTGTAAGTAAAAGCTAATTGATTGAAATCTTTTAACGTTCCCCCACTCTTCATATTTTAGATTGGTTTTATTTTTAAAACAAAGGTTTATTTAAAAGATATATGTTACAACACAATCACAATACATCTCGGCGAGGCCCAAGATGAGCAGAAGAAAGTTTTTCTGAACCACAAGAAGGTCTTGAAAAATTACTATTATTATACTCTAAGACAAGCTCCGTTTGTCCGGGCAAAGTTTTTTCGCTCCAAGGATTTTTAATTTTTTATTGAATATGGGGGTTTTGGCCACCAGAAATCGATTGGCGTTGGTCCCATAGCTGGGAAAAATCCGGTTTTCACGCTAGAGCCCTTCAAAGTTCCCATGTTATCCTTATGGAGATTTTATTAATTGAACAAAAATCAGCTGATAACTGTAGATAAAATAAACCAATGTGTTACATCTTTAACCTGTAGTTTAAGAAAATTATACCAAAGAGCAGCACCCGTTGGCTTGGCGAGTGAGCGAAGCGAACGAGCTCGTCTTTAAAATGGAAGAGGGCGAGTGAGCGGAGCGAACGAGCTTTGTGTGAGAACGAAAGTAATAATCCTACCGAGCTTAAGCTCGGTCCCCCTGGTACTTTTCATAAAATGATAACGTCAGACACTTGTCATGGCAGTCGATACCGGTACTGTTTTTATGCACGACAATCAAGAGTTTTGAAATTTTAAGGTTAGATTATAAATCGCATCTTGACTTAATTTGTCCTGAGTAATTTTTTTGATTTCGGCCAAATACGGGACATTTACTCTCCCAGATGACTTCCCCTTGGGACGCGGGACAAATTTACTAAATAAGGGACTGTCCCTTAAAATCCGGGACGTTTGGCAACCCTGTTATCAAGGCGTTAAAAATGTTGTCAAGAGAGTTTCACTTAAAATTCATTAGGCCTAATTAAATTAAATAAATTCATAAGGGAGACATTTTTATTGTACCTTCTAATGCAAAAATCATTAAGTTAACTAGCTTGTTAAAATTACGCCTCGGCAGGGTAGGGTAGGGCTGGTAATAGGTTACAAAATTAATAGCTTTTTGTCACCTATTACTAAAGCTCCGTGTAACGTTGCAACGTATCACCAAAAAGTAGCTGAAATTCCCACCTCTAATCCTAGGTAAGATAGCTATTATTAGTGGGGTACATTTTCATGTAGCGCCTACATTACTATCGAATGAAAATATCTACATATCTGACCGATATATCTATCATATAAACTATCGATTCAATCTATAGGCCTACTCAAATAATAACTTTCGACAATCACAATACGGTTACTAATAACCCCTATTTTTGTTTAGCTTTTTTTATTCCCTCATTTAGGCTTCAGGGTCTAAAACCTAACATAATTTATATCAACCAAACTAAAACACTTTTAATCGTAATGACAAAAATTTTAACAAAATAACATACGCAGAATATAAGAAAAAATTATGTAGGTAAGGTATGTAAATGTAATTGACTCTCGCATATTTAAACTTTCCTGAACATAGGGCGCTTGTTCATGATAATGGGAATTGGTTTAGGTTAATGTTAGTTTCTTAGTTTAGATGAAATTTTTTATATTTGACAGTAATTTTAGATCCTAATAGATATTGATACATATTTTCATTCTAAAATAGTGTAGGCATTATATGAAACTGAACAATACCCTAAATGTGGTATAGTGTAAACAATTCAGTCTGGTCAGAGAGAAAGTATGTGTCAGTTTAATGGTACCATTTGTTAACTTACGAATTGCTGATGATATGACTCGATTAACTTTATCATCATGTTTTAGCTTGGAGATCCTGAAGGGAAAGTTGTAACAGGCACCATCTTTCATGTTGTGGAGGATGATTTGTATGTGGATTTTGGATGGAAATTTCACTGTGTTGTTACAAGACCTGCTAAGAATGGGCAGTGAGTATATGAAAGATTGTTTTAAAACAAGAATTTAGTTTATTTATTCCTATGAAGCATGAGAGCCTATTATCCTGTCTGAAGTGAACAACATCTGGACTGAACAGAAAGTGGGAGAAGGCAGAGGTTCTTAACACGTTGAGTGTGATTTAGATACAAAGGCGTCCCTTCCAGGGTGCGCACGTATCAATTCGGATACCGTACATAAATGTTAAGGTAATGTGACTGTTTTACGTCTAGCGTTTGAGAAGGAAACACAAAAGTGCATTAGAGTATTGGGTTTTAATTTTGCACTGGTTAAGATTACCTATGAATTGTATACATTCTACAGTTTTTTATTTTCGCGCTAGAGGATATTCATTTTAGCGTCTGCCTTAGTATCTTATGCCACATTTATTGAAACAAAATTCTAGGGAATCCCCACTTGGGTATATTTTATGTTGCAACTTTACCTGCGGGAGTCCTGTTATTTTCAAGGTCAAGGGTGTATTTATCTTCAGTTAGCGATCAGTGCGCAAACCAAATAGCATGGATGTTGGAGGGATGTAAATATAGTTTTGTGGAGGTTATAGGGTTGTATATATTTGAACATAGGCCTGTGATAATAACTAGTGAATGACACATTACAATAGCAAATATTAACAAGGATATTCTTGACTTACTTGACTTATCCTAGGCATCCGGTGTCCTCCAAGGAGTTGTGGGATCTGTCATACATTCGTTATCATGTTATTCACCCCTTCCGTGTGTGTAGATAAGGTGGGATTTAAGGGTCTTTAAAATTATTAAAATTTGTTCGGCCTATTTGTTTTAACGATCTTGGCAAAGCCTGGTGCATTTTGATTCCTAGATACCCTACTCTAATTTATTTTCAAAATCAGTTAAGGTATGCTGCTGGGCAAAGGAGACATTATTCCTAGTGTTGTAGTTGTGTCTATTTAAATTTTTATTTTCTATTTCAAAAGATAATTTTTCAAGAAAACAAAATTAATTCCTATGTAAATTAAATTAAACTTAGCTCCTAAAACAAATACACACTTATGTTATGAAATAGCTATTTGTGTAATAAGAGCGTAAAGTACGTCATTGCCACTGGAGAATTGTAGATGGCCGCACGAAGCGTCAGCTAAATGCGGCCAAACAATTCGAAAGCGGCAATGACTATTTGCGCTCGTAATACACACAAGATTTTTCCTACCAACATAATTGTTACATATTACATGTTTTATTGTACACAAAATGTCATTTAGACTATTTTTGTCTTATTTCTGTTGGAACTTAATGTTAACTATCAAACAAAACCTCAAACTAAAAAAGAAGCAATTACTAAACGACAACAATGAATAACAGCTGTAGCATGGTTTGTAATAACAGCTGATTTAACATTGCTGTTTGATCTAGCGAGCAGTAAAGAACCATTGCCACTCTAGAGCGGGAAAGAAACAGAAACCGGAAATGAACTGCTTTGCATAGGGGTTACAGGTGTGGCAATGCAATTATTTCCATGCAGTGGTAGGAAAACATATAAGACCCTTATCTGAAAGTGCTGCTAGGAGAAAACGTCTCTTGTTAAATTTATTTCTCAACTAAACAAAGAACTAAAAGAAATCACACATTCGCTAGCGAGTACAATAGTTTAAATTTTGATTAAAACCAAACCTTAGGCAGCTGAGACTCAAACACTGAGATACCTATTAGGTCTAGTGTTGGCATTTGGGGCATTTATTTACCTTAGTATGACACAATAAGAAAATGTTGTCAACAAATTATGTTTTACTGTAGCCTATAAAAAAAAACTGAAATCTTCCAAACCTCAGACCTTTAAATGCAGTGTTGAACATACTAATAGGAATATTTGTAAAAACTTACAATAGCACTTTTTTTTAGATATTAAAGATTTCCATTTCAGAAATGTAGAGGTCTTTTTAAACTGGTTGGAGTTTTAGCTGGCCTATGAGTATCGAGCAGAAGCAAATTTATCTATCAGACTGGACAGATCAGTTGGTTGTAGCCTATATTAATTATATGTGCTCATGGAATTGGTCCCCGGATAGTTGATATTGGATATGACTTTCAGTGAGTACGTGAGAGGAGCGAGAGTCCGGTTGAGTATCAAGGACCTGGAGTTGTCATCTCGATTCCTCGGCTCTGAGAAGGATCTTACTTTGTTGGAAGCTGATGCCATACTTCTCGGCCTTGTGTCATCACCCGCTAGAATTTCTGTGTCTAAGAGTCAGTAGATAATGTATAAAGTGCTTTAGAAATATAGGTTAGTTATTTGTTATATTTGCTCTTGTAATTTACCCCTAAACTATTATCCTTGTGCTTAAAATTCACTTTGAATTTTTTCACTGAGAAAGATTTATTGCAGTTTTATTGGTTTTTGTGAATACTTCTCTTGGGAATACACCATTAAATGGACGCGGTAATTGGTACAGTAAGGTCTAGGTCCTTTTGGTTGGACTTACTTATGATGTTATTTTTACATATAAATATAAAGTAAGTCATGAAGTTCAACCTCTCTGTTCAACTGGGAGATTAAATCATGATCAGTGGGTGATTTAAGCCAGTCATTTCATTAAATGTGTCCGCTCTTTAATCTCCAGCTTTCAAATTCATGCAAACTAAACAATTTCAGGGCTAGCCTATAAAGGCTAAATATTTTTCATCAAGATTGGTTCTTATCTAAATTATGCTGCATTGCTTCATAAAACATAAATTAGAGGCATTTATTTTATTATTCAAACTTTGTCATTGAATGGTGTTTTCTTATTCAATTTTACTGTTTGTTGTATTGTCTGCAGAAATGAGAATTCATATTTGAATACAAATACTACCTCTGTCGCAGCCGACCTGCGTAATCAGCGACTTTACAACGGAATTTTGGTATATTTTTTCCATAAAAATAGTATCCGGGTGTATGTAACGCCATATAGTTTTTGTAAGTAAATACAAGTTAAACCCTACCCTGTAGTTTGATCAAGATATGTTATTAAATAAGCAAAATAGGGTTTTGTTGATTTCCCTATAAGAATAACATGGGAAACATATTTTTGGATTTTCTCCAAAATCATTTAAGCCAAGTTAAAAATTAAAATACTAAATTGTTTTTTATTAATATTTTTTATTATATATTTTTTATTATATATTTTTTTATTATTAGTTTTACTTTTGATTTTTTATTATTAGTTTTACTTTGTATTGGATGTTCCTGATGAAGGCTAATACTCAAAATTTGAGCTTTAAGTATATAAAATATAAAAAAGGTTTTAGTTAAATTGTTTTTTTTAGCTCTTTTAAATGGTTTTAGTTAAAATTGTTGAATTAAAAAAATTAAGGTAAAAAAATGCCAAAAACCCATTTTTGATCCTTGTGAAATGCTATAAAATCCCGTTCCCATGGTCTGATGATTTTAGTTTTCTAACTCATTCAAGTAGATGCTGGCTTACACCTCTGTACCAAATTTCATAAAAATGAGATGATCCGTTCAAAAGTTATTGTGTTCACGTACACGTATATGGTGTATCAATTTGAACAGTGTTTTTGGCCTCTAGCGACTTCAAAACGAAAAAGTATCATTTTCCCGGGCTTAGGTCTTATCGTAATTACTATTGTAATTCGTTAATAAGAAAATACAAGAACAGTTCATGAATAAGAAAGAAAAATATCTGAAAAACTATATTCATGTTCTGAAGCCATAATTTTGCCACCGGCCGATGGAGTGCCTGTTTAGTTCTAGAAGCGGCCAGGCCAAATCGGTACGTGTGCGCTAAGCGGCCAGACAATATCTGCCATTTTGCAGACATAAAAAAAAAAAATTTAACAGTGTAAAAACTACTAATGATAGCCTAGTCATGTTCGCATTCATTTTGTTCAGAAAAAGGCGTTGATTATTATTAAAATAAATTGAATGGAATGCCTGTTGGTGTATTTTTTACAAAATGAGGAAAACAAAAATTGTTGAAATATTTTTTTAAAGTAGAGCACAAGAACTTTTTCACTGAATTCTATACAGACAATTGAAGATATACAGAATGTAGGCAGTGTATTTCCCTATGTGGAAATATGTTTGGTTTGTTGGAAATAGATTTTTTACTTCCGTTACGAGGAAAAATACGGAAAATAATGTCAATTTGTACCATACAAAATTGTTTTCTTAACTTTGTATGTGTTGAAATTTATTTTTTTATTTAATAAAAACCTCATTTAATTACTCAAAGATTTATATAATTTTCCTACTACTTTATAATATCATCAATTATACATGTTTGTAGTACAGATCTTTCTGAACAAGAAAATATACAAATGTTTAAGGAAATGTACAATAAAAAATGTTCCAAAAACATTTGATTGGATGTACGCACGGGTCACTTGAACAATCTGACATAGGTTAGGCCACGCACCGACAATAGATAGAATGACCAAACAATACAACTGTTTCCGTCTTCTTCCACAGACCACCGGCCGTGCCATAGAGGAGGGAATCGCTACTAATATGTATAACTTTTTCCTGGCAGCAAAATGATATGATTTACAACACGCTAAACACATTTGAATTATTTTAATAGGTAATTAATAATTTGCCGTACTTCCGGCAAACTGGCCAAACGGTACACCACACATTTAAGCTATTTAAAAAAATTATTTAACCTACTTTCTGAAGTCATATGACAAATGTTTACTAATGGAAACGAAAGAACAACTAGCGTTCTTTTCAATGATACCAATGGCTTTCTGATCGGGTAAAAATAACAAAAACTACAATTTTTATAAAAAAAACATGTGTTTTTTTGACGCTTTGCAGTTTTCAAGTCGGAATTTGTTCGCACGCTTAATTTTGTTCAAATCATAATTCGAATTGTGCCGATCTATTATTGCTACAAGAGGTTTGATTATACGAAAATGAAAGTTTGAAATGTCTTCTTTAAAATGGTATCAACATTATTACGTTAAGATTGTTTTCATTGTGATAATTATGAATAGTGAAAAAAAATTTGACCTATATTGCCCGTGTCCGGCAATAGGCAATTTTCGCCCAAATGCAATTGTCGGAAACCGGCAATGGCGGCTGCTAGGGTTAAAGCCTTTGATGAACCTCCTTTTTCAGAATATACATAGGCCTATATACCATGTCGCCCTTTAGACCGCAGAAGACGGCATATGTAAACTTGTGTTTATTCAAGTCTAATGAGCGCATTTTAAAGAGTTTTTAGTTTTTTAGAGAAACATAATCTTTAACTTAAATTCATATACTTATTTAAAATCTTTTAAAATTAAAGTATTAAAATATGACATGGTGCAGCCTTTATCCCACTTCAAATTGAAATATTTATTTGAGATTTCGACTTCCTTGCAAACTTTTTAGCTAGCCATAAATGTTACCTCAGGCCCGGGGGGATAGACCTTGGATCAAAGATAAGATGCTTAGAGAACTCACCAAGTTAAAATAGTAGAGCTACTCCTCCAAAGAAAAATATTAGGTATTATATATTTGTTTGTTACTATTAGTGTTCACATTGGTTTTGTTAAGGGAGGAAAATATATCAAATTAAATTTTGAATTAAATTATTCCTTAGCAACGGTTATAATAATTGGACACCTGGGTATCCAAGGAAAGGAAATGTAAAAAATGTTCACTCGTTTTGGTGTCTGCATGTTAAGAACAAACACGCTCATTTATCGAAAGAGCCAGCATTGCCAGTGTAGAATTGGATATCTAAAATGATGGCAGAAGCCACTGAGCTGGGAAACGGGGAATTCTTATGATACCTGCCGTTATGTGCTATACTTTTAAAGTTTTTTGAACCCTTCCAGAAACACATTTAGTTCTCTCCAACTGTCATATAAATATCTCAATTCAGTATCCATTAACCATTTTTGAAATAAGAAATTCACAATATTATATTATTGGTTCTATTTGAATCTTATCTATTAAATAATATATAATAATGATGGAATTTAATATATTACAAATACAAAAAAAATCTGTATCTTAAAGATTTGAAACATTTTTGTGTAAGTTAGTTAAATCTACTTCAGTAAGTTATTATTTCCACCAAAAATTTAAAAAGAATGGACTCTTTTATATATTTATTTCTAGTCTACATTAGCTTATGGACAGATTTGGGTCCCAAAGGTTTATTTGAAGGTAGCTTGGGAAGGCAAAGTCCCTAAGACTTGCTGTTGAACATTGCAGTAAACATTACTTTCATATTACATTAGAATAATAATTTATGTGATGTTTCTAAAGTGGAATCTGGCAGAGACTGAGTCATGTGGAATTAGAATATAACCATAGCAGGTATTATACGTAACATTGACTAGGGCCTATAACAGGGTGACTACCAAATTTCGCAAATTAAATTCCCAACTTTTCAAGGCCTATATTTGAAAAATCCATACACAAAAACTTCCCTCACTACATGTAAAATAGTTACCAAAATAAAGTTTGTAAAATTCTCATATTTTTGTTGTAAAACGTGTTTTTCCCAACCAAAGACTTCAATTTTCCACTTTTTTATTAATTTTATTGACAGGTGACACCCCTGACATCTTTATAACAGTCAAAGCACTCTAGTCCAGCCTCGGATGGTTCGGCCGCCGGATAATCCAGCCACAGTATTCCAGAAATTATATGTTCAGCTCTAGGCATTTCCCACAGAAAAAATAGACAAGAGTCAACTTGTTCCACGTTATATCACTAAAATATATCAGTTCAATTGACGATTTCCAGACTGTTCAATTTTGGATGCCTTCTCAAACTTTGTGTTAGTGTTCTATTTTTGATCGTTATCGTTTTGACGGGTTTTCATGGCCCGATCATCGATGTAACATGGAGGTTAGGTCTCTAGACAGATTCTTTTGCTTTTATGGTCCCATTTATACGTTAGGGCCTTCATTGACAGAAGACCAGTATTATTGTCTGTAAAACGCAGGTTCATCGCTGGCAACCGCTTGTCTGTTTCCAATCGTCATTTCGGCATTACAACATCTGGGAGGAAGCAAATCATAATGGTTACAAAGTTGATACATCACATTGATTGGGCAAGTATGATACCCTTCATTGTTAAATACATCCTACTAGTTCATTGTCGTAACACACAGACAATACAGGTCTCTGTTTAACCCGTATAATAAACCGCCGGTTAATACAGCCATTTTGAAATCCGGTTGTTGGTCCGGTTCCAAGGTAGCCAGATTTGAGGGCTTCTACTATGGACACCCTGTATACACTTTTGGGAATTTTTATGAGTTGAAGAACATTTTATTTCCTCTGTTATGCTTCTTTCATGTATCTGTAACTGCACTCTTTCAAAAGTAGCATTCACTACCTGCATTGGACCATGAGAGCCATAAGTGGTACACTCAAGGTAACCCCTGTACCTTGGCTCCCGGTGTGGTGTAATATTGCTCCTCCTGAAATAATACGAAGGGATGCACTCATTAGGGAATACACTAAGATCATATCAGCTCCACAGCTGCCCATCCATGATTACATACCCCAGAATGCGGGCCGATTGAGGTCCCCAATAAACCACCTCTAAGAACAGCGTCCCAGTTGATAGAAACAAACTTTACCATCAATACATAACTTCCTCTTGGGACGCTTTTCAAGGTCTGAACCACTTCTTGATAGCTGACCCGACCGTAGCGGTAGGTGGTATGAATCTACCTCGGAAGCAGTGGACTATACTCAATCTTTTCCGCACTGGAGTGGGAAGATGTAATTATTGGAAGTACAAATGGGGAATGACACAAGACCAGTCATGCCACTGAGGAGCAGAGTATCAAACTATGGAGCACATAGTCGCAGAGTGCCCACTGAGTGCTTTCCCCAAAGGATTGACCGGTTTGCATAGCTCAAGTGAAGCTGGGCTGCAATGGCTTAGCGCCCTGGATTTAGCTCTATAAAGAGAGATCTAATTTTTATTTTAGTGTTTAGTTTTTTACCTATACTGACTCAGGTGCTCTGCACCACAGAATTTATTTATTTATTCTTAAAACTTGGTGGCTGGCTAAATGAGCCATATAATCTGTATTTAAACACCTTTTTTGTCTTTTGCTCAAATAACAGCACCAAAGTAACTTTAGCTGTGAAGAGGGGGTAGCACTGATTGGGTTTGGTTTGACCCGTGTACTGATATACTTTGTGTTTAATGTTGTTGTGACAGTTATAAGTTATGTAGCAATGAATGTTATAACATCGTGGAGTAACAATATTGTGAATAAGACTCCACTTTTTAAAATAAGGCTTCTTAATGACACCAAAGTGTCGTGTTTAAGATAATATCATCGTCGTGTTAAAATAATATCATCTCAAGGGGTAAAGAAAGAGCCGTTCTAGAGTCAGTGTGTATGTTAAGGTAGTTAAGACCTATATAAAAAAAATGAAAAAAATATCTGAATAAGTTGTTTTTTTTTACTCATACACACGTAGACTCATTTCCCAAAGTTTTACACTTTACTTGGGACAGCCTGTATTTAAAACAAATCTTTATACTGGCCTGATTCCACCCTTAAGGAAAATCAAAAGAAGCTCGGATCAAAGGACTAATGATTTGTAACAAATCCATAGTATAGGGTCTTTAACCAACGACAATAATCTGAGTCATGAGTTAAGCCTTGTGGATAAAGCCTCATATAAGGATAAATAACAAGAAAGAATAAGATATAATATTTAATAATAAACAGTTTATACAGCATAATAAGGTTGTTAGTCGATAATCAAAGTTAATACAAGGTGGAGAATGATATTAAATTTAACAGTTATAAAACTCTATATATGAATTAACAATGAAAGTTATGTATTAAGATGAGGAAAACTTACAAAAATAAATATGTAGTTGTGTAATATGTATTTGTTAATATAACGAGTTACATTAAAGAAGCTAAGAGCAAAAATTATAAAAATTGCTATAAAAATAGATTTAAATTCTAATAAAGAGTGGGGATATAAATAACATGAGAATTTAAAACCGTAAACCATTAACAAAAAAGTAGTATACTACACAAAACCTATGGCCATAAAACGCAATCACAAATATATATGTCCATAACCACATACAAGACAGGAAATTAAGTTGACATTATTTGTGTGTCGTAACAACAATTATGGATTACATCAAGTTTATAAATCTCTTACTAACGATAGGCCAGAAATGACTAGATTAAATTAATAACTAAATTATTTTTTACAAACTAACAACACTGTGATTTATAAATAAATTAACTGTCAGGTAATTTCAATATGTCAAAGGCATAAAATTGTTACTATATAATGATTTCAAAGAATTATTGTCACAAAGTGAGAAAAAACTATGAATTTGCATTGAAAACAATATTATAAGCATATAATGTAAAATTTGACTGAGAAAATTAAAAAATTAGTAAAAATTCTTTTGTACACCAGGTCAAATAATTCCAATTTATAACAACTTTTCACTAAAAAAAGGTTTGATTAAGTTCAAGTTTATCATATTTTTTCCCGACTTGATATTCTCCAACCAAGAATATTGAAGGTAATATTAATATCATTTAAAACTAAAACTAAAAAAAGCATCATCAGAAATCTCGAACAAATAATACATGAAAATTTCAAAAGCCATGCTAAAATCTACAAACATGCCATATTTTTCATAACAAGAATTAAACTGGAGAAAATGGATTACTTTAATGTAAGATTACAGGGATATATATTTTTAACGAAAGTGCAAGGTTCCGTGTGGAACAAGAGAAGGGGCCTAATTCTACATCAGGCTTTCAGTTTATAACAGGCATTTTTTTTATACATACAAAACATCTATACATTCTACATTGGCAGCACATAACAAAATAATTTATAAAAGATAAAATAAGGAGCTAAAACTTACATATTATTTGGCATTGACATTTTGGTTTCAAAATAATTTTACCATACTAATATAAGCTGAATTCAGTGGGTTAAAATTGCTAAAATAAAGAAATGCAAGATTTTTCGCTAAACTTAATGAATTTTCAATTAATTTGAATTGTTAAGATTACGAATTGTCCTTTTAAAAAGAATACTGAGATGGAAAAACAACACTTAACACTGAGTTTAATTCAATATCAGGGTTGTTTCAATACATTTAAGTTTAAAATGTAAAAAAAAGAAAAAAACTATAAAAACCAATATAAAGGGTAATTTTGTTTTAATTAGTTCTTTTTTGAAATCAGGATTATTATGAATAAAGAGGCTTTTGATTTTCAATAGATAGTAATATTGACGTATGTTTAATAAGTCTATCACTTTTCTTCATTAATGACCTTTTTTAAGTGACTTAGTTTATGTTTGTTTTTTTTCTTCGACATAGTTTTTTAAACCATTACAAGGTCTCATGCACAAATTTTGTAATGTGTTCTTAGACCAATAAAGATTCTGATTCTCATTCTGATTCTGACAGTTTCTTTATCATAAAAAACAATATTATAAACAATCTTACTTTGAGCCAACAAAATTATTGACATAATGATGAATCATTTAAATACTTATTTAGTCAAATGTAAATGATAAAAAACTCAGGTATTATGTTATATATAAAACCATAACCCACTGATAAGTTAAAATAACTATCCTGTGACTTAAAACTAAAAATATAAAAGGATTTTTTTACAAATTTCAACACTTTTTTACAAATATCTTACATGAAACTGAAAGCTTATGAGAACCATAAAAAATAGAATCACGTACAATTAGTAAAAGGAGGTAGGCTAATGTTATTTTCTTTTTTCCTGTAAATATCTCAAAGAATATAGCAATGTAGCTGGACTAAGTGAAAGTATAGTCCGTAGTGTTGTATTGTGCGCAACAAGGCCTCAAAATCACTTGACTAGGTTATAGCCTTCATCTGAAACAAAAATATACCCTAAAATGTAAAACTGTACGAAAATTTTCATAAAAATTTATTTTATCACAAAAATTATTATAATGGAAAAATAGATCATCTAGCTGTGCAGGTGACCATCACCAAGGCAGCTAAGGACTATTTTACATCTTAGGCAGTAAGTATGGTTCTAAATACAATATCAGGTATCAAAGGCTATATCCAACAAAATAATTGCCAAGCGCCGCTCTCCCCAACCTAGTTTAAACCAAAACTTAAGATTAAACCAGATTTTGCCACCTGATTTAACATGATGTTTTTCTGCATTAGTTTAAACTGAGTTGGGGAAAGCGGCCCTAAGGTTTTTTAAAAGAGAGGTGGTTTGCTACACAAGGCAAGGTAAAGAAATACTGAATATTGTAGCAGTTTATGTTCTATGAGGTAAGTTATTCACATTGAAATACCAGTAATAATTACAGGACAGTTGCATTAATCAAAAGATTATGGTCTATCACAACTTAACTCCTAATTGCCTGCCAGTGTAAAATATTAATTCACTTATCTTCTCATACATTGGTTCATTAATTGGTGTTTAGTAGAAAACCTGAATAATGTTTATAAAGATAACATTTTCACTGTGGACTTTCAACTATTTCCTTGCTAGTACAAACATTTTGATTGTTTATAATGAGGTATTTTGATTATCAAGACCTCTTTAATTTTTGTACATTAAGTAGTTACCTCTTTTTTTGGCTGCAGCAGTTTAAAACATTCCTGGTCTGTCTGTTTCACGGTTGCCGGATTTTTCAAAGAACATTGCATCCTGAAAAAATAAAATTGATGAATTCCTAAATCAACCTAAATATTTTAATGACACAATATTAATTTGAAAAAAAAAGATATATAAAATGAGTATCATGATAATGGAAGAGATTAGATTGGATAATATTTGATTTAATTGGTTATAAAAAGTTCACTAATGAGAAAGAAGAAGACAAAAGCTGAAAAATCAACATGTTGAACCGTATCATACTTCATAGAATGATCTGTGTGTGATGGAGAGAGCAGAGCAACTCCGAGGCAGAGTGAGAGGTCAGAGGTAACGGCGGCGAAGGGAAGGGGAGGGGAGCCTGAAGGGACCAAGGCTGGGGGCACAGTCTATCTTATTATATAAAACAACTAAATTTATTTTGATAAAAATTATCATATTAAGTTTGACCTCATATGCCTCAAGACTGAAGGAAAGACTGAAAGAACTCTTTTAATTTTGTAGTTTGGTTTCTACGCAGGGTTATACCAGGTGTCGACAAAGTCTTGCCTTGATTTCATAGCTTTACTACATGGACACCATAATAGCCACACTTATCTTATATTTCTGGTTTTCAAGGGAATTTAATCTAGTTTTTTCTCAATAATTTTGTTAATACCTAAACTCAGCTGATTTACAACAATGTAATTAATTTATGAAGGCACTACAAAAAACAAATAATTTTGGTGGCATGAATAAATTGGCCTCCTTGTTCACCATACTTTGACCTCTCTATATTTTTTCATGAAGATTTTTGACAAAGATTTGATTTATTCTTCCCTAGTTCCTAATTTAGAAACTCTAAAAAAAAGAATAATGAATGCAGTGACGTTTATTACTCAGGAGATATCAAAAAATGTTTTTAATAAAAACCCGAATCTTTAAAAGTCATTTAAAAGATGTTCAGAAAACCCAAGGCACACACATAATAGGTATATAAAGTTTGTGCATAGCTGTAAAATACTTAAGAAGTCACTAGTTACAACTGGAAATAAAATGTTATCTTCCTACCAATTGTTTTTATACAGTTCGGTGTCTATCAGGGCAAGACTTCATGGAGAGCCAGTATTTCAAAAATAGCCTAACAGCAAAATAGGTCAGAAAACAAACAAAATATTATAATTAGTTACTTGATAATTGTGAACCTCATATGGACTTCTCTCTCATGGATATCACAAGCTGCCACAGATTCCTCTTGGCCTAACATGGTAAATAATTCACTCTATTCTAACGGGGTCTACTCTTAAACATTATTCAGACAGTCTTTTACATATTTCAGGGCCATGCAATCAGATGGTTGGAAGAATTTAACTGATACCAAATCTTGTTGTTGGTCTATCTTGTCATTATGTGGAATGTCAGGAGTTTATAAAAAAAGATGGAATAATGTATCACCACAGATTAGCATTAGATTTTTTATTTTTTATTCTATGACAGAGTCCTGATGTCAGATGTTGAAGTCTAGCTAAGCTCCTTCTCATAGCAATACATAAGAACTAAATAATCTTTCTTGAATCAAAGAAACTGAGATACAGAAACAAAAAATTTACATTCTTTATCACATAAAATGTTTCATAGCTAAAAACTTAACATCCAGCAATGTATAGAATGTTTATTGCAGAAGAGGTTGGTAAAATGTATTTGGGAAAAGGTAAAATAAGTTAGAAACATAGGTATGATGAATAAAATCATGTAACTAATTACTACTAAACAACAAATCAACGTGAAACGTGACGTGTGAGGAATTTGTCTGTTATCATTCAACTCACATATTATAGGACCTAACTCTGAATCTGGGGATCTGTGATCTGAACTTTGAAGTTTTGAATAAACATTCCTGTTTGTTAAAGCATCACTTAAAAAAAAAGTTGTAATTTAACTTTATTTGGGGGGGGAGGAGTTGAAAAAACATTGTTATTTCATTACTAAACAGTTAAGTATTTCTCTCTTTATCTTTCTGTGGCAAAGCACAGTGATTGGTGGATTACTCACGATGAGGAAGCAAGCACCGAGCATGACGGCCTTCATGCGGACGTCCAGGTCCATGGGGAAGGTGATGCCGAAGTAGTCAGCGTCCGTGAAGGCCTCCCGCAGCAGCCCGCTCCACTGCTTGGATATCCTGCCCACCACCGTCGAGCCGTCTTTGCTCAGCACCTGCACCGCAGATGGAAACATTAGCCACCGTCGATCTACAGCTGTATTGTAGCTGGACCAATTATGGAACTTAAGTTAGGCATCGCAGCTTTACCTTTAGATCAGTGTATGTTGTACAACTTGGAGAGTTTGAACATCTATTAATTTATATAGACAAATACCACACACACGATTATTCTTTTTAGACTAAAATTTCACTTTTGAAGCTATTTAACACACAGCTGCAACACACAGGACACCTCACGCCTTAGCGCCAGAAGCAATGATGAATCTCATCCGCCTCAAGATGCCACCCACTACTTTATAACCCCATGCTACTTTGTTGTTACTCTACGAGATTGAAGCACTTACTGGGAGGATTTTGTTTCTTTGTAAATCTGCAAGTCAATAGGGTTTTGAAATAACTCAAAATCGCATTTTTAAAAGGATTTTTAAAATATTAATAAAAATATGTTAAAATTAACTTTGAGAATTTTTAATACAAATTCATTATGACTCTCACTAAAAATGTTGTATTCTTCGATTATCCATCTATATACGCAATCATAATACCCATATGCAACCATGTGTATTTCAGTTGTCCTAGAAATCAGCGCTATCAAACAACAAGCTGTTAGAGAAACCAAACTAGCGCTTGAAGCAGATAAAAATGGAATGTACTCTCTGGATTTTACAGTGATAGACTACTGTATGGCTATGGCTTTAACTCATACGCCAACCACTATGAATACTAGTGAGCTCTTAATAACAATTCGCTAGAGGCCAGTGGTTTGCAATATCAGAGTGTTACTGTGACTGAAGTCGAACTTTTCGTTTGTTTTTTACTGAGTACTAAGTTTGTGAACATAGTAACTTTCAACGTTCATATTAAACAAGTCATTGCCTGTCGATAACCAACAGATACAGCTGCAGTCATAATGAATGCGGTGCTAGTCTGATGGTGTAAAACATAACTATTGCTGCCTACTGTAGTTAATAGCGTAAGTTACAATGTACAAACTAACAACATTGTATGTTGATAAACAATACTTAAATGCAAGAGTTTCAACGTTGATTTGGTGTAAAAAATGTTGCAAATAATATTAATTGTTGTGAACTAATTTGCTAACAACATTTTCGAATTATGAAACTTAGCTAACTGACAAAACAGCTTTGTAATGATGAATATTGGGATTAAGAAAGGGAAGTAGAGTGTCCAGGTTGATCCAAAACCAATGATGTCCAAAGTAAGGTTTTCCCGGGCATCAGCCAATACTGCAAAACCGGTATGTCAATTGATGGAGGTACGGGTGTGAAACGTGACGTACGTTGAACTCGACGTCACCGCAGATGCTGAAGGTGCAGGTTGGGCCTTCTATGAGTAGCACGGTGTCGCCGGCGGCGTTCTTCACACTGAACGACGGCTGCAGGATGCTCCACTCCTGCTCTACCGTGCCCACCAGGCAGCCCGGCGGCGAGTACACCTCCATTTTCTGCAAAACCAGTCGGTTCATTACTTACCAGAAGTATCCGAATGGAATTACGAGGGATAATACTATGTTATGATAATCAGTTGGTTCAACACATTTTCAATAAAATTATCATAGTTTAAAAACAGTATGAAATTTTTACACTTCAGATCGATCTGACAAGTGATAGAATGATTACCAAGCAAAATTTTTATTGGCATATAAAACACAATGAAACTGTGTTGTAGTGGCATTATCATTATTTCCAGACAGTACTTTCTTTAGATAAAATTATTTCCTGAAAAAATAATTTAAGCAATATCTACTAAGTTGTCTTAAAATAGCATAACTATTACTCTGTACTGCTGAGCAAATCTGCAAACAATAATTAAGAACTAATATTGAACCAAGTATTTTTGGTTATGAAGAACACTACTTTGCAAACATCCTCTTCTAGTAGAATACACAGATTATTTGGTTATTCAGTAAAGTTCTTAATAATTTATATAACTACAATTTCCTAGTAAAAAAGGGATTTCAATTTTTTAGTCTCCAAATTAGGTGTAATTTTTTTTCAACCCACACAAGTATTTGTAAGAATAATTGCCACCACCAGTTGTGCTGCGAAAGCTTAATGACGTTTTGGTGTTGACTTGACTCTCAGAAGCTGTGATAAGTTTTATCATGTTGTTTGTAATCCTCATTATTACGTGCATTCAAGATAATACAAATATGTTTATATGATGGTATTGTAATGACAGCAGACGTCACAGTATGTTTATAAAACATGCTTGAAAACTTAAGACACTTATTTAGAGTTTTAATGGTGAAATGATTTTTTTAACAATAAAAATACCACAATCACAAATTTTATGTATTTTTATTTATTTACCATCACAAGTAGAATACTGTGTCATAAAGGTAGTTGAGGAGGGGGGGGGGGGTTAGCTTTAGGGTTAAGAGAGAATTAAACCATTATTCATGTTACAAGGAGTCTACATACTGGAAAGTAAGGAAAAAATCTTGGTCAAGGAATTGGGCTAAAAGTCTTGAAAATCCATTATAACAATTTATCATAGGGGATTTTTTTTAATAAAGCTGGAATTTACTGTAACCCTTACATAATAGCATTTTCCAGGATTGTTCCAACATCATAAATTTGATTATTTGAATACATTTTAGCGAATATAAAGGGTATACACTATTACGGTAGTAGTCACGTTAAGATTTAAGCACGGGACTGATACTTGTTTTGAGGTCCCTAGAAGCCAACAACACTTCATTCAAATTGATATATATATATATATATATATATAATATATAATATATATATATATATATATATATATATATATATATATATATATATATATATGTATATACACATATACACCACCATATTCTATGATTTAAGTGACATTTTAACTAATGCAATAAAAAAACAGTTATAAGCTTTACAATATTTCAAGCTCATTTGAAAGTATTTTGTATTTTTTTTAAATAGAAGAAAAAATAAATAAAAATAAAGGAGAACATGGAGGGCCAGCTACTGGGGACGGGAGAGGCTGGGTTTACTTTTACTTTTCTGGATGTTTGAAAAATCAATTATTCCATTGTTTTTGTATTTAATGCACATTATTATTTTTTTTAATTAAAAAAACTACCTAGGCTCTCATAATATTTAAAAAAAATTGACTATATTCTTTTGTTTGGTGTCTGTAAGTCAGAGATTGATGATAATGTGGGTACCCTGTTATTGTATTCATCCCAGTTTTGCCTACCTGCAGACAGCAGGGGAACCAGCAGGAGTCGCAGGCCAGCGGACGCTCCAGGTGGATCACCTCGTTCTTGTAGTTGTCCAGAATCTTCATGCCGAAGGGTCGCATGGGGCCGCAACAGTTACGGGTGCAGCAGTCCGACTGTTCAACTGCGTAAAACACCTTCTGGCCGAGACTGTTCTTGACGGTGAACTTGTTTTTGGTTTCAAACCCGACCAGAGCTGGAACAAAACAGTGGGATGAATCATCCGGGATCAACACCATTCATGGGAAATTTTCACGAAATATCAACAATAACAAAATCTCAGCAAAAAAGTGGTTAAATTTTAAAGTCAAATCCCAATTGATGGTTAATAATTGTCAACACACTATCAGCAAAACAACACTAATCGGCAAGCAAGATGATAATTTTTTAAATATGTATAGTATATACGTAACCAAAGTACACTTAAATTTTGAATACTTTATATATCCTACTCAATACTTTATATCCTACTCAATTTTTTGCCCATTATGGTAATTGATGAAAGGCCTGTCAAATTTTCACTATTGAAATACTAGATAAAAACAATAAAAATACAATTTGTCAAATTTTGCAGGAAATCATGATGTATCAAGTGCAGTTTATAATGCGGCATCACTTAGTACAGGCTTTTAACATGTTAGTTTTACTAACAAACATCTCCCTAGGACTTCAAAAAGCTTGTTTTTTTACTGATAAGAAAACAACTACCAAAAGGGAATCTCAAACCAACTAGCTAATCAAACAGTGATTCAAATTTATCAGCTAAGAAACACACTCAACAAATAAACAATTAAAAAATAAAAAGGCAAAAAATATACTGGGTACGTGTTTGCGGGTTTATACTCACATTGAACTTATGGCAAATCATAAAATAACCCTAACCAACACTGCTGAAAGATAATTTTAGTGTGGTTTTAACATAAAAAATATAAAAAAAACTAACAAAAAACAATCAACACCAGTTAGTTTGTATTTGTTAAGTGCATGTGAATTGAGATTACAGCTACTCTCTAATAAATGAATTTAATAATTAATTTACTTTCAACCGAAGGCTAAGTCCAGCAATGATAATTTTTCCCACCATTTTTACTAAACTTTTATTTCTGATCCAATTAACTCCCCAGATAGCATACAAACTTCTCTAACTTTGTAAATATTAATCTCATTTTCAAGGTTCTAATATGAAATAAAATGGTTCAAGCTGAGTTTATCTCTAAACTTATCGTTGGCCATGTAATAAACTTTTTTAAATTCTTTGAATGAGCCAAAAGAATTCGACCGATTTTAATTCAAGGACAAATTGTAAAAATAGAATTTTTTTTTCTTCACCATGTTCTCATCATAACTAGGTATACAATGCAGTTGTCTGCTTGCAATATTGAGCGGAGCGACTATTTTTTAAATCAATAATAGCAAATGTTTTTTAGGTAATTAAAGTGAGCTCGTTCGCTACGCTCACTCGCCGTCAGGGTTTAGCTCGTTCGCTGCGCTTACTCGCCATTTGGGTCAGCTCGTTCGGTACGATCACTCCCCGTCAATTTAGTTCGTTCGCTGCGCTCACTCACCTTTTGGGTCCGCTCATTCGCTGCACACACTCGTCGCCAGATTTAGGTTGTTCGCTGTGCTTACGCGCCACAAGTCTGCAATACTCTAATAATTTTTGGTTACGCAGGTTTGCTGCGACGGGGTATTATATGTTTACAATACATTAAATGGTACGTCGTCCAAGATTTGCACCTCCTCTCCATAACCCTCCGAGCGTTCAATATAGCACCCCTGGAGCGTTACGCATTTTTTGGAGGTTTTGCATACTTTCAAATAAAAATTAATAAAAAATATATTTTATGACCTAGCACTATAAATGTATATATTGTATGAAAGTAGATAAAATGGACTATCTAAAAATACAAAAATTATTACCCTTACTTATTGTTACCAAAATTAGGCTATAGGTTAAAAAAATACGAAAAAAATATTTTATGTAACTTTGCGCTCCCCTAAAATAATTTTAGAAACACATGATCAAAATTCCAAGATATACATTTTGTTTAGAATTTTATGCTGTTCAAGAAAATATATAATTTATATAGGCTAGAAGCATTTGAAAAAAATGTATGTTGAATAAAACCAAATATGTCCTATGGTACTTACCCTAAATCCCATAAGAACACATGTAAAATCAATCTATGAATATTACACTTGTTCCTACTCATAATAATGGTTATAAACTCGATAATACATATTAATTTATTCCAATAATGTAAATTAACAGTATTAGTAACACTTTTAATCATTTATAACCTTAAAACAATTGGTAAAATACGTATTTCATTGTTTACAAAGTTAGCAGATGGTAACAGTTTTTTCCCAGATGTTTCATTGCATATTACAAACAACCAATCACGTTCAGCCATTTGAATGGGTGTGTTCACGTAGCTTGGAATCTCGTGAAAACAGTGGTCGCGTTCACGAGTGCATTTCTGTCATTGACTATAAAGTTACACCTCATTTTCTAATTATCGAAATATTGATGCAAACGCTCGGAGGCCGAAAAGCTGGGCCGAAAAATCGACGAATAACGCTCGGAAGGATAAACGTGACATTTCATTCACGTACAAAGGTAAACAAACCACTAAAATAAACAAAACAACAATTTCACAAAAAACTACTGTATTCACAAATAGCTGATAGTAACAGTCAATCAACACACAGTAAACAAACCAAATAAAATATTTATCCTATTGAAATAACATGGTAACTTTAAAGGGCCGTAGGGCAGAACCCTTATGTCCGATTTAAACCATTTCAGATTTATACCTTCCCATTGATAGTAGTTACTATGACCAAGCAAAATTTCGTGAGGATCACTCCAGCCGTTCAGGAGGAGTACTTGTAAATAAAAAGTCAGAGTGTAGTATAGGAGCTTCGCTTGCTTCTCTCGCTCCGCTCAATAACATAAACAAACTTTGAAGCAAAAGACTCTCACAGGACTGTGCTAAAAAAATTAAATGGTAATAAAATATCGTACAGAAAAAATTGGTTAGTATGTGGTAAATTCCTTTTTTTATTACATGCTCGATTTACTTGTAAACTCCTGAAAAACTCAAATGGTATATAAGCGGTGTGTCCTAGGAACAAAGTGAGGATGTATCCGATCAATTTCTTAATCCAATCATTTTAAGGGATTGTAAATCGGATATGACAAGTACAGGAAAATATTTTTGTTTATGTAGATTTAAGAACATTTTTTTTATCAACACTTATTAATACTTGTTAACCTAACCAGAATGTAATATTTTATTAGAATAAACACTAATTTAAAAAGCAATTTACAGAATATAACATAAACAAACTAAGAATATTCTCAACTGAATACTATAAGCACACTCATACATTGCCTATTGAAGACTTGAACTGACCATCTGGGAAATACATACATGATATTGATTTTATGACTGTCTGGTGGCAAACAGCCTGATAACTATGAACTTTAGATTGAATTTTATGAGTTACACATAGTATAAAAAGTTCGAGAAATTGTCCTTTTTTACTTATCCTTTTATCAGGTAAATGTTTTTTTCACCCACTAATTATGGTCCCCAATCTTATACTCTAAAAAGCTATGTTTGTACGGGCAACAATTTTTTCGTTAAAGGCAGTGCCGTCCTTAGGGTGGAGCGAGTGGAGCGGCCGCTCCAGGCCTCGCGCTGAGGAGGGCCTCGCGCCGCGAGGCCTTGCCCACTAAAAAGTTAGTTGCATAAACGTTTAGATTAAATAAAAATGATATAATAATGAACAGATACATACCTAAAAAATATCGGTTCAATTACCCACGCAATATGTCAATAATTGTGATTTAAAAACCTACGAACGTGATTCTTATTAGTACAAAATAGTAGCGACCAAAAGGGTGCAAACGCAAAACATCGTTTGATAGTGGCGGCCGACGGGCGGGGTGACGGGACCAAGCCTCGCGCCCGCCGAGCCATGCTTGCAGATGCTACAACCATGCATAACCGACTTTGCCTATGTCTTGCCGTTTTACAACTGATTGTCTGTATGTGATTTTTTTTTACTGATCCATTATATCTTTGAAATTATTTAAGGTACGGGATTAAAACTTGGCACAACTGTTAAGTGCGTTAAGGCACAAATGCGAATGAATTTGGACATTTCTAACATTAAGGTTGCAAAATGGTGGCCATTTAAAATTTTCAGAGCTAAATATCTTAAAAACTGCAAACAAAAAAGTTGGGTTTGTAATGATCAAACGAGAAACAACGGATTAATCTAAGTTTTTACATTTTTTAAATCATAAAGATTTACATAGGTCTAAGTTTACGAGCGAAGCCCGTGTTTTCTCAAATAAGATTTTAATTTCTCCACTATCCATTGTTTTATCCTAAAAATCTTAGTATTTTTACTCCGGTAATCAAATTATGCAATTTTTGTAAGTTTGCAAAGTTAGTAAAATTTACAGCTTTTAAAAATATTTAGCTCTGGACATTTTTAATTACCGCCATCTTGAAACTTGAAAAAGTAAATGTTAGAAATGTAAAATTCATTTTCATTTGCGACTTAATACAGAGTGTCTCTGAACTCTCTAATTTTCTTTTCAGGTATTATTCCTGGACCAAAGACAAGCCAAAATCAAAATAACATATTTAAAAATTCCAAAACACCATAGTTACTTGTACAGCCGCCATTTTGTATTTTCAAGAATATTTTTTTTGTTAAGAACGGCTTGACGTAATAAGTTGAAATTCGGTACACAGCTTTTGAAGTTAAGATCAGCTAGAAAAAATAATCAATTTTATAATTCATGTTTTTAAAATGGTGGCCAATTAAAATCTTTAACGTTAAATTACATAAAAACTACCTACATAAGGTAGCAAAGTTTATGTTCTTATGTGTTTTTTGTAAAATTTAATTAAAATCCAACGATGTCATGCAAATTGGTTCATAAATAAGCGAGATAGAGCAATATAACTGAGGCTAGTCAAGGTCGGACACCGCTTCCCCGGGAGCAGTTTTGGTATGAAATCCATTGTTGAGCTGGCGCCGCAACCGCGCTTTTTGCGGCGGCAACCCGCTCATATGCGTGACTATTTGTATTAAAATACTAAATTTTAAATATGATATTTTGGCTTGTCTTTGGTCCAAGAATAATACCTGAAAAAGAGGGTAGAGGGCTAGAGGGTAGAGTTCAGGGAGACCCTGTAATTAATAGTTGTGCCAAGTTCATTTCTGTAACTCAAATAATTTCAAAGATATAGAGGGCTAATGGATTGATTACATATATAGACAGTCGGGAAACGTCTAGACATAACTTGGACACATGCTGTCGTATTTTCCATACCCCAAAACCCCCCAGCAATCACCGTTAAATAAGGCCTCGCAAAAATATTTTGCTCCAGGCCATCGCATTCCTAAGGACGGCTCTGGTTAAAGGATCATGATTTTTTTTGTTGAGATATGAGGGTTTTGGCCAAAATTGTGTCAACAAGGAATCGATCCAATCCACACACAATCCACATCCACAATCCACAATCCAATCACAATCCACAAGGAATCGATTGAAGCTGGTCCCATGCCTGGAAAAATTTGATTTCTGCCCTACAGCCCTTCAAAGTTCCCACGTTCATGTTAACCTTATTGGCATTTTTTTAGCTATCAAATAAAAAATTAACCTAATTAGCTGATAACTGTAGAAATAAACAACGTGTCATATTTTACATATGTGGTTTATTAATTTAGAGCAGAGTGAAGCACCCCTTGGCCTGGCAAGTGAGCGAAGCAAACAAGCTAAACATAGTAGTTGCGAGTGAACGGAGCGAACGAGCTTGTCTTACAAGTTTCCTGAGCAAATTTTCGGTCCCCCGGTACTTATAATGAAAAGATCATGTCCACATATGATTTTTTCTTTACCTTCAAGCAGTTCAACTTTCTGGTGGACCAATAGCTGGTCAATACTCGTAAGATACTCCAGTCCAGGCGGACAGTTGGTGGGGGTGCGGCTGGCAAACTCATCCAACCACCTGAAACACCACCTACAATTAAAACCTCTATGATCAAGTACTGGGCATAGCTCTGAAATGAATATCACCGACAGTGGCAAGGTGTTTCCTCTGAGATACTTTAAGAGCAGTTAGGGGAGAATTGATTTCAGAGACATGTTCGAGCGCTCTAAATTGTGGGAAGTAGTGATTTGGAGTTTTATGTCTTAAAAAATATAGTTTTATTTTCTCCCCCTATACCGTGGTGTATGAAGAAAGTGTTGTTTTCGTCAAAATTTTCTAATTTGAGTTGTAGGTGGATTTATCTGTTTTGGCGCCCCCTGATTCCAAAAAAGTTTTTCAGAGCAATGTCTGTGTGTGTGCTTAGATATTAACAGAGCTAGAGAAGGCCCCAATGGGTCGATTTTGATGAAATCACGAAAGAAAAAGTACTACGGTCCGAAACAGAAGACATATTTGAACAACATGACAAAAAACTAAATCATCTTATTGAACGCTATGTTTCAAAAATAAGTAACTTAGAAAAAACTGTAACTTCATTAAAAAAACGCCTAGACAATGTAGATTACACCAAACAAGAATCCGTATCTGTAAAAAGCAGTGAAACTCAAACCACTACATCTTCACATAACCCCTTATTATTGCACAACACCACAAATCTGCTTACTGAAGTAGCTGAGCTAAAATCTCGACTAAACACCATGGAACTTTGTATAGAAAATGTTCAAAAGAGTATAAAAGCTAATCATCAAACCCCATCACTATTAAACAGTAATACAAGTCTCAATAAAACCAGATCTGTAGCTTCAAGGCACTATAAGAAAAATCATTTTAGCATCTCCTTGCAGTTAGCAAAACACAGAGAAAACCTAAACACACACTCAGTGGAGGTACCACAAAAACTAAACCCTGTAGTAACAAAAGAAATTTTGACAACCATTGAGCAAGTAGGGATTACTGGGGGAGACAGTCAAACCCCGTCACAAAAACTGAGCATCAACACATCCAAAGAAAACCTGACAACCAGCGACGAAGTAGGGAAGAGCGGGGGAGACTGCCAAACCCCTTCAAAAAAACAGTACCCAATTAATGAAAACTTGACAACCAATGAAAAAGTAGGGAAGAGCGGGGGAGACTGCCAAACCCCTTCAAAAAAACAGCACCCCATTACTGAAAACTTGACAACCAATGAAAAAGTAGAGAAGAGCGGGGGAGACTGCCAAACCCCTTCAAAAAAACAGCACCCCATTAATGAAAACTCGACAACCAATGAGGAAGTAGAGCATGCAAACTCTCTTTATTGTCAACCTGAAAACCTCCCTGGCCCAAAAAAGCAAAAAATGCTTAATAATGTTTATATGAAAGGCCCACCCATCACCGCAATGCTACTGGAAAAAGAAGAAAGCTGGGAAATCTTCTTTGAAAAAAACATAGAGCACTTCAAAACTATAAATGCAAACTACATCAATGCAGTCTCTCACAAGTCTGGCAACGAGATTCAAACACCTTTTTTAGGATTCCCAACCAAACCAGTAATAACAACTTAACTAAACTAGGAAAAAACCCGTTGCCTCAGCCAGCCAAATTATCGATTTTCCACCAAAACATAGATGGCCTCAGTACAAAAATTGACAGACTAAACCACCAACTTTGTCAAACCAAACCAAGCATAGTTGTACTCACAGAACATGGCCTTTCTAAAGACAAACTTGAAAATACCCAACTACATAATTATGTATACATTGGGGGATACTCGAGAACTGAACATAGAAAAGGTGGAGTTGCAATATATGCAAACAAAAATCTAGGTAATGACATTTCCTGCATCGACATTGCAAAAAAACAAATAGAACTTGTCTGTGAAACACAGCTTATAAAAATAAAAATGAAACAAACAGAGTTGTATATCCTAGGAATATACAGGCCCCCAATCTATACCAATCTCGACCTGGCTCTTGACACCCTGTCCAACATTCTTGATGATCTACCAACTTGGAAAAATCCAGTTATTATAACTGGAGACATTAATGTAGACAGCCTAGCTGATGAAGATGACAGTAAATTCCTAAATCAAGTTCTGCTGAGCCATGACATCAACCGAATACCTCTACCGCCAACAAGAATCACCTCTCACTCAAAAACATCAATCGACATGATTGCAACGAACTTGTTGCAAACAGAAGTTGACACTGCAGTTCTGCTCACAGGCCTATCAGACCATACGGGCCAGATCTGCACAGTACATCTTGAGTTTGACAAATCTGTCATACCAAACACAACTCGAAGATACTACAGTGCTCGAAACATAGAAAACCTTAAAAACCTTCTGGCACAAGAAACTTGGGAAACCGTAACCAACACTCTAAACGCAGACCAGGCTTACTCAGAATTTGACAAAATACTGCGAGAAGCACTAGATACAGCTTGCCCAAGTGTACAATCAAGACCAAAGAAAAGAAAAATATTTACAAATCAAGAAAAAGAGCGTGAACTTATGAGGCTGAAAGGAGCATATACTACAGCACTCAACAACTCAATTCTGATTAATAATGAAGAAAATAAAAGACAAACCAATGACAGAAAGAGAGAATATGACCAATACCTCAAACAACTCAGAAAGGAAGCTTCAATAACCTATATTGAAAATGCAGAAAACCAAAGCAGAGCAGTCTGGCAGGTCATAAACAACAATCGTTTCAACAAAAAATCTCAAAAAAACCAAATAAAATCTCTCGACATTGAGGGCACAACCCTAACAGATCCCCAAAAAATAGCTGAACATATGAATCACTTCTTTGCTAATGCTGCTGAACAAGTTCTATTGGATTCTCAACAAGCACTCCCAAAACTACATCCAACACTACATGAAAGAGAGTTAATGTCATTCGAAGAGAACCTTTCACCAACAGATAGAGCTGAAGTAGATAGAACTATAACATGTCTAAAATCAAAACCATCATCAGGAATCGATGAAATATCATCAACAATTCTGAAACACTGCAAAAATGAAGTGCTAGACCCAATAGTTAACCTAATAAACAAGTCTTTTCAACAAGGCACTTTCCCCTCCATACTTAAACAATCATTAATCTACCCGAAGCATAAGAAAGGATCCACCTCCCTTGTCAACAACTATAGGCCTATTTCGCTTATCTCAACCCTATCAAAGGTCTTTGAAAAAATAGTTCTAACAAGACTGCTCACACATCTAAAAAACAATAGTATTTTAACCAATCACCAACATGGCTTTAGAAAAGGCAAGTCTACCATCACGGCTATAATTGACTTGGTAGAAACTATCATTGATGCCACAGAAGCAGGGACTACAACAACAGGTATTTTTCTGGACTTTAGTAAAGCATTTGACAGTCTGAGCCACAAACATCTTCTGGACAAACTTCTAACGCTAGGAATACAAGGAACCGCACATCAATGGTTTCAGAGTTATCTCAGCGGAAGGACTCAAATGACAGAGATAATTAATGTAACAAACAAGACATCCAGAAAATACAGATCCACACAAATACAGACAACCAGAGGAGTTCCTCAAGGATCTGTCTTGGGTCCAGTTTTATTCATACTGTACACGAATGACATTATTTCTGTGTTACACGACAATTGTGATGCTTTCCTATATGCTGATGACACTGCCCTTGTTGTATCCCACAAAAATATACAAGAGCTAGAAATAAAATCCTACATTGCTGCCAGCATTGCCAAACAGTACAGCCAAGAGAATGACCTCGTGCTAAATGAAGACAAGACGCAACAACTCTTCTTTGGTTCACAAAGAAGGACTGCTCATGCGCTACCAGATGTAATAGCATCCCAAGAGGCCAAATACCTTGGGATAACCATTGATAGTGACCTCAATTGGAAACCCCATGTAGATCAACTCTGTAAGAAGCTTAGCACTGCTCTTTATGTCATCAAGCGCCTGAAACACATCAGTAACGCAGAAACCTCAAGGACTGCCTACTATGCTCTTTTTGAGGCGCAAATGCGTTATGGACTGATTGTATGGGGGCTATCATCTCAGGGGAACCTTCAGAGGGTATTACGTCTACAGAAAAAGGCAGTCAGAATCATGGCTGGACTGGCATTTCGTGACTCATGCCGGGGGGAGTTCAAAAGGCTGAAACTACAGACAGTAGCTAACCTATACATTGCCGAGGTAGTTACCCACGTAGTTAACAAAAGACCCATAATAAACTTCTCAGAGGCTCATCATTATGACACCCGAAACCAAATCAACTACATACTCCCTGCACATCATCTGTCAGCCTATGAAAAAAAACCCAGCTACATCGGAGCAAAACTATTCAACACCCTTCCACCTGCACTGAAAGAACAAAAAACCAACCGAAACTTCAAAGGAGCTGTTCTCGACTGGCTACTGGAAAAAGAATTTTACTCTGTTGAAGAATGCCTGGAGGGACGAAGCCAACCTCATCACTGAAGAAGAAAAATAATGACGCCATGACTGTACTTAATGTTCATGTCAATAAAGAGTATTTTGTCTTTGTCTTTATGAAATTAGGTATATAGGTCCCAATCTTTTTTTTTTAACTTGATTTTATTTTAAGAGCTGTTCACACAAAAAAAAAAACATGAAAAATCAAAAAATTCTTTAAAGGTTCTAACGATTTTGAAAAACGATTTTGAAAAACAATATTGTGGTTTATAACCAATAACAAGAAAAATAAAATTACATCACCCGCATCTCTAAGAAAACTCATGTTCAAAAGTTTTAGCTTAAAGTTTAAAAAATCACTTTTTGGATTTTCAAAAAACCTGTGACATTAAAATAAATTTTACATACCACCAATATAGCAAACTCAAAAACTAAATAATTATGTATTTTAAATTATGGCTCTTAAAATGGTTGCAGAGAAAATTCACTCTTTTGAATAGCGGTAAATGCAGTATGTTGCAAAAAGTCACAGATACGCTTAGAGTCAAACTTGTGCTGCTTAACTGGTAGTATCCGACAGAGCTATCAAGACTCTATCAAGTTAGTTCTATGGAGGCTTTTAACATCTTTTCTCTATTGTTGAGAGAAAGTATGAGTCAGTTATCTGATACTGTTTATTTCCACAGTTACGTTTTTCAGTGCAATAAGTTCACACAATACAAATAAAAAATTTGTTTAATACAAGGTGAGCATTCTTTGACAAACTGTCCATTCTTTGTTACATCTACATCAGAACAGAAAATATTACTGAAGAGCCCACTTTCTCTCCTGGCTTTTGCAATCCAAGATACTTACTTCTTAAAATTAATACTAATACTAAAAACAACAGAATTTCCCTTCTTGTTGGTTACCTTCATACCATCTTTATAAAGATTGCACAATCCAATAATTGCATTTCCCAATCATACACACTGACAATTTTAACATTCACCCCCCCCCCCCCCCACTCTCCTCACGCTTGCCACAACCTCAGCATGAGGTGCTGTCTTGTGTCACTCGAGGTAAAACAAAAACAACCGACATCAGACATGCGTTTATCATTTACGAGTACCTCAAACATATACCCACCAGACAACTTGTAGGACACTTCTTTATAATTGTTTTTGTTCATTTTTTTAAACACTTTGACAGACTTTCAACCCACTTATTGCATATTGTTTTCACAGCCTTTCGCCTAACTTCCTCAAACACCTCAACATCTACACCACAGTTTACACAAACAAAACAAACAACTGACACCTTCAAATGTAAAAACCCCAGGAGATTTTGAGGCCAAAGGCATTGTTCTAAATCTATTGGCTACAGGTAATTTTATTGATAAAAAATTCCTACCAGTGCTTCTTGTCAATAAAATGAAAGAAATATTTTATAAGCAGAATGGTGTATTTCCAGTAGTGTTTCTCCTTAATTTTATAAAGGAAATGTATATAACAAAAATAGTTGTTACGTTTAAGTTTCAAGTACCATAGGTACTTGGTCCAAGTTTAAGTAATTTTATAATCTTAAACCACATGAGTGAACAATAAATTTACAATATTTTAGTGTAGCCTGACATTGGACCCATTTGCAAAGTGTAAGAAAGCGACTTTGAACAAGAAACCGAAACCTATCAATTTATAAAAGTCATAATGTGTACTTCAATTTGCCTGTAAAAGATTTATCTATAGCAGTAAATTTAATTCATAATCATAGTTCTGGCTGAAGACTGAATACTTGTAGGTGATGCAAAACTTTTGCATATCACTAGTAAATTAAATATTTTTTTAGGTGATCGATAAAAAAAAAATAATAATAATAAAACTACTCAATTGAAAATATGGCATAAATAATTTTTTAACAAGAATATTTCTAGCCTCTTTTAAAAGAGCCTGACTTGTGGCTTGAAAATAAACATTACTGTTTGGTGACAAAAAAACCCATTCTTATTCAGTACATGTTTTGTACAATGTGTATTGATTTGAATAACAATATTTCACATTTTGATAATGCACACACTGTCACACCTCTGGGTCTACTGATTGTAATTTAGATTGCACTAATTTTAGTTTTACAATTTGACTATGTACAATGCATAAATTTTGTATGCCTAATGACAAATAAAAAATCTTGAATCTTGAATAATTAAAAAAATTACAATTCGCAAAAAAAATTTTAAATATAATTTCCGGTTCTTCATAACTTTAAATTTTCAAAAGATATTTATTGAACATATTCTTCATGGGAAATTCATTTTTAAGAATACAGTGTAATTTTAGACTTGACGATAAAATTAAAAAGATTAAACCATGAGTTAGTTCAGATACCAATATAACACTTTGCCAATAAAATTTACAATTGTTTTTACTGTTTATTTTTTATTAGATTTTTTGTGAATTGGAAACTGAACTACACAAACTATAAAAAATACTTTCATAACATAATAATATCATAGTGAGTTACTAGAAAGTTGAATTAAAATTATTTCCATAATCTCTGAAACAACATTGTTACACAAGTATCAATCGGAGGAACATTACATAACATTAAGTTACACAATTGGAATACAATTACATTAATTTTAAAATTAAATAAATATTACAGAATATACTTTGTAAGCTTACCTTTTCTCTTCATCCGTTAAAAATTTCACATATCCTAATTTTTTATGGCTACGATTTAATTTAGAAAAAACTATCTGACACTTTTGCTGAACCCATTCTTTACGCAAAGGTAGTAAAGATTTAAAATATTTCTTCCAGGATTTTCGACAGTAACACTTTTCCTTAGGGGCCATGAATGGGCAGTCTGCATGGAGTGGTAGCACAGCGCACAACACTAGCTCAACTCAGAGCTGAAAGTCAGTGTCACGTTACGGAAGTTGTTATGTAAACAATGTGGCCACTAGACATACACTGGTCTTATCTCAACAGCCACGGAGCTTAAATCCGAGTGAAACACATAGTGGTCTCATGACCCATGACCTCTCGCCCCCACGTAGACCCACTTTATCAATTAACAAACTCTCCTATCTCTCTCACTCTCATTGAGGCACAGATGACTCTGACTCTCTCGCTCACAGGAGACCTTAACAATGTTGTCTTAATGAGCGATAAAATCAAACAGTAAACAAAAAAACCTCGATTCATTTATCTTTTAAAAATAAGTCTTTATCTTGGGGTCACTCCGTTAATATGTCAGGGGAAATTCTGTGGGATAAACAACATGTTTGTACTTTACAAATCAAAATTAATAAAAAATAATAAAATGTAGAAGAAAACAAAAAAAGTCTTTAAATGAAAATTACAATAAAAAATTTATGGAACAATTTGTATCATTCTTACAAATAATATCAATGATGGTATAGTGACGGTGTGATAAGGAAGTTCTCACTTGAGCAAATCTTATCTGAGGGAGAGATACTGAATCACCTGTAGCCTTACGTAAACATAATTTAACACTTTAATTCTAGTTCAGCTTCTAACTCAACCATGCCCAGTGATGCAAATTTACTGTAAATACTATAATAATGTTAAAAATAATCTAAACTAGTGATGTGGCTTAGTAAATATACCCAGCGGGAAGGTAAATTATTAGAAATTGTTTCTTGTTTCTCTACAAGCTTTGATAAATACGATATCTAATTGTATGGGTACTGGTATTCACAACTTTTATCCAGTTCAACACTGTTTCATAAAACTTTTGTAATTTAAGTCTTTAAGAAAAAAAATACATGATATTATTTCTGTATAATAATCTCCAAAGCTTATCTCAAAGCCTATTACAGTAGCAAATATCCTTATATAATTCATTATATACAACTAGCTTTACACCCGATTTCGTCTGGGATCACTGAGGGGTGTGAAAGCAAAAGTTTTTCATATTTAAGAAAATAAGAAAAGCTCTTGTATTTATTCTTTCAAGGAAAGTAATTGTTATTTACTCTGTCGTATACCTTTGGAACCATTTCAAATTTTAGGAAACATTTTTGCCAACCGTTGTTTTCATAAATAAATTAGATAAAAAACTCTCAAAAACACTGACATGAAATCCTCTATGACCATTGAGGACTGCAAAAATAAATAATAATGACTTACAAAACTATTCCATGATATTTTCCATATTGTTATTAATATTCACATTAATTATACATATTATTACGTAAAAAAAAAAAAAAAAAAAAAAAATGGTAGCCTAAATAGCGGCTAAACTAAGCCGACATTAAAAAGGTTTTACTGATCCTTTTGAGACTTATTTTGATATGTAGAATATGAATATGTATGTATGGTGTCTGTTAAGTCCATTACCAAATCTCATAATATGGTTAGGTGGATCAAAATAAGCACAAAATGTTGTATTAAGTTATGTCCTAATATGCATCCACATACCCAGATATCCACCATTTTTTCCAACTTACTTCAATTTTTATTTGTGTGACGAATTGTTTGCCCGAATTATAATGCAAAATCAATGTTTTTCTGCAGAAAAATCGCAATAACTCTGATTTTTGTAGTCAGACCTTTACAAATTTGGTATTACTATAATGTAATTTGTCAACATTTTTGTATATCTAGTAAAATTTTAATAAAATCTGAGTTTACAAAATTTTTAATTGCCGCCATTTTGAAATTACAAATTCGGAAAAAAATAATTTTTTCCTCAAATGAGCATTGGTGTGATAAAGGTACATGCCAAATCCATCTATATATTAATACGCAAGCATGTTTCATTTCCTCCTTTTTTCTCAGCTCGTGGGCATCGTATGATAAATCCGCGCATACCGTTAGAAAGGTATAGTCCTGTAGATGAGCAGAATCACTTTCTGATTCACATCGGACTTCAGGGCTACGCCCCACAGGCTTCCAAAGTTCCAATGTTAATCTTATGGAGAAAGGAGAATTGAATGAATCATGACAGCTGTTGTAAAAACAACTGCTAGAAAATTAGGATGAACAGATGTTTTAGTTCTAAAATGTTTTTTAAGCTTCTTGGGTCCAGATCAACTGAAATTTTGATCGAATTTCGATCAGGAGGCGATCTCTAGTACTTATTTAATACGCTAAGGGTTTTTTTTTTGTCTTGAGAACTCCTCCCACAATTTTCAACCGATTTTCATGTTTTTTGTGTCGTTGGATAGGGCTTGGTCTGTAGTTGTTTCCGCCAAAAACTGATGAGAATCGGACTGAAAATAAAGGCGCTATCCACCATTGAAATCTGAAAATTTCCCATTTAAATAACATTGGGATTGCATAAAGCATTTTAAACATCTGTTAATAATCAGCTGTAAATAAGTGTAGTTTTGTTGATTAAAGTAATTCACAATATTGGATTGTTCGCATGTTATTGATTTAGAGTTAAAAGTAACATTTGTATTGTTTTAAAATAAATTGATTGATTTCGAGCGACATGTATACTGGTGAGACTCAATACAACTACCCATTAAAGAAATAAAATTATCAGGGGTAAAAATCAGATGGCAGCTAGCGACTTAATGAAGCATTTTAAGACATACGTTTATACGATCTATTTTCATTTTTTGTTTATTTTGGCTAGCTAAATAACCTGGAAAAGTTTAAACTGGACACCCTGTCTAACTAAAAATAATTCTTTTAAGTGTTACTTAAATAAAACAACTCAAGAATGTTGGGTGCTGGTCATCATGACAAATTCCTTTTTACATATCTTGATTTCACTACCATACTATTTTATATTTCTTTTAATCATCTGTTTTATTTCAAACCAAATGTTTTTATTTATTATTGTTTACAATTCATTCATTGTTCTTTCTCAATAGAATTAACAACCTTTTCCCAATTTTTTCCCTTCAATTAATTTACAAAAAACATGTAATTTATTTTGTTGTGTCCGATTCAGTTAACTTTGTATCCAATAGTTATCAATTATTTTCTCAAAGCATATCTTTCAATGTCAATATCTAAAACTTCAACTATCCTCATTTTTCCCACACCGTACCGTAACTTACCAGTGATCGAATTTTGAACAATGAATAGTGCTAACAAGATAAACTATATGGACAATGGAAGTGACATCATGGAACTGCATAAACGGAAAAGAATCAACCAGTAAGTGTCAAGTGAATTTTTTTATAATTGAATTATAGAACATTGTGACAATCAATCTTGTGTAGCCTACTTAATAAATTAATCTCTCACTGGTAGTTAAAGTTACACATAAATATATTGGAAGATGCTATTTTCTAATGTTTGTTAATCCTATCTTTCTATTTTTTTTTCTTACCATCTAAAATCCTTTAACCATGTACAGTTGACTCAATAAGAGTCTGGTCCTTCACCTTATATACCTATTAGTTTCTCCTCCAGCCTAGTTCCATACCGTACATTTTTTGGTACCTTCTGGAGCCGGATCATAGAATTACAGCCTACTAATTACAGTCCTCAACTTATTTTTGTCCATTTTCTGTCCATTTCACCATATTTTATCTTTTATCCCTTCATGTCTGACCGCACCTAGCATACCTAGCATATTTCAGCAGCATGTAAAAAACAAGGACTTTGGATTTCAAGCCAAGCACCTACAAACGGTTAACATCACTAATTAGATCCCGATTTGAGGCGTTACAACCACTGATAAACGCAATTCAAGATCAACCAGGTAATGTCACCAGTTTGCAAATTAAGACGCTTAAAGGGTATGCAACTGAAATACAGCGTAGGTATGATGATTTTGAATCAATTGTCAATTGCGCTCTTTCTTACGATGAAGACGACGCTGTACCTGATGATCCAGTTATCTGCCGATCAAACGGAAATATCTGACTCGTACAATTATTTAATGTCGATCATATCGGATATAACTGAATCAAATGACAAAACAACTGAACTGTCAGTGCATTCTGCATCCGCATCCAGTATAGTTGGTAATTGCGCAGCCCGCCTCCCAAAGCTCGAGTTGTCCAAATTCAATGGCGATTATGCTACTTGGACCACTTTCATTAACCTATTCAATACAACCATTCATGACAACCCAACTTTAACTAAGGTTATTAAATTTCAATATTTATTAACTGTTCTTTCAGGCGAAGCCCTTAACTTGGTGCGAAACCTTTCCTTGACAGACGCAAATTATGACGTAGCATACAATATTCTCACTGATCGTTATCAAAACGATCGCAGACTGCAATTGCTTCACATTAACCGAGTATTGGACCTTCCAGAGATCTCCAGTAAAAACATCCCGGGAATCAGGCATTTTGTAAATAGCTATACTGAAAATGTCCAGGCACTAACAGCAATTAAGTGTGATGTTACTGGCTCTAACCCGTTCCTTGTAGGTGTTCTTTTACGTAAACTAGAATTAGAATTAAGGAAAAAGCTCGAAACAAAACGTGATGTGACTGAATATAATAAACATACCTTGCCAACCGTAGACGAAATTATTGAGTTTCTCAACAGCGAATGCAACAAACATGAAGACGCAATTTGTTCTCTGGGAACACGCTTGCACGACCTCCACGTTTCTCCCAATCAGGCTAAGCTGAGCCATTCACAGGGCGAAAGCAGTCTGTAGCTTCAACAGCGTCCAATTCTAATCAATCATTGACATGTGGTTGTTGTGACTTGTCTGATCACCGGACTTTTGCGTGTCCTACACTTTTGTCAAAAGTTCCCCAAGAACGTTTTAAACTCATAAAATTGCGTCACCTTTGCATTTCATGTTTAGGAAAACATGATACTAAGGCATGCAAATCCCAATCTACGTGCAAAGTTTGTCACAAGCGCTACAACACTCTTTTGCATTTCCCTTCTGACAGTTCAAGTACTAAGTCCAAACAAATCCCAGGTAACATTCGTTCCGACGCTCATCAATCTGCATCAAATGGGGCCTCTGAAAATATTCAGCATTCCAAACCGGTTAGTACTTTATGTTCTCACAACAGTGGCAAAAGTAGTACCGGTAACAGACAAGTAACAGTGTTGTTAGGGACTCTATTGATTAATGTTCGCACAGGCACTGGCAACGTCCAAACATTTCGAGCTCTCTTGGACACAGGTAGTATGTCAACTCTCATAACAGAGCGTGCCGTGAACTTACTTGACGCCAAACGCTATGCGTGTAACGTTCAAATTGTGGGCATCAATCAACAGGTATCCAAACCCAAGGGGCAGATTTATGGGACAATTGAAACTTTGTATGGAGTTCCCATAGTATCTAATCATAACATGGTAATTTTGGACAGGTTAACTACGCATTTACCAAGGGTTCCAGTGTCACGTGAGGTCATTGAAGTGGCGCAGCAGTATCAACTTGCAGATCCTAACTTCCATAGCCCGAATCGAATCGATGTGATATTGGGAGCCTCCGTTTGCCCGCACATATTTACAGGTCATCAGATCAATTTGGGTCCTGATTTGCCACATATTATTCACTCTCCATTTGGTCACATTGTCATGGGCACTTCTCCATGTGCTCCAACATCATCTTTCGCCTCCCACCATACAACCACTCATAGCGTGTGCTTTCATTCATCCGCTCCCGATGATGATTTACATGACGCCATTCAACGATTCTGGGTACAAGAAGATGTACCATCTCATAATAAACAATCTCTCGAAGACAAAGCATGTGAACGTCTTTTTTCTGAAACGCACATGCGAGATGACAGCGGCCGGTACATCGTCCGTCTTCCATTCAAGGACTCTCATCCTAATTTAGGTGCATCTCGTCCCAATGCAGAGATAAGATTGAAAGCAATGGAACGTAAGTTCTTAAATAACGAACGTTTCGCTTCAATGTATCGTGATTTCATGTCAGAGTACATAACACTCGGTCATATGTCAGAATGTGACGATCCATCATCCTCTGTAGTTCATTACTATTTACCACATCATGGAATTTTAAAGGAATCAAGTTCAACTACCAAATTAAGGACTGTTTTTGACGCCAGTAGCAAGTCCAGTTCAGGGTTTTCATTGAATGACCTTCTTATGACTGGTACTCGTCTTCAGACCAACATTGCAGACTTACTGATTCAGTTTCGCCGTCATCATATAGTCATTTGTTGTGATATCAAACAAATGTATCGGCAAATTCTCATCCATCCTGATGACAGAAATTTTCAGTTGATTTTATGGAGATCCAATGAAGATCAGCCAGTTAAATCATTTCAACTAAACACTGTCACTTATGGTGTAAGTAGTTCACCATATCTCGCAATCCGTACGTTACATCAGTTAGCAACGGATGAAGGTCATGACTTCCCAGAAGCATCGCATGCATTACTCCATCATACATATGTCGATGATATTATTACTGGCGCCGATTCCATTCAGGAAGCTCGTATTTTGCAAGATCAGTTACAAGGATTACTAAAACGCGGAGGTTTTGAGCTCCGTAAGTGGGTGTCAAATTCCGACCAACTTTTGCAACACTTTCCAGACGATAATAGAGAATCACCTAAATTCATTTCTAGCTCGAACGTTCCTCACTTCACAATATTAGGACTTCATTGGTCACCGCAGACTGATACATTTTCCTACACTGCAAACGGAATAAAACCATGCCAAACCACCACTAAACGTACAGTTTTGAGTGCCATTGCTCAGATCTACGATCCATGTGGGTTTTTGACTCCATTCATAATGATAGCCAAATGCTTCATACAACTTATTTGGACATTAGGCTTGAATTGGGACACATCACTTCCTTCAGAAGTTCAAGATCAATGGACACGCATAATCGCTGAAATTCATTGTTTATCCCAACTCAGTATACCACGTTCACTAAACCTAAAGTCGACACATAAAATCGAATTGCATGGGTTCTGTGACGCTTCTGAACAAGGATATGCAGCAGTTATTTATTTCAGGAATGAAAGTCACGATTACAAGGTAACTACCTACTTAATCGTAGCAAAGAGTCGAGTAGCGCCATTAAAGAAGGTGACAATCCCTCGTCTTGAATTGTGTGCAGCACATCTGTTGGCAAAACTAGTCACTCACGTTGTCAGCTTATTCCCCAACCTTATCAAACCATCAAACATTTGGTTGTGGAGTGATTCCACGGTCACTCTCACTTGGATCAAAACACCTCCTTACCGGCTTAAAACATACGTTGCTAATCGGGTTGCTCAAATCCAAGAAGTCACATCTCCAGAACGCTGGCATCACATTCCGTCACAGGACAACCCTGCGGATTGTGCATCCCGAGGATTACCATTATCTCAATTAATCGACCATACTCTATGGTGGAACGGACCACCATGGTTATCACTCCCCACCACAGATTGGCCAGTCATTGACACTGGCAACGTATCTGACGACACGTTATTGGAACTTAACTCTGATCCTCTACCCATTTTGGTCACAACACCTCAAGAGGAATGGCCAGTGTTGTTCAAATATTCGTCTTGGATTAAACTAGTACGCATCGTGGCATGGATACTCCGGTTCATTCACAATTGTAAAAATCCCATTCACCAAACCGGTCATATCACTGTCACTGAACTTAATTCAGCTAAACTCAAAATCTATTTTTCGGTACAACAAAGTGTATTCCATAATGAGTTTCACGACCTGGCTCAAGGTAAAGCACCTGCCAAACTACGGCATCTCAGTCCATTCATTGACAGCCATCAACTGATACGAGTCGGAGGACGATTACGCAACTCGTCTTTGACGTACGACGCTAAACATCCAGTGTTACTTCCTAAACAACATCATGTTGTCAACCTACTTATCGATTCACTTCATTTTACTCACCTTCACGCAGGCCCACAACTTGTACAATCCTTACTCACTCAAGAAGTATGGATTCATAATGCGAGGAATGTCATACGATTACGAGTACACAAATGCTTAACTTGTCATCGGCTTCCCAACACAAATGAAACTCCATTAATGGCTGACTTACCTGCAGTTCGGACATCGCCATCTAAACCATTTGCTTCAACTGGTGTTGACTACTGTGGTCCCTTCCCAGTCAAAGTTGTCAATCTGCGATTCGCTAAGACTGTTAAGGTTTATATTTGCATCTTCATTTGCATGGCGACCAAAGCCACTCACATTGAAGTGGTCACAGATTTAACTACTGACGCATTTATCGCTGCACTCACTCGGTTTATCTCGAGACGTGGACGATGTTCTGATATCTTTTCAGACTGCGGGACGAATTTTATTGGGGCTGATGCAGCATTACGCAAGATTGTAAAGACTACTATCACTAGCAAAAGGGCTCAATCAGATATTCAGGCATTCACTTCAGCTCTATCAGTTCGGTTTCATTTCAACCCACCAGCGGCACCACATCACGGTGGCCTTTGGGAAAGAGCAGTCCGCAGCACTAAACATCACCTTATCAGAGTCATGGGAAATAACATCTTGACGTTGCCTGAATTCATGACCCTAACAACACGCATCGAAGCAACGCTCAACTCTCGCCCACTTACTCCTATTTCCAATGATCCCAATGACTTGTCAGTATTAACACCCGGACACTTTCTCACAGGAGCTCCTCTCGTTGCACTCCCTGAGACTAATTTAACTACCATTCCAACGAACCGACTAAAACATTGGCAAGTCGTCCAGCAATATGCACAACGTATTTGGAAAAGATGGAGTCGGGAGTATTTACATACGTTACAACAACGTACTAAATGGACTTCTGATAGATCAAGCTTGAAAGTAGGAGATTTGGTGTTAATGAAGACCAATACAACTCCACTACATTGGCCACGGGCTCGAATCATTGAGACATTTCCTGCGTCAGATAGCATTGTGCGAGTGGTGAAGATAAAAACTCAAGATGGTACCTACGTTCGACCGGTGACACAACTGTGCCTCCTTCTATTGAATGAAGACCACTAGTTGAAGTACAGGAGTACTTCAAGGAGGCCGGTATGTTGGGTGCTGGTCATCATGACAAATTCCTTTTTACATATCTTGATTTCACTACCATACTATTTTATATTTCTTTTAATCATCTGTTTTATTTCAAACCAAATGTTTTTATTTATTATTGTTTACAATTCATTCATTGTTCTTTCTCAATAGAATTAACAACCTTTTCCCAATTTTTTCCCTTCAATTAATTTACAAAAAACATGTAGTTCATTTTGTTGTGTCCGATTCAGTTAACTTTGTATCCAATAGTTATCAATTATTTTCTCAAAGCATATCTTTCAATGTCAATATCTAAAACTTTAACTATCCTCATTTTTCCCACACCGTACCGTAACTTACCAGTGATCGAATTTTGAACAATGAATAGTTCTAACAAGATAAACTATATGGACAATGGAAGTGACATCATGGAACTGCATAAACGGTAAAGAATCAACCAGTAAGTGTCAAGTGAATTTTTTTTATAATTGAATTATAGAACAATGTGACAATCAATCTTGTGTAGCCTACTTAATAAATTATTCTCTCACTGGTAGTTAAAGTTACACATAAATATATTGGAAGATGCTATTTTCTAATGTTTGTTAATCCTATCTTTCTATTTTTTTTTTTTTCTTACCATCTAAAATCCTTTAACCATGTACAGTTGACTCAATAAGAGTCTGGTCCTTCACCTTATATACCTATTAGTTTCTCCTCCAGCCTAGTTCCATACCGTACACAAGAATAACACTAAGATAAATTCCGACAAAAAATCATGCTGATGATTCAATGTCTTTTTGATCCTACCATTTCAATTACCTTCATCAAAAGTTCATTTTGTTTATTTTAAAACAACAGGAACTTTTAAATTTCACCAAGTTGTAGTTAAATATATTGTAGCTAAATATGTTATAGCTTCAAGACGCGGCAAAATATTAGTTGCACTTGCATATTTTTAAACTAGTCTGAATTGGATAGGGAGTATTCTTAATTTTTTTGAAAAGACATCGCAAACAAACTTATTCAACTACTACACAGAAAACTTATCATGATTTAAATTGTTGTTGTGTCTCCAAATAGTAGTTTGCATCACTAGGATGGAAAGTAGTTTTTTTCTGTGCATAGAAACACTATTGAAAAGCCTCGGCAGGATTGCTAGGAGTGCTGGGTGGCTTAAGCCGCTGATGCCGCCGCGCTGCCCGGCCAAGGCGGGTAGTTACCGATTTCACACACCACCCGTTTATCACCTTTACATCATCACCTCAAGCTGTACTGATTTCTTGCATGTACGGATTTTGCACTGGTCCGATTAAGCATACATTCATCCAACACATATGAAGTAACCCTTGAATTATTCTTTAAGAGACACTTATAACTCAGGAATGTTAAGTAAATTTTAAAGAGTCACTAGTTTTCAAAACAGTGATCATATAGCAACGAGTAACACAAAATCAATCATAACACAGCAAACATAGAATGGCTGACTGCTGTCAAGTACATACATGTACTGTACTGTGAAATATAAAGTTGTAGTCATCATATATAATTATGATTATTTCCGGTTATAACTCTCTCTCTCTCTCTCTCTCTCTCTTTCTCTGACATGCAAAATGTTAGTCTATATGCTCTTCAGACAAATTGGTAACCAGGATTAAAATTGGTGTTTATTTTTAATATTTTAAATCTTAGACACGTTTTTATAAATATTTAGACTTAAAATTAAACAAATGGAATCTTAGCTTTCAACAAGTTATAGGCCTAACTTAAAGACGATAGTTTCTAATTATATTATAGGGTTCGATAATTCTTAATATTTTAAGGAAGGCTTAGAGGAAAAAAATATAAGAAAAAAATAAGAGCACCAAATAATTTACTCCAGAAACCAAAACTCTGACTCCTTACTTGCAAAGACTCCAAACACTACCACATTTTTTACACTTCCTAGCATTAATGCATACTTATTTAATACGCTAAGGAATTTTTGTAATCGGAACTCCTACAAATTTCAACCGATTATATAGTTTTTTGGATCGTTGGATAGGGCTTGGTCTGTAGTTGTTTCCACTATAAATTTATGAGAATTGGACTTAAAATAAGGGCGCTATCCATAATTGAATGTTAAATTTTCCCGTTAGAATAACATTGGGGCTGAGAAATTTAAACATACGTTGCTGTACAGCTGTAAATAAGTGTAGTTTTGGTTAATTACTGATAATCACAATATTGGATTTGTCAGATGTAATTAATTTAGAACTAAACGTAGAATTTTAAGCAATGACATGTCACAGTTCAAATTAAATTGCTCAATCTCGAGCAACAAGTACACTACTGTTATTTATTGGGATTAATATATCCTCTACAAGGATACAATACCTTTTCATAGGTATTGTTACATTTTTATTTGCAGATCTGACCGATTGAGATTATTAAGAGGTAATAGTAAAACTGCACACCAACCACCATGTGACATGTCCATAGAGTAGCGCACAATAGGAGATAAGCGTCGTGTTGCCATATTGAACAATTTATTTTGGACTGTTTACATAAAGAATTATTTAAATTTGGAAATATAATTATTTGAAGCAGGTGAGATGAACGTAATTAGGCTCGGAGAGTAAAGCCACGAAAAAATCCTAGATAACATTGCAACATCGCTTACATCCCATGTTTTGGCTCAACGTCATGTCTCCGTTAGCCTTCCCCCCACTCCCTTTAACGGACATCTCTTGTGGCGGCTTACATAAACTAGTGATCCTTGAGCTAAAAGTTAAGCAAGGATAATAGTACATGAGTGAGTTCTACAAATTTTCTTTATTTTTAATTTCCTGTCTGCAGGATAGATATTAGTGTCTGAAATTTTTGAAGATCTTGGTACAGTACTAACTTATGTATGGTTTACTGAGCATTTATGAGCATTTAATCTAGATTTGTTTTTTTAAAATCGTAAAACAAGTCCAATTTGATAATATGTTGTGCAATAAAGTGCAATTTCACAACTAAATTTAAAAATACAGGGTGTCTCTGAACTCTCTACCGACTTTTTCAGGTATTATTCCTGGACCAAAGATAAGCCAAAATAACATATTTAAAATTTCCAAAACTCCATAGTTACCCGTACAGCCACCATTTTGTATTTTTTAAAGAACAATTTTTAATTTATGTGACGTAATGGCTTGAAATTTGGAACACAGCTAATTTAAGTAAAGATTTAGATAGAAAAAAATAATAGTTTTTTTACCACTCATATCTTTAAAATCGCTGCTGTTTAAAATCTTTAACTTTATAATAAGTGAGATAGAGTGATTTTAATACAAATAGTCACGCCTCTGAGCGGGTTGCCGCACGAAAAGCGCGGTTGCGGCGCCAGCTCAACAATGGATGTCGTCCAAAACTGCTCCCGGTGAAGCGGTACGACCGTGACTAGCCTCAGATAAATCGCTCTATCTCTATCATTTATGAACCGATTTTCATAATGTTTACATCGTTGGATTTTAAATTAAATTTCCCAAAAAACACTTAAGAACAGAAACCTTTTCATCTTATGTAGTTTTTATGCAATTTAAGGTTAACACGTTGACTGCTGAAAATCATGCAATATTGGTTACCATATGCTGAAAACAAATTTTATTGGTTTTACTTACATTTAGGTGTGTTATGATAGAAAAACATCTAGGAAGACCATCCAGTAGAAATAAATTGTATTTTCGGCCATTTTAATTTTCGTCCACCATTGTGGACGCGCCGCAACTGGGGAGTCTTTCCACGCGATCAGTCACTAACTAATTTTCAGTTTTGCACAAAACTTTGCTAATTGTTTAGATTTAACACAAGGATAGTAAAACCATTGTAAAATGTAAAAAACTTGTAAATTACTACGTAAAACCGCACCAGCCCACCCGAAAGTTGATCGTTTACCATTGTGGCGCATTGGCCTCGTAGTCAGGGTCATGGTCCTCCCCTTGTCGGTGTCGGACCGTACCTGGTCTAGATCCTGTTCATCTAGGTTTTCGTTGTCTTACCTTTCTTCAGGCACTAAATTAAAACAACTTCGGCTAGGAGGCAAATCCTTTTTGATAAAAACTAATGTAAACACTATTTACAAACAAACAAAGTTTATATAAACATATGTTACTACGGAAACGCAGGAACCGAAAACGGCGTTGACAAAAATTGATGAAAACAATCTCCCCACATGCGCAATAACAGCCATTCACACCGCACGAATGCTGGTGGCACACTGACGTCGCTTAGCAACAGCAAATTTGCGTCCACCATGGTTGACGCACGCACCTGGCGCCGCCCCCCTGCGTCTACGATCGTGGACGCGCGCCGTCAATGTGTTAAAGATTTTAAACACGCGCCATTTTGAAAAAATCAATGATTAAAAATTGATTATTTTTTCCCAACTAGGTCTTAACTTTAAAAATATGTGTATCAAAATTTTATTTTATTACGTTGAGCTATTTATTAAATTAAAAAATATTCCTTAAAATATACAAAATGGCGGCTGTACGGCAGGGTGTCTACTGCCAAAGAGATATAAAAATCAGTGACTTTTTGGTGACTTTTGGGGGTGAAAATTGTTAAAAATCAGTGACTTTTCCGTCTCTATGATAGAAAATGTCATTGGGGAAAAATTGTTAAAGTCGAAAAACTTTTGTTCGCAATCACATTATTTTTGCAATTTATACTAAAAATGTGTGACTTTTCTTCCATTTAAAAGAAATATCAGTGACTTTTTGGTGACTTCGGTGACCATTAACTAAAATCAGTGACTTTCGGTGACTTTTGGTGACTTCGGTGACCAGTAGACACCCTGTACGGGTAAATATGGAGTTTTGGAAATTTTTAAAATGATATTTTGACTTGTCTTTGGTCCAGGAATAATATCTGAAAAGGCCGGTAGAGAGTTCAGGGACACGCTGTATATATATAGTATGTAACAGTTTAAATTTTCATGGTTCATTGTCACAACTAGTGATGGCAAAATAAAATCGATTTTTCGGAAAAATCGATTTTTACCATTCGATACATCGATTTTTTGACATCGATTTTTTGTTCACGATTTTTTATCGAAATCGATTTTACTCTTTCGAAACATTGATATATTGAACAATCGATTTTTCAAGAAATTTTGTCATCATAGTGAAGGCAAAATAAAATCGATTTTTCGGAAAAATCGATTTTTACCAATCGATACATCGATTTTTTGACATCGATTTTTTGTTCACGATTTTTTATTGAAATCGATTTTACTCTTTCGATACATCGATATATCGAAAAATCGATTTTTCAAGAAATTTTGCCATCACTAGTCACAACTCACCCTCTGGACCCTGGGGCTGGCCGCCTCCGGACATTGGCTGCTGGGAGACTGGAGCGGGGTAGCCACCAGCGGGGGGGTAGCCCTGCGGTTGCGGCGGGGGGTAACCCCCGGCGGGCGGATAGCCTTGCGGTGGCGGATATCCACCGGAGGGGGGGTAACCACCGGAGGGGGGGTAACCACCAGAGGGAGGATAACCATCAGAGGAGGGGTAACCACCTCCTTGAGGGTAGCCTTGAGGCGGGGGGTAGCCCCCACCCTGTGGCGGCGGGTACATCCCACCGGGCGGGGGGTACTGGCCGTCACCGGGAGCAGGAGGGTAGGGCCCCGGTCCTGGTTGGAAACCTGGAGAAAAAGTGACCAACATTATTCTACATGACATTGAAAGTTGTAAACATAGGGAAAAAGATATCAAAATAATTCTTCATGACATTGAGAGTCAAGACCCTTACAGAATGTTAAACTACCTCCCAACTCCGGACCAATGGAGTTGGCCCATCGGTGGCTTATTAATTTCTGGTTTCCCCAAATTCAAACTAATAAGTCACAATCGCCATAAACTCCCTTTTTAATAGCCGGAGGAACTAAATAAACTAGGTGAACAAATATGTACAGTAGTATAGAATAAGTTAGTAAAATAGTATGTAGAATAAGTTAACAATTTTGCATAGAAACAATCTATTTAGCCAATTGAAAAGCAGCATAATGCTTTGGAAATAAATTATCAATAGTATTTTGTGTTACCTTTGAGACTTTTATGCCAGTAAACTCTACTAATTAACATAATAATAAAATTCTAATAATTAACACTCTACTACTGGTGCGTTCCCAATCATCTCTTTCCTCCATCTCTCCTCCATTAAAAATACTAAAAATTACTGTTAAGAAATGTTTTTTTATATAAATAAATAAATTGGTTAGGCCTGCTAACTAATTATTAATTATTCCTCATTAAAAATTCCATTGTTATCGATTTTATGCATATTAATAAATGGCAGGATATTAAATTCATGTAAGTAGTTCTGAACAATGTCCTTTTTTCTAATTTTCCATACTTCACAGCTGCAATTCATCTAAAATACTGTAACCTGTTTTCAAAAATAAAAATATCAATTGGCAGCATAGGTTCAAAATGTAAATGATTTAATGTTTTTTATTCATTTTTAAAAATTAACTTATAAATTTTATGAACCAAGCCTTATTTTAAAAGTGAAAATACAAAACTAATTCAGAATTATAGAACAGTATCTATAGTAAATGATTTACGTATACAATTCTAATACATGAAGCCGTTATTAGTTAACACGAATCTTTCCTTACTTGTGGACCAATTTTATTATTTATTTTTTTTTTTTGACATTGTTTCTGTCCAACTCATACATTTCAACATGAAATGTGTCTTATAATTTATCTAATTATAAAATGTAACACGGCAAAGCATTCGTCAAAGGGAAATATGATAGACGTCCAAACAATCAATGAATGATAAACTCGTAAGTAGTTTGATTAGGTAAGGTTATCAAAAAGTATCTTAATAATAAGGGTATTGAACCTGAAAGGATGTCCTAATAAATTGTATTATAATTAATTATAGTTCTATCCTTTAATAATTTCAGATCAAACAGATACACCAAATATATATCAATAGGTTTATTATGAGTAAGTTGTGGTGTTACACAAGAAGTATAAAATATTGTTTGAATATAAAAAATAATGCTTGTGGATGGGCCTTGTAGATTCAGTTTTATCTCCACATGTTACACATTTTCACTTGCCACAGCTGTTATTAAAGATAACGAAGCAGATATTCAATCCTCTCACTTCACTTACCAATCGGACAATGTGTTGTTAGGCTAACTCTAATAGAACCTAGCCTTTTTACCAAATTATAAATAAACTACTAATATTTAGAAATCATACATACCAACATCTGTGGTCATATTTCCTATTTGACTAATAATTTCATTAACGTTACAAAATTACTATATCTTTGAGATAATGATATACAAACACTTGAATCTACAGTGACAAGTTCTCACTAACCAGAATCCCTCTTGTTGCGGAAACTCCCTGAACAAGTTTATAGATAAACCCGGCATAAAAATATTTTAACAGATAATTCACATTTCAGTTTTGGTTTTGAAGCCAATTATTTTAGTATGGTATATAACTAAAACTGACAGAACTGTCAATACAGTGTTAGTAACAGTGAATTAACCGATTACAGTTTTCAAGAGGACTGTGAATTTGACAAATGTTCACAGCTCACCAATGGGCGCTCACTGTCACAATGGAGTAAATGGGCCAAAAAAGGTCAATAGACTCAATAGATCCATGAATGCTCATTACCTTCTCCCGCCCGCCCCCTCGACTAACCGCAACATGTCTCAAGGACAGAATAATTTAATTTAAAGCAATCAAGATTTTTTAGGAACAAAATGCAAATTTTGGAACATGTAGATGATAGTTTTAAATTCTAAGTAAGCTGATACGATTTAGGTGATTATTAAAAGAAATTTAATGTAAGAGAGAGTCTGGTTTATTCATAATGCTAGGACCTTCACAACCTTCTTAGCTCATTTTTCTTTTGTATTTGTAACATTTTGTAAGAAGTAGTACCGTAGCCATATTTTTTTTTTTTTTTTTAAGACAAAGTAATAATTACTTACAGTAGAGAGTTGATTATCCAAACTTCAATTATCTGAATAGTCAGTTATTCAAACCCTGAATGGCTCAGTTTCAATTTTGTATTAAAAAAATGTTTTAATGATTTTTCCAAAATTATTTTTTATCTTCAGAAGATTGAAAAATTATATTAATTTGGACCACTTGCAAATTGTGTATTTTGGTGTTTTTTTCAATCAGTCTTGAATTATAGACTGATTTTATGGGGGAATTCAAATAGAATTTCTAGCATTCTCATTCTTAAAAAAAAGAATAATTCTTATAATGGCTAATGCTAGTTTTAGGTGTCATTGTAAACCTTTGTTTGTAGAATTAAAAATTCTGACATTTATTAATTTGTATATTTTTTAAGTAGTCACGTATATCTCAAAAGCATTACCTAACCTCACTTTGAGAGGACATGTTCATAAACAAAATACTTAAAGCAGAAATAGTGTTAACAATAGCTTTTTAATATTATCCAAATCACTACAATGTCACTTCTCCATAGGTTTAAGAAATTTTAACAAAATCATTCATAAGTTAGAATTCAATCCAAACTCCCATACTAGTAAGATGTCTTAGGGCCATGTCATACGAGCACTACTAACGCCGCGTTGATAGCGTCGCGCTAAAGCCGGAAAAAGTCCATATCATACATGGCAGCAAATGCGTCGCGTGGATACCGTCCCGCTAACGCCGGGTAAGTCATACGTAACATTTTCCGGGCGTATTTGCCGTCGAGACACTAATTTTATTTCCAAGATGAACACCATCCAGTTAGATTGTGTCAGCTATTTGCACATATTAGATATAGTCGATGAGTATTATCGGAGGAATCCAAGACGATGGGGAACCCATCCTGTGCTTTCTTCACGTTTGTCGACAGGACAGTTTCACCTAATGTTCCAGGAACACAGGATATATGAAGGTAAGTTCTTTCGTTACTATCGAATGTCAGTTGATTCTTTTAACGAACTCCTTAGTGCCGTGTGTACCTTTACAGATGGAAAATACCATCAAACTTCTATTCATCACAGTGTTTATCGTTAAGGGTACGAACAGAACGAGTGGGTCGAGGTGGAGGTGTAGGTCGCGGTCGATGCCACAAGTTAGGTCGCGGTCGATGTTGACCGCACATAGCGAGGAGGTCACCCGCGCTGTCAGTGCAGCTCAGACCATTGGAGAGTGATGTGTGTAGCGTGCTTATTAAATAAAATAAATAATCCTATATTTTGAAAAGTATAAGTACCTTAGAGCGTCATAACTTGCGATTAACACTACAGGAATGGCGATATTTCCGTTGTTATACGTTTGTTGATATCTAATAAGAGGTACAACTTTGATAACTACCGTAAATGTTCAATATCTAAGAACAGATTTATTTCTTTAGTAATGTACAATAATTACATATTGTGTTGACTACCAGTACAATAATTAAAAGAAAGGGCCACCAGGTTATTATAAACCCAAATAATACATTGTGGCAAAGTGAATTTATTTATTAAAAGACTATTAATTTAAGTGTTTGCATGGTTTTTGTTTATACACTCTACCGCACAATATAAAATTCATTTGTTATCAATTATGCTCAAATATATTTCCAAAATAGTTTGTTATCATTGATAGGTCTAATTTCATCAGGGAGATTATTAAAAGGTTTAGCTCCCGCATAACATGGTAATTTATGGTAAATTTTAATTCTGTGAAAATCAGATCTAAATCAATTTTTATTTCGTGTATCATAGTTATGAAAATTTGTACCAAATTTCGAGTCACATTTTGTTAGAAAACGATTAATTGTTTGATAAATATACAGACTAGCTAGTGTTAAAATGTTTCAACCACGAAAAGCTGATCTGCACGATTCTCTTCTGCCTATCTTTGCTAAGATTCATAAAGATTTCCTTTGAAGATTAAATACTCTTGAAAATTACAATCTGCACAAGCCCCCATAAAGCTAATAAATTAATAATTACTAGAGATCGCCTCCTGATCGAAATTCGATCAAAACTTTTGTAGATCTGGACCCAAGAAGTTAAAAAAAAATTATAACTCAAACATCTGTTCTTCCAAAATTTCTAGCAATTGTTTTTACAACAGCTGTCTAATGATTCATTCAATTCTCCTTCCTCCATAAGATTAACATTGGAACTTTGGGAGCCTGTGGGGCGTTGCCCTGGAGTCCGATGTGAATTAGAATGCGATTCTGCTCATCTACAGGACTATACCTTTCTAACGGTATGCCCGGATTTCTCCTACGATGCTCACGAGCTGAGAAAAAAGGAGGAAATGAAACATGCTTGCGTATTAATATATAGATTAAAATTACCGTAATTTAATTTTGATGTAAAATAAAACTATTTTAACCTTAAATCTAAATAAGAGTTACAGTTATGGAATACCTCGTATTTACATGTATTTTGGGTTGCTATTACTATTACAGGATGGAGAACTGAAAATTAAATTAAGTAAATAACTGGTTTGTGGTTACCTTGAGGGGTGGGAAAGGTTCAGGCGTACGCGACGGGGGACGCTCGACTTTAAACGAACCAATATGTATCGGATGGCTATCATAGCCAGCTACCATCTTAAATAATAAAATAAATAAAATGTGTTCTGCAGTTCAAAGCACCTGCGTCAGTACATTTAATAGTGGCCCGGGATCGGGCCGTTAGGATTTGGTCTGACAGCTGACATAGCTGAGAGATCACTTGCGTAATAGTTCCGCTGCCAAAATTTGTTGTTCGTTTAGCGCAACCCGGGGAGTACGTGCAGCTTTAATGAAATGCTGCGGACGCGAACAACATCACCCCCCAAACGAACCAATCACAACGAAGCATCCAGGTAAACCGCGAGGTAAGCATCCATGTAAATCAAATGATTTTGATTTTTAAAAGCATCGCTGTAAACCTCCTGGATGGCATCGCGAGTCACCTCCACCGCGACTTACTCGTTATGCAAGGCCTCGTTAACTACAATGTGTTTGATTTACATGGATGTCGACGGCGACCGCGACCGCGACCTACACCTCCACCGCGACCCACTCGTTCTGTTCGTACCCTAAGTATTCGAATTGTAGAGGTAAATTAAAACTGGAAAAGATAGGGAAGTTCAATCAAGGGTAATAAAAATTCTATGTATGTAGTACTTCGAATTATTGAGGTTTAATTTATCGAATTTTCACTGTATTTTGAATTTGTTGTCCGGTCGGTCGGACTGTACCCTATACCACACACGCCACTTCACTTTTGGTGAAGCTTCACTTTTTTCCATAATGATGAAATATAGCAAACCCACCCTTTATTGCTATCAGGTCTTTTTCTGCAGCTGTCATCTCATGCCAGTTGTCGTGCATGGCCTCTCCAACCACATTCCAGCACTGTGCCTTCAATTGCCGGTTGCTGTAGTCACTCTGACGTAAAGTCGAGGAGAAAATTTTTCAACAGAATGAATAAATTTCTCTGTATCAAACATAATATAGATTGAACTGAAATTAACTGCCAAGGTTTTCACTGGTATGTGGCCACTGGTAGCGGATCCCTCAGGTACTGTCAGTATGGTCGCGGGGCAAATGTGTCCCGCTAACGCTAACGCTCGTAAGGCGGGGTCCCGGCATTGCACGTTGCTAACGCGTCCGTCCGTGTTGGCAGCGCTCAGCGTCGGTCTAACGCGGACTCGCCAGCGTTGTTAGCGTCAGTATGACTTGCTCCATAAGAACCCCTTTGCTGGGTTGGAGCGTTATCAACGCGACGCTATCAACATCAGTTAGTAGCGCCCGTATGACATGGCCCTTAAGATAACTTTATGAGTTGGCTATTGGTTATTCCTTTTTATTTGCTGCAGGAGTTTCTATCTTTAAGAAATAGCGTCTTAAGTTTTTAACAGTAGACTACGTTCTCAACTTTAAATTTTAAGTACTTGTTAGATTATTTTTGTTATTTATTTTTCTGTTAACTGTAATTATTTGTAATTGTAAATTGAAATCTGATTTATAATCTTTCTTGTCTTGTTTGTATATCTAAATATGGCATAAGTGCAATTTCACTTGTATATTAGGACATATCCAATTGTACAAAATGTACCTTAAGGAATAAATTATTTAACTTTGACTCACTCATTCCGTGTACAGTATTGAAAAAAAAAAAAAAAAAAAAAAAATAACTCATTGAGAAACGAGAAACATAGTGTAAGTGTCTATAAATATAAAGAAATTTGAAACAGTTTTGGTTTTGAGCTCTTTTTTATCAAAGCCTATACATTGCATGGAAGTATTTTTTGTCGTTGAAAAACAGTCAATGAACTGTGGTTATAAATGGTAAATAATTTTCATGTTTGATTATCCAGACAGTTTGATCATCCAAACAACCTCTGATCCCAATTTGGTCAGATAATTAACTCCTTATTGTAATTGAAATTCAATAACAATTATCTTAAAATGTCTGTTTTTATATTAATAAAAACCTTGTAATATTGTAGAAAAAGAAATGTTGTAATTATCAAAACCAATACATTTAAAGATTACTCACCCACATTCGGCATTGGGTAGCCTTGACTTGGAGGATAAGGCCCACCCTCTACAACACAAACACACTTTTGCTACAAATTTAAAAACATCAAGGAGGGAATGATGTCTGTATACAAAAATATTACTGCAACCTTATAAAATATTTTAAATGGATGTACTTAGTATCAAAATACACCTTTTTACTTTGAAGTAATAAGGTCATTGGCAATTGAAATTCACAAGATGATTCTAGTCGGTGTTAAGCTGTGGTGGCTCATTAACTTAAATTATATTTATTTTACAAATATTTTGAAGGTAGACAGAAAAAGTCTCATTGTGATATGAAAGATGTTTGCTTGTAAACAATATTTTACTAGAAAATGCCAAAAATGGGAAAACAAACACAAGCTAAATTTGAGAAAACCTATTTATAATTCAAACATTATTGAGCCAAAGCTACCAATAATTGGTAACAAATAATACATTTTCCTAATTGTCTGCTGCCACACTAAACTGACAAAACAAAATATGGGTTTAATATTGTAAAGACAAGATAAAAATAAACGGTATCAGATAACTGACACATACTTTCTCCCAACAATATAACAAAATGTGTTAAAAGCTTTAAACATTAATGTCTAGATGACTCTGTCGGATAGCTACCAGCTGAGCAGCGCGAGCTTGACCCTACGCGCATCTGAGACTTTTAACAACGTACTGCGTTTACCGCTAGACGAAAAATTGAATTTTCTCCTCAACCACTTGACGTAGAGCAATAATTTAAAATACTGGATTATTTAGTTTTTTGAGCTTGATTTAATGGTGATAAGTAAAATTTATTTCGAGACAACAGCTATTTTGAAAATTCAAAAAATTGATTTTTTAAACACTTTTTACTCCATAACTTTTGAACGCGCATTTTCTCGGAGATGCGGGTGGTGTCATTTTATCCACCATTTTAAACTTAATAAACCACAAAATTTTAATCAAAATCGTTAGAGCCGTTTTTGAGAAATTTTGATTTTTGACGATTTTTGAGGGTTTTTGGGGGTAAAATACCCTTAAAAATCAAAAATTCAAAAAAATGAAAAAAACGCCTGGAATTATCGTGGATTTGGACCTATATACCAAATTTCATTAAAATCGGACCATTAGGGCATTCTCTAGCTCTGTTTACATCCTGACACACACACACACACACACACAGACACACAGACATCACTCCGAAAACCACTTTTTTGGACTCAGGGGGAACCAAAATGGATAAGTCCACCAACAACTCAAATTCGAAAATTTTGACGAAAACAATACTTTCTCCATATACTATGGTATAGGGGGAGAAAGTAATTGGCACCATAATAGATCCCACCGTGCGGTTTGAAATTGGAAGAACACAACCAAACCAAATTCAAACAGAAAAAGAAAATATTTACTTGCCGACAACAAATTACTACAAAAAGAAATATGACCTTGAAAAAATTGAAGTTATCGGTTTGTTATTCGGTGCGAGAGGAACTATTCCTAAATCAACAGTGAATTTTTGCAAACAATTCGGACTACCTTCAAAATTATTAATTCAAATTTCAGCAAGTATTCTCAAAGACTCAATCAAAATTTTAAGACACCATTTATATTCAAAATATTAGTGTGAACTCTTCTAGTGAAATCTTCTTTCAAATCTTCATTTCAACTCTATCAAATATATTAAAATTAAACTGTATAAGTATTCTTTGTCTTAGGCAACCCTAAATGAGGGAAGAATGTTATTCTTATTGAATAAAGATATATAACAATAAAAAAATAAAAGAATCAAAAAATAAATAAGGGTAGTCTTGATCAACAACTAAACACTCAACTACTTAATTACTAAACCACTTTCTGATAAATATTTATAGTTTTGGCATATTAAATCCATACAAATTTGATTGGGGAACTTATTTGGTACAATTTCACCCTCCTCAGGAGTTTCTCAAGGGTCGTGCTGCTGCTGATGCTAAGGTAGGCCTACACCTCAAAATTGCTAAAATCCAAGATTGTCACCCTGCAGAGAACTCGAAAAGAAGTTGTCGCATGGACAGAAAACAATTGAATGTTTCTCAACAGTCAGAAGAGTAGAGTTGTCACTTTCCATAAGATAAAAAATCCTGTGCATTTTGTCTACATTATAAAAGGGACTCCTCTGATGGTTGAAATTTCTATAAGGGATTTTCCCCTCCTAAACAGCATATAAGCACTATTTGCATGCAAGCACAATGAAACCTTGGTTTGATACCTAAAACCTCCAGAGACCCATTTTTCATCAGTAATGATGAAATCAAATTAGATAAAAATCTCATAATAAAAGAACTAAGAAACAACCTGGAGAAGCTAGTATCAAGCATTCTTTTAAAGCCTGATCAAAAAATGGCCATTATAAATCAATACATTTGGCCATCAATTATAAATCCTCTGCAATGTGCACCATTGAGTCAACTTCCAACTTCGTTTTTAGAAGATATTGACCTTATCATTAGAAGCACAATAAAACAGATAATTGGTCTCCCAACCGACTGTCCAACAAGTATGATTTATGCACAATTTTTTTATACATAAACCATCCACATTTTACTTTAGAAAATGCTGCAACACACAAATATAACACTAGATATAGGTCTCATATTATCCCTAATCATCATCGTCTTGAATTTTATGCCAAAAAACCCTCGTACATGGGCCAGAAATTTTATAAACATATCCCAAAATCTATAAAAAACGAACAAAGTAATAAGGTTTTTAAAAGAAAGTTGAAAGAACTTCTTACTGAAAAAGTACTTTATTCAGTTGATGAGTTTTATTCTTAGTTTTAGAATACTGTTGTCTGACCAGTACTATTGTAGCTAATTTATGCAAATGTAATTTAATTATGGTATGACACTATTCAATTGTACAACACTTGTGCATTTGTGAATAAAGATATGTGATTTGATTTGATAAATCATTGCGAGGTCTAGAAGTTGTCAGAGCTAGTTGGGAGGCATATCTGCAACACTTCAATATAAGTACTAAATTACGCACCATAGAAGATAACCATCTACAACATTCCAACAATTTTGATGAGGAAAGAATACATTGTTTAAAAAGTTTAAATATAAATATTGAAGAACTTACAGACAATCAAAACATTCTTACAACAAAAGCACCAACAGCTCGAAAATTAAGAGAAATTTTAAGGAAAAGATCATACGAAGATTGGAGCAAACTCCCTCAAAAAGGCAAAGGAGTGTCCCTTTTCGAACAATGTCCAAAAGTAAACAAAATGATTATGAACAAAAGTAGCTTAAGTATTTCTGAATGGACGACCATAATTAAAATGAATGCCAATGTAACAGCAGTGAGAGCTACTCCAGGCAGATCTCAGGACAACCATTGCCGTCATAAAGACTGTAATGAGATTGAAACCCTTGGCCATGTCCTGGGATCTTGCCCAAAGGGAGAATAGCTTATAACTAACAGACACCATAAAATAAGATCAATATTGGCAGGTGCTTTTAAGAAACCAGTTTGGGATATATTTGAAGAAATAAGTGCAACATCTTCTGACGGATCTCAAAGACGTGTCGACATTATAGCAATATTTAGAAAAGAAAACAAGGCTTTAATAATCGACCCAACCATAAGGATGGAAACAGGCGAAGAGCAGGTAGAAGAAGTAAATAATGAAAAGAAGAAAATATATGAACCTTGCATCCCATACCTATCAGAAAAGTACAATATAAAAAACTGGATTGTGATTGGCATTCTAATTGGCAGTCGTGGAACCATTCCAAAATTTCTTGTTGATTTTTGTAAAAAATACGAAATACCATCAAAAATTATCCATTCAATTTGTATAAGTGTTATAAGAGACTCTATCAAAATTTTAAATCATCACTTATTCCAGCCAAATACATAACTTTTATTTTAGTGTATGTAATTGAAAAATTTCTTATTGTATCACAATCAAAATTGTTTGTATTCTGGATCAACTTTGGTCAACTGGAAGTCCAGTCAGATTTGTAACTTTTAATAAAGTTAATTTCTCTCTCACTCTCTTTTAATTATTATATTGTTGTTACCGCACAACTTGTGCGGCAATCTTTGAAGCACCGTTTGACTATGACTTTGTGAGCTCTTCCCAACACAAATATTGACAAAATTATCAAAAAAAATTATTGGTGAAGCATTCGTTTCCATTTTTCTACAAAGCAGGTACATTATTGTTACTGTGCAGTATTCTTTACATTTTACATTATTCTTACCACTGCCACATAGGCTAGAAAGGCTAGAGGCTGTTAGTTGGTTCTTGAGACTGGTCAGTTGCAGAATTGGATTTTTTTACCATGAAACACTACTACAGACACAGACCATTGCTGAGTTTCTCTACATTGACAGTCTGGAGTACAAAAGAAAGTTGACTGAATCACCTTCCTTTTCAAATAGAATAATGTTACACCGATAGTCCTGGTCTTCTGCATTTGATTGAATTCAGAGTACTATATTCTACTAGATAGTAACACTTGTTCTTTCTTAAAGGAGCCACCACAAACTATCAGATGATGGCTCCACTTCCATGAATGATAAGATTTATACAAGTATACTACCACTATCAGTAGTTTTAGCTTTACAAATTTATGACTTTTATTATAAAGAGATGCCTTGTAAAACTCATGAATGTAAAATACTGATTTGATTTGGTAATTTTAAAATCTTTTTATTTGTTTGAATGTTACTACATTCACCTCCACTAAAAACCCTGTCAATTAAACAACTGTACCAGTAACCCAAAACCCAAGTAACTGACTCAAAATTGTAATAAGCAGTCTTTTACTTTACTGTCGTGGCTTTTGGTACCCAAGGAGTTACTTCGCCTCGCCAACACACTGCCTTCAGCTTTCTCGATCCATTGCTTCCTTCTCTCTACTCCCCAAGTCTTCTCAGGTCTCTTCCTTCTTGATCTTGCCATCTCAAATTTGGGCTTTAAAATGCTTTTTATGGTATTTTATGGACATAATCATAGTGTTTACTGTGCACTGATATTTCTACAATCACGCCACAGAGATAAAATGACATCATAACTTGGCATCCGGCTTATCTGGTTTTTTGGACATTCGGGCCGGCCGTCCGCCACAAAAGACCGGTAACTGAGAGTCTACTGCATTTGTTTTGATCGGATAAGATTACTATATACTGTACCTAACCTACCTGAGTAAGGTGGTGGATATCCTGATTGGTTATACATGACTGCGATGTGTCCGATAGCTGAAAAAAAACAAGTTTAAGTAAATAACTTAGCAACTAAAAAGTTATATATTTAGGCCTAAAAACACTTTAAAGTTGATCCATGTGTAGCTGTCCATAAGTTTATACACTTTTTTATTAGTGACGATTGTTTTAAAACTTTTTAATAAAAAAAAAATATAAGTAGGTATAATTTAGGCCTACTCACAATTTACAATAAAAAAAATTCAAATCAATGTCAGGCGTATTCCTTATCTTAACCCATGTGGCCAAATTTCAAATTTTGCAAAACTCTTGATAAGTTACATCTGATACCAGATGAACTCTCTAATCTCAATGAATTAGAGTTGAAAGTTCTTGATGGGAAATTGAACTATGATGTGGATGAACTCTTGTAATATTTACATAGGCTAATGCTTAAGTTTAATCTGTTTCATTTTTTGATTATGTTGTAGTAAGCAAAATTTAATATTTTCTCCTGACATTTGCTATTATATCAGATACCCTTTGCTACCAGTTCCCCAAGGGGACCGAGGTCAACGGGAGAAGGAAGAGGAAGTACTCAAAGCACCCAGACAATCCAGTAACCTGGCACCTCCAGTGAGGGCGACCCTGTATTTGACACTAATCATTCACAAGGAATTACTCTTGAATGATTTATAATTTGGTTGAAAATAAATGATTTTGGTAAATATTTACAATAGAGGGACATAACGAGTTTAAATTACTAGATCTATATTTTTTTATGAGTTGGTAGTTAGAGATCACAAATATACGGTACCACTTTAGCTTGGCGGCCACGTTTCTAACCATTCAAATTAAACTGGAAAAACGCTGAGTGCAGGAGAAAACAAGTGTTTGTAGCCAAATTTTTTTTCGTATTTTGTGTCTATCTACGCCAGTGGCATTTTTATACGTTTTGACGGGGAACCGTCCAAACCCCAGTCTTGTTACTATCTAACATCGAATATTTGTTAGAAAGCATCATTAATTAATAGCTCAATGACAAAAGGAAACTGGGGCCAGAATCGATCCTTTAAAAAGCTACTAACTTTACCTCAGGATCGAACCAGCAACCTTTGGATTCAAAGGCGAGCACTTTAACCACTCAGCTACCCAGCTAGACCATGTATGTGAAACTGGCAATAGTTATTTTTAGGTTAGGAAGGCAGCCATCTTGTTTTCGGTTTCTCTAGCTCTGACATCTCTGTTTAAAGGTCCCACAGTCACGTGAGTTGTGATGTCATAATTTAAGAAAAAAACAACACATTTTAAGGTGAAGGGTACTGTATTTAAATTCTATTGCTGATCTATTGCCAGTTTCACGTTCTAATTAAGTTAGCTAGGCCTAGTGGTCATTGAATGATCGTGAGATAACTGAATGCAATTGCAATGTTGGGTACGTATTTTTAACCCTCCGGGTGTTTTTTGTCCCAGCTTTCGACCTTTGATGTATGAATAGATTTTTAAACAGTTAGAAAGTGTGACATAACTTTATGGTTATCAACCAGAATTGAGTCATAAACATTACTGCTGTTACCGTCAGTGGATTACAAGCTTTCTGAAGACACCCATTTCAAATAGAGGAACGTGATTAGTTACTTAGAACTTGTAACTGTAATATGCGATGAAACGTCTAGAACAAAAATGTTACCATCTGCTAACTTCGTAAACAACAAAACACATATTTTATCAATCGTTTTAAAGTTAATTTTTATTATTGGTCTAAATTGATATGTTTCATCGAGTTTATAACAATAAATAAGATCCAAGGACATCAGATGTCCTTGTCATCTGATGTCAGATGACATCAGATGACAACTAGTATAGGCTAAATCAGTTAAAAGATTCTTTTAACTGATTTAGCCTATACTTAGGCTTGCCATAATTTTACGGAGCCAAACCGGGACGGCCAGTATGTAACCCCCCCCCCCCCCCCCCAACAACCACCAGGTTGTTAATGGAGTATGATATGTTGGTCTCAATTATGCCAAATTTAAGCATGGATTATAACTTTTTTAACATTGTAGCCTATTACCTATGTCATTTTATTGTCTGAAAAATGTTTATATTAAGATAGGATTAAAAATTGATTAAAAAAGTTAATGAAATCAGTTGTATAGGTATTTTTGATTAGCATATTAAATCTAACACGTTGTCAAAAGATCTTCTTGAAAGGCCTACTTCTTCTTGAAACAAAAAAGTTGCAACAGTAAAATTAATCGTCTCTTCTCGTCATTTACATTTTACTGGGACTTTTTAAATCATTTGTTTATTACTACCACATCACAAGTGCACTGGACTTGCCTAGCAAACCCTTGTCCTCCACCATACGTACGTCAAATTTCACCTTGTTTTAAATTTTCATTGTCACCTGAAAATTGTATTGTACCCCAAATGCTAATAATAATGTTTATTGTTGTCTTTATAAGAAAATTTAGCCTCTTGTAAGACATAGAATAAAACAAATTGTTTAGTTAATTATTAATAATTCCCTGTTTTCTCAATTTTTACAAAAAACCGGGACAAAGGCAAAACCGGCCGGGACACCGGGACAAGAGCGTAAAACCGGGACTGTCCCGGTCAAACCGGGACGTATGGCAAGCCTACCTATACTAGTTGTGAAGTTGACATTGGGTACAGCAAATGAAGTGGTCATAACATGTGGTCTTTTGGCTGTCCACTATGACAATTTACCGTACCTTCCTTCATGATCCGTTCATGTTCTAGACAGCGGAAGGGGGTGGGGGGTGTAATGTGTGCATGGAAACTCTTAGCTGGAACATGAACAAAGTCGGTTAGTTGGCCATTTAGAAAGCAGAGCGGACCATGAAGGATTGGACCGCCTCTTTGGGCCTGTAAACCAGTTGTCACAGGAGCACCTGAGTTGGCCCTCTAAATGTGAAACAGCCGTCGGCAGTCCCTCTCACCCTTTCTCTTCCTTCAATATCCCGTCCTTTTAGGGGCTTACGATAATAAAAAAAAATGATTTTTTAGATTGTATGTACCGGTAATAAATTAACAAAACGTAACCATTCTAACCTGACAAATCTAAGCCTTGGTGGTCGTAATAGAATCGGTTTGTAATAACATTCAGTGGGTTTACAACACCTGATGGCATTTTACCCCTGAGGACATCCTAACCCATAAAAATACAAAAGCTAGTTCAAATTCTTCATGCTCCAAATCTAATAATTATTATGATTTCAATATGTAATAGATTTATGGTTTGTTTGAACGTGTGGAATTCAGATGGTTAAGTTTAGGCCTAAATATTTGGATTCAAAAGACAATTATTCTGACATCTCTATACTACTTGATATAGCTTTTAATATAATTTTCTAGAACATAAAAATGACAAAATAAGATTGAACTGCAAATAATTATAAAACTATAATAAACTTACAGTGATGGTTTAACTTAAATTGTAAATTAACTAGCAACCAGCAACCTGATGCAACAACAAAACACCACAGTCACGTCACAACCAACCAATAATAAGCAGAAGCAGACGAAACGAGACCAAATTTGTTTTTATTTGTAGAAAATGACGGCAAACTGATGGTGAGTCATATGAGTCTTTTCTCTAAAGTACATTCATGCATGGAATGAAGCACAGTATCATATAGATTTTTTGGAATAAATAAAGTGATAGGTTATTATGTTATTGTTGTTGAATCATAGTATATTGTGTGAGAAACTTGGTCACTATGGCTTTAACTCAAATTCAACCAAACTAATTATTTCTTATCTCTCTAATAGAAAGCAGTTTGTATTCCATAATGGATATTTTTCTAATGGAAGGCTGGTTGAATATGGTGTGCCTCAGGGCTCGATCCTAGGCCCTATACTTTTCAATATTTATATTAATGACTTGCCAAGTAATGTGGAAAAAAAGGGAATAAATGGTTTCTTGTTTGCTGATGACTTGGGTTTAACTGTAAGCTGCCATACCAAAGATGGTGTTCAAAACAAACTTGAAGCTAGTTTAAGTACTATACAGGACTGGTGTGCTGCCAACAATTTATCACTTAATGTAGAAAAAATTTGTGACATATCTTTCACCTATTCTAGAACTATTGTTGAAACCAACTCTTTATTTCATAGTGAATTAAAATTTCTTGGAATGACATTGGACAGTAATTTATCTTGGTATCCACATGTTGAATCGGTACGAAAGAAAATGGCTAAAGGTTTATACATGTTAAGACGACTAAGTGTTGTGGTTGATAAGAATATTTTGTTAACTGTCTATTATGCTCAGATCCAGAGTTTTTTGTCATACGGAATTATACTCTGGGGATCTAGTACCAATTGTAATAAAGTATTCATTTTACAGAAAAAAGCCATTAGGTTGATATGTGGTGTACCAAATTTAGCTTCTTGTAAACCATTGTTTGTCAAATTAGGTGTTTTAACTTTTTATTCTCTTTATGTGTTTAATGTACTCTCTTATGTCCATAAAAGTATTGATCAATTTCAAACAAATGCAGATTTTCATACTCATGATACCAGAAATAAAAATAGTTTAAGAATTCAGCAATATAGATATAGTAGTTCACAGAAAAATTGGTATCACATAGCAATTAAGTTGTTCAATTCTGTTCCACAAGCTTTTAAGACCTTGTCTCATGATAGTTTTAAACTAAGACTAAAGCAAATATTAATAGGTGAATGTTTATATAAAGCTGATGATTTTTTCAACATAAACTGGCATGTTCACAAATTGTAAGCTCTTACTGTTTTGATGTCAGCTCAATGATTCTTGTTTTAGTTTTTTAAGTTTCACCATAGCCTACATTGCATAGTCTTTTGAATTGAAATGTATTTAATGTTTATGTCATAATTATAACCATTGGACGATTGTCAATACATATTTTTTGTATGTCTGATGACAATAAAGATTCTGATTTCTGATTTCTGATTTCTGATTTCTGTGAATTGGCCCATGACGTTATAATAAAAAAATATTATCACAGATAAAGCATACTACTTGTATGCTTATGATGTTATCTAAGTATCAACGATTCAATGAATTTTGATTAAAAAAATAATACAAAGATAATAATACAAAAATAATAAAGTACGGTAAAAGATAATACAAAGAGTATTTAATGGTGAGTGTATAATGCTAAATAAAAACAACTTCAAAACTGCTATCCTCTTTTATAACAGTTTTGTTTACAAAAATTTACATTCTGTCATTAGAAGTGGGATTGCTCCTAAGCTTTAATTTTGGTTTTACAAGTTGTTGAGTAGGGAATAAAGATACAATCTAAAAGTAATGTTATAATCGATGCCTAAAGCATTGACTGTAAAATATGGTATAATCAGTAGCTCGCTGTCTAGACTTTATAGTCAATGCTATTAACCTACATGCATTTTAGCATTGACTATGAATGCACAAGTGTATTCATAGTCAATGATTTTAGTTTAGTTTACTCCATGACTGCACCAAACACGTGACAGTTTGTCAAGTCTGTCTGTTTTGGGTTTGTGTTTGTTTGGTGCTAGTGATGGCAAAATAAAATCGATTTTTCGGAAAAATCGATTTTTACCATTCGATACATCGATTTTTTGACATCGATTTTTTGTTCACAATTTTTTATCGAAATCGATTTTACTCTTTCGATACATCGATATATCGAAAGATCGATTTTTAAAGAAATTTCGCCATCATAGTAATGGCAAAATAAAATCGATTTTTCGGAAAAATCGATTTTTACCGTTCGATACATCGATTTTTTGACATCGATTTTTTGTTCACGATTTTTTATCGAAATCAATTTTACTCTTTCGATACATCGATATATCGAAAAATCGATTTTTCAAGAAATTTTGCCATCACTATTTGGTGCTATGGTGCATGTTGTTGACGTGATTGAGGTTAGGTTTAGGGATGATGTACTGTGACTGATGATCTTATCTATAAAACGCCGAAATTGCAAAATGCTCTGAAGTAAACTTTAGCAACTGTATTTTATTTTTAAGTAACGCTTATGAAAACTGATCAAAATGAGTCAAAGTGGACTAAAGGAAATGTGAGTAGCTTTGCCATTACTACTTATTATATTTTTACTATTTTTTAATAATGATACAGGTGCTCTGCACAGTAGAATTTATTTTCTTACCTTAATCATTGAAAACACCTAGTGAAGGCAAACTCCTCTAAGATTCCTTTGAGTGAGTTCATATGACAAGAAGGTGTCCTTGACATAGCGGGAAGAAAGCGTTTTCTTTGGAGGATCTGGATCCTCCCAGTTGGTATCTGGCAGGTTAAAATCACCCAGGACAAACGTTGAGGTTGGATCTTTGGTTAAGCTCATGATTTCATCAATGGTGCATTTGAATGCATTTTTGTTGCTGTAAAAATATTATGTGACTTCGTTTCTTGTCGGGACCGCTTACTTACCTCCAGGATCCAACCTCCTCAAATTTAGATCATTTACGTACGCAGTCGATGAAATTAATAAGTTAGGCTACCTTCAAATAATTTTTCTTGCGTTGTCCTAATGGGGGACTTCAATCAACCAAAGATGAACTGGGTGAATATATCAGTTATAGATCTAAGCAGCAAATTTCTTGCCTTGTCAAAATTATGAATATTCATAATCTCAGCCAAAGAAACTTCACCAGGAATGTCACACTGGACCTAATATTCAGCTCAGATGCAAACCTGAAAGTCAAACCAGCTGTCGACGTTCTCACTACACAAGTTGAACTGGACCATCCGTCGCTGAAAAATAGTAAAATTATATCAAGTTTCCTTTGCTAATTCTTATTTCATTCTTCTCTAGACCAAAAGTTATTAGATATAACACTATACAGTTAGCTCCCAATGCCTACGTGTGCATAGCAGGCCTACAGACAAACTGTTTGTAAACAACTCAAGTTTGCATAATAATGTTGGTTTCAACATAAAAGATTTACTTTGTCGCTCATTAGGAATAAATAAAATAAAATTTAATGTTAAACACATGGCCTTTATTGCTTGAAATTAACATGTGTCTTCTACTGCTTAACGTGTTTCGACAACCAATTTACAATTTTTCAAAGTTTTAAAAATCGGATTGGGCACCGGACAGACCCTTAAAACCCGGACTGTCTGGGGTAAACCCGGATATCTGATAACCCACTCTCAATAGGAGTGTTTGAATTGGATGATTATTTTAATGTACCATTTGGATGTATTTTGTTGCAATTGCTCTTTCATTTTGAAATTTCATGGAACACTGTTATACAATCAAGAATCTTTGTTTACACTGAAGCCAACTATAGAGCAAACTTGCACTTAAGCTTTCAAAAGTGATGGAGGATAGGCCTAAATGAGGCACTTATTTGCCCTTGTTCTTAAATACAACTTATGTTCTTGAATACAACTTAATGATACCTAAGGTATATATTTAAGTTTCGTACCCCACTTTAAATTGTGTATTAATATAGGCTAAAATTTTTTCAGATATCAAGTAGAGTCTGTTTATGGGGCTTTTTACTCTGGAGGGGATGTTGAGGTAAGATTTAGAAGTTATTGAATTTTAGCTATAGGCCTAGGTAAAATGTACTCTTTCTCAAATCATTTTAATCTTGTGAATCAAACGCTCTGTAGACCAGCAAATTCATCGATGTATACATTTAAATATAAACTTAAAAAAAAAATCTATATAGAACTGACCCGTTCCAAAATTTAACTATAAACTCGTTAATTGAATAACAAAACTCTGATACCAAAAGCACTGAAAAAATGTGTTTTAAGTTGGTTGCTACTTGTCTTTTTTCAGAAAGCACAGTCAAGTTATATTAGTTGCTATGCCAATCTAACTTTGCAGTAATATAGGCGATTACGAGAAGAGACCACTGTAAAACCGCACTGAATATAAAAGCATTGTTGTCAGGGCTTTACTCCTGACTTCCTAACAAAACTTATATTTTTATCAGAGCGTAATAAATAAATATACAGTTTGGAGAATAATACTGTTATTAAAAGTAGTTGAGATGTGCACACACATACACAGAAAGGTACAATAATAAACTACTTAAGTTAACCCGAATATAATAAGCCTAACTTTTATCTTCTGCAAGAAAATTACATAATTACCAATCTATAAATTAATGGGCAAGCATTATTCTTTTCCTACTTTTTTCTCATCTTGTGTGCATTGTAGGAGAAATCCGCGCATACCGTTAGAAAGGTATCGTCCTGGAGATGAGCAGAATCACATTACAATTCATATCGGTCCCCAGGGCTATGCCTGCCCTACCGTACTGGCTTTTTAAATTTTTTATGTTAACCATTTGGAAGAAGGGTAATTGATTAACTCTTTAGGCAGATTTTAGAAATGTTTTTAAAATTAATTGGGTCCAGATAAACTGGATTTTTGGACAAATTTGGATTAGTTAGCGATTTATAGTTACCATTACCTATTCATTACAAACAGATGCCACATTCAAACAGGGACGGATCTTCTTTGAAACTAAAATAATTGCATTTGCTGGCGAGCCAATGTATTATAATGAAAATATTTTACCAAAGAGCTCTGAGCTCTTGTTGATCTTGACACTCTGATATTCCTATTGATGATTGTGTTTTAAAAGCATAGTTATGAAAAATTAATGAAAAGTCTATTAGCCCTCAAGGTACTGTAACTAAAATATTAACTCATTATTTTTCAGTGGACTTCAGATGGCAGTAAATTCCTTTGTTTGTGTGATGGCAAAATAAAGGTATTTGACGTGATCACAGGAAAAGTATTACCATTTTGCAATCAAGGTGCTACAAATGAAAATGAAGATGAAGATGTCATTTTAACATTTACTTTAAGCAAGGACAACACCACTGTTGTTTCTGCTCATAAAAGTGGATTATTCAAGTCCTGGAAATGGCAAGGTATGTTGGTTACAAGGTTGAAGTTTAAATTGGTTTTGTCACTTGTAGTTTGATTAGAGAATCAGGTTTGTTACTATAGTTCAAATTCAACCAGAGTATTATACTCCTTAGCTCCCTATCTAGCTCATCTCAGTGTAAAAACTTTTCTCCTTGTTACCTGAAAAGCATGGGTTCTGGACCACCCTGTAAAGCACATTGAGTAAAATTAGTAACAACAAATTTTACTCTGAAATTTTTTTCTACCTAACTAGGTAGAAAGTTAACTTCTAAGCATAATTCAAATATAGGATAAAATTCGCAATGAACACTATAACTTTCATATGCCTTAAAAATTTTACAAAGACAAGCGCAGACTTGTAACATTCTAATACAAATAACTGGAAAATTTAGAATAAAAATTTTTCCGTACTGTACCAAGCTTATGCTCAATCAGATTATTAGACAACACTTACACTTTGATACAAGCTCATTCGCCCCGCTTACTCGCCAGGACAATAAGAGCTGCACTCAGATTTAAATTCAATGAACAACAGGTTGAAATTATTACACGGTTCGTTTATACAGCTATCATTAGCTGATTTTAAATTTAGAAAGTTATTTACAAAAATCTAGATAGGGATGACATGGGAACTTTGAAGGCCGGCAGGACGGAAACCGGATTTATTCAGTCAGGAACCTAATAGATTTCTCATGGAAAAAACCCCAATATTCAAACAAAAACAAAAAATCTTTGACAGAAAAAATATTTTGCCGGTACAAACAGTGCTTGTTAGAGTATGAAAATGAGATAATTTATGTATTATATTCTTAGAGAATCATAGGAATATGAGGGGGATTTAAACAGGACTTGTAATAGTGTAGGTCAATGTTATTCTACCATCAAGTCTAATGATGTGTTGTGCTGTAGAGGAGGAGTGTGGGCCGCAGATGTGGAGGAGTATCCACCGGGGGCCGGTGGCGCGGGTTGCGCTGACCCGGGACGGTTCCATGATGGTCTCCGGCGGCAGTGACTCCAGCGTGCGAGTGTGGGACCTGCGCCATCACGCGTGTCTGCGCAACCTCAAGGGTCTGCAGGGCGTCGTCAGGTGGGTGGCGTTGCTAAGCAAACCGTCAATCTGTCATATTCTATTTCCCTTATTTTGGCAAGGGATGACATTGATAGTTCTGAATATGAAAGGGATTTCATCCACCAGTAGACAAGATCAGAATCTAGGCCATGAAACATCATGAACTTCTTGCAGTTTTGTGATCTAAATATCCACAGTAATTTTGTGAACAATAATATAATAAATAAAGTAGTACATGTATTAAACTACACAAGATTTGAATCAATCGCCTAAGGGTGCTGCACTCTTTTATTAATTTGTTGCATTACATGTTGAAACTGTATGGGTTTTACTTTTCAGTTATCCCCTGATTTTACTGTAGGTAAAAAAATTCTTCTGTTTTTATAATAAATTGCATATTTAAAAGTTACATAGTTATTTTATTCTTTTACTTTGTTTAGCTACTCAATCATCAGTATAGACAATGTATTCAGAACCAAATAAGTAGGGACAACCTTATGGGGAAGTGAGAACGCCACCCCCGAAACACAGATAGCACCACCAAGATGGTAAGGATAATGCTGATTGGTTGAATGGAAACTAGAATAATTTTACAGAAGTTTGTTATTGTTTTGATTTTTTGTAAACAAATATGTTCATTTTGACATTTAAGAGTTAGAAAGAGCGCTTCCCGTGACAGTTAGTGCACGGCCACACGAGCGTTTTTTCAAGCGGTATGTACTATCTTATTTTCACGCTGCTTCAATTTATAGTTCAATTTTAATTATAAAAGCTACCACTACGTGTGGCATACTCCATTACATTTAATGCTGCTCATATTTCTGGCGGATTTTCATGCTGCGTTTGTGCGTGAAAAAAACGCTCGTGTGGCCGTGGCCTAAGGAGAAGTATCCTGGCATCAGCGCTTTATTTTCCCCTGGTTTTTAAGGGCAAAACTAAATTTTTTAACATGGGATGTCCCTACTTATTTGGTTCTGTATACATTGGTATAGAGTATGATTAAAAATTGATTGATTCACAATAGAGCATAGGATTACAATTTATTAAGATCATAATACATTTTCTGGACTTCACTGGTTTTTTAACCAATGCTGTTTTTAACTTTATCATATCAACTTAATTTTGTGACAATTTAATCTGAAAACAAACAACTAATAGAATATGTTAGAAAATAAAACTGAAAAAGTAATAAAATAATTATTTATTTACATTTTTTTCAATCTCGTCCATCCCTACTTTTTTTTCAAATCTAATAATGAGTTTTCAACTCTCCGGGTGTCCAGTGTGCTGCAGATTCTGGAGAGGGAACGGTCGACTCTGGTGTTTGCTGCCGGGGATGACACAGTTATACGGGCGTGGGATCTGCACTCGGGCAACCTCACCAGGGAGTACTCAGGCCACTTCAGTAGAGTGACAGCCCTGGCATTCGATGACGACCAAAAGCACTTGATAAGGTAAATGAATTCTCAGTTAGGGCAAATTTCTTCTACAACGATTTGTTTCAGCTTGACTGTTTCTGCTTCTGAGTGTCTGGGCAGACAAGACTGCCTTGGGTTTATTTGTATTTAATTTTGCCGACCTTCATTACTAAATGCAATGATTGGGTGTGACTGGTTTGAACTGTATTTCACTATTTTTTTAACACATTTCGTGATCACTCTAACCACAATTTTAGCGAAGGAGCTATAATAATGTTCAAGTGGATGCTTGAAAATAGCATAATTTTGAGAAAAGGTAAAAGTGGAGGATACTCTCTTTTACATTTTAACTTTAATTATTCTCTCCTGAAGATGTTTTAATCACTCATAAGTCTTAATTACATTTGCCAGTTGCGGACGGGACAAGGTGGTAATACTGTGGAACGTAGAGTCTGGAGGTCAGCTTCGCACCATCCCCACGTACGAGTGCCTGGAGGGAATGGTTGTGGTGCCCACCGCCCCCTCCACCGCAGCCCCCCCACCACAGCACGACTCCCTCCTGGTAGCGGTAGCCGGCGAGAAAGGTACGGTGGATTTTATGTTGCAATGTTCTGCACTTGTGTGATTCCTCTTAAGTTATAGTACAGTAGAACCTATGCACCACCTCTTACCACACCACCACTTCTACTCTATCTCTTAACCACCCTTGCTCTAAATCAAATATCACATTAACTACCACTCTTCTTTCCATCTGTCATCAGCTGCTTTTCCAAAATAATACTGGGATTAAACCCTCAGGTCTCCATAAGTTGATGCTATCTTTGTTGTAAAGGCAAATGTTTATTAAGTGTTCATTGTTTATTATATAGTCCTTACATAACAATAATATTGATTGCTGGAAAACATGACATTTGGGAAATGATGGGATACCGTCAGCTGGGATTGCATTGTTCAAAACGAGATGAGTAAGCCTCTAATACATTTAATAACTTTTAGTTTTATGTTTTTGTTCTGGTCCTATTCGTTTTAATTGAATTTTGATTGTAAGACCATGTGTCTAGTCCCAATGAAATCTAGCCAATGATTTTATTCCAAATTCACATAATATATTAACCCATAGCAAGGCTCGGGGAGGACAAAAGGTTGAAAATTAATCAGCTGTAGATACGAATTCAGGACATTTTTTGTCACATGTCTTTTGTTTTAGATTTAACCCTCATGGAGCGCCTGTAGCCGGGTTTCCGGTTCCCGGATATGCCACCATTTTGTTTTGCTGGGGTTGACGCCATTACGTGCCTGGCATTGGTGGAGTTTGATTGGCTCCAGTGTGCTATCTCGTGATTGGTGCAGTGTATTTTTAATTTTATGTGCTTTGTTTGACTGCTTTCACAGTTTTCTGTTAAAGCTTTGTGCATTTATTAGTGTTTTATTTAATTTTTGTGACTGCCTTTTCTGTTTTCAGGTTTGGCTATGGACTTTTCCAGGTTCACCTGGTGTGTTTCTACTAAATTTGTTATGTTCTAGGTATTTCTTCCACCTGAAGACGGGATCAGATTCCATATCCTGAAACGTCGTGAATTTGTAATTTACTAATCAGTGATGAAAAATGTCCGCAATAATTTACTAAACAATGAGATATTCTGCTATAAATAAAAATTATAACAATTAAATTGGATTAAGTTTTTTGTTTGGTAATCCGTATTTGGCGCTCAAAGACGGTAACAACTTTAAAAACACTGACTGGAGGAAAATTTTAAATGTGTGGGATGTGACAGGCATTGTTACCATCTGGGACGTGGTGCACAACCGCCTGGTGTTCCGGCAGTCCAACTCCGTGGTGAAGGCGGCGGAGGGAGGGGGAGTGGCCATCACTCGACTGCTGTACTGTGAACCCCTCAAGACACTGGCTGTCGTCTCTGTTGATCACAACATCATCCTGCACCACGTGGTCACATTCACCATCACCAAACAGGTAACAGTAAACATTGGTAGTCGAATGTCAAACGATCGGTTCCTGCGCACCTCTAGACAAATGTTCTAACCCAAATTGATTTATACTATGAAATCAAAGAAACAAAAACCAAGTAAAAATAACCTTTATTGACTTATAGTAGAGCGTCACATATCCGACCATAATGGCCCGGTTCCTGCGCACCTCTACACAAATATGTTAACCCAAATTGATTTATACTATGAAAACCAAGTCAAGAAAAATAATCAAGGAAACAAAAACCAAGTAAAAACAACCTTTAAAATAACCTTTGTTTTTTTATTTATTTATTTATTTTTTTTTTTTAAGAGGTTGGCGGACCTCTTTTTTACCTTACTTTTCCCCGTCCACAAAGACAATTTATTTGTGCGTGGATTGAATTAGACAAAGTAAGGGGGTGAGCCGCTACAGTACAAGGTGAAAGGTACTGATAAAAATCACAGGCAGAACGTGGATTCGAACCCACGACATCACTGCCATGGTCCCGAAGTCCGGCGCGCTAACCACTACATCACCGACTCACCAAATTGACATGTAGTAGAACGTCGCATATCCGACCATGATGTCCAGGCCTCTTAAAATTAAATCACACCTAATATTCATTGGTACACACCTGAGATAGAGGCCAAAATACTGTATTGGCTTACCAAACAGTATATAAATCATCCAAAACTGACCAAGCCCTACAATATAAGGTTCTTAGAAAACTTTACAAAAATAAAGAAAAGAAAGCTAAGATGGAGGCTCACATGAGCTTCATTGAAAATGGCAATAAAAAAACTCATGTGGCATGGTCTGTGATTTGCAATTCTACAAAACACGAGCAGCGGAACGACAATGAGTTGTACACCGTATGCATTGAGATTATACTGGCAGCTTGATTAACACCACAGCTTGAGATTATACTGGCATCTCAGCTGAACAGTATAACAAATATTTCGAGTCGGTGCACACAGCTAAGGTCTCTAATCTCTAATCTCTAAGTGAGTAAGATAATTACATTTTGTTTTGATAATATTGTTTTAGTTTGAATTTTTATGGCAAGTTTTTATAATAATGACATGCCCATCTTATGCAAAATAAAAATGTATAATTTAATGAAAACAAATATGATACTGTACATAAAACCGACGCCCACAACAACGCGATCGCGGCTATAGCTACAATCGTCAAAATCGGAATCGACTTTAGGTGGTCGATTCTCAATTCCATTTCAGACCGTAAGAGTCAATGGATTCGAGAATCGACATTCGGAATCAACCGATCCCTAGTATAGCTGTTTTTATACCTAGGAAATGTGTTTTATTTATTTACTTCTCCTGATATATCCAACTTTTTTGGCCGTTCCGACCATGATGGCCTGGACATCATGGTCGGATATGCGACGTTCTACTATATGTCAATTTGGTGTCAAGAGGAACGGCCAAAAAAGTTGGATATATCAGGAGAAGTAAATAAATAAAACACATTTCCTAGGTATAAAAACAGCTATACTAGGGATCGGTTGATTCCGAATGTCGATTCTCGAATCCATTGACTCTGGCTGGGTAGCTGAGTGGTTAAAGAGCTCGCCTTTGAATCTGAAGGTAGCCGGTTCGATCCTGAGAAAAGTTAGTGCTTTTTGATGGTTCGATACTGGACCCAGCTGCCTTTGGTCATTGGGCTATTAATTAATGATCCTGACAAATAAAACAGCTGATATTTGTCAGTAACAAAGCTACACCTCATCTGATCCATCACAATCATCACACTCACCCCTTCAGTCATACTCACCTTAAAATACGCACCACAGAGTGCGTCGGTGTTTCAAAATAAAGTATCTAAAGTATCTAAAGTAAAAACTTGCCATAAAAATTCAAACTAAAACAATATTATCAAAACAAAATGTAATTATCTTACTCACTTAGAGATTAGAGATTAGAGACCTTAGCTGTGTGCACCGACTCGAAATATTTGTTATACTGTTCAGCTGAGATGCCAGTATAATCTCAAGCTGTGGTGTTAATCAAGCTGCCAGTATAATCTCAATGCATACGGTGTACAACTCATTGTCGTTCCGCTGCTCGTGTTTTGTAGAATTGCAAATCACAGACCATGCCACATGAGTTTTTTTATTGCCATTTTCAATGAAGCTCATGTGAGCCTCCATCTTAGCTTTCTTTTCTTTATTTTTGTAAAGTTTTCTAAGAACCTTATATTGTAGGGCTTGGTCAGTTTTGGATGATTTATATACTGTTTGGTAAGCCAATACAGTATTTTGGCCTCTATCTCAGGTGTGTACCAATGAATATTAGGTGTGATTTAATTTTAAGAGGACTCAGCTTTGTTATGAGCGTTTTCATAGAAAAAATATTTGAATGTTTCAACAAATTTGTCAAAAAAGTGTGGATCATCTGATCTCCAGTTGTTTGTCAGAAAGCAAGTTGAGCCACTTGACTTCAGATAGATAAATGTTCAAATCAAGCAACCTTGCCACACATGTATTTCTGAAGGTTACCCGTCTTGGTAGGCCTACTTAATATAGAGTCATCTTCAACCTGAATAACCAATTCAAGCCCCTCATGGTCAGCAATATGGGAATGAACAACGGAGCACCTGAAGTCGGATCCACAAAGATTTGTAAAAGTGTTGTTGAGTTAAGCCTCTCCACCAGTGGGTTGGTTATTAGTATATCGGCAGTTGAACTGATTAAGCATATCAGTAACTTTAGTAACGTGACCGATGGAATGTTCTTTTAACATAAAATTTTGCATTCACGTCACCTCCGAGAATTATCAAGGTCTTGTACTGGGACAGATATATCAGCAGCCGCTCTAATCTCTCCAGGAATATGGTATCATCACTATTTGGTGAGCGATATAGGCTACCCACAATATTAGGGATTTCTATCTTAACAATGCAGCATTCATTTGTTTCAGCTGGTGGGTTTCAGTGATGAAATCCTTGACATTGTGTACCTGGGAGCCAAGGACTCTCACATGGCAGTGGCTACTAACAGCTGTGACATCAAAGTGTACAAGACCTCGGACATGAGCTGTCAGCTGTTGCAAGGCCACACGGACATCGTGGTCACCCTAGCCACATCACCTGCCAACCACAATGTTCTTGTGTCTGGTTCAAAGGTAATAAATTTTATTTTTATTTTAAAGTATAAACGGGTTTTGGAATTCTATTTGTTGTGAAAAGCCTTGTACTTATTTCGTAGTAAGTAGATTCATGACATTGTACCATTTCTTTTGGAATAGGCCTCGTTGATCTTCTTTGCTAGAATATCGAATGATGAGTGTTTTCTAGTACTGTAGCTAATGTGTGCAGTACTTCTCTCTTCTCTCAGCAAAAAACTTCTATTTCTAACTTTGTGTGTTTGATGACAGGACAAAAGTGTGCGAGTGTGGCTTGTGACAGACGAGTGCGCTGCCTGTGTGTGTCTAGCGATGAGGCACACTGCTGCTGTTTCTGCTGTCACTCTGCCCATCACCAAATGTAACTTCCTCGTGTCTGCGGCTCACGACACCACCATCAAAATGTGGCATCTCCCCAGCAAACTACAACCAGGTGTGTAGAATCGTTCTCCAACTTGTGTATACTACGATAATTTTGTTCCACAAATACACATGGCCTCTCAACACAATGACTACATTCCACTACCACGGCTCTGTTATCATTGATAATGATTGAAATATTGGTTTAGGCCATTTACTATGGTGTTCTATCATACCAAATTAAAATGTCTCTGTACTTTTTTCATGGAAAATGTGTAAAATGAACATTTTGTTTCAGACAAGTCAGAGAGCTTAAATGTACATCTGACAACAATAGCACATGAAAAGGACATAAATGCGATTTGTGTTTCACCCAATGACAAATTCATTGCTACAGGCTCTTTAGACAAAACAGCAAAGGTAAGCCAATGTGTTAAAAAAATCTCTGTTTCCTACCACTGTAGGTTGCTTTAAACAAAGAATACCAATACAAATGATTTTTAACTGTACAGATGATGTCTTAAATTACTGCTGAGTGTTTCACAGCTGTCACCGCAACCAGATGTAATTGCTTCTGATCCAATTTAAATTTTTGCCAAAAGTTCATCACAAAATTTGATATGGTGCCTCTTGATCCAATTAATAATCAAAAAATTTAAAATTAAAAGTTTTAATGTGTGAATAAAATGTGTAAGAGAAATAAGGGATACTTTCCTAATTACAAGGGATATTCAGAAAATAACAGACTTTTTGGCACAGTGTAGCAGTGGGCAAGGCTGCCATCTTGGTGACACGATGTTCTTACTCTAAAATAACCAATGTCAAGTGAAACTCAACTAAAAAATTTACTTCATTGCTCTTAATCAAATAGCGTAAGATAGGTAATATGCGCGTGGTAATACTGAGAACAACATTTTGACCCCAAGATGGTGGTTCTAACGTCGGAAAATTCCATGCCAGACGAATATGTCTGTTACTTTCTAGACTGCCCTCGAACTTGATTAATATAAAAATATGAAAAGATTTGTTTCAAAAGTATAGCCCTAATTGTCTAATGTACTTAAATATATGAAAATCTTACGTAACCCTGCTGAAAATCAACTGCGACATTGGTATATCGTAGCCTCCCAACTCTCAGTAGGTGTATCAAGCTCTGAAGTTACTTCTTTAGCATCTTCCTTGTGCTAGCTACTCAAATACGGTGTGTATTCTTCTGGCAATTGCTTGGCCAACCTTTAAAAATCCAATGGGTATTCAATCCATGTTGAAACCCCTTGTCCACATTGTTTTTGAGAATTTCAAGCTGGATGTGAGGATTTTAATGCTTTCAAATCATCAATACAAGTGCTAGTATCGACTGTGAGGAAGGTTTAGGTGATTTCTTGAGTAATTCTCAATTAATTGAAACACATTTGACATTACAAACAATTTTTAAAAGTGCATAAACGGTCACTTAGCAACAAAATTAATAATTCAACAACCTTTTAGAATGACCTTAGTCCCACTATTCTGAAACCCTGCTATTCTAAATACCTATCTATTATTTCAAAACACAAGTTTTGTCTAGAACATATAAATTTTTCCTTCACTTTAAAAAAGCATATTTTAATTGAACATTTAGTTTAGGCCTAATTGAATATTTAACATAAACTAGTTGAAAGTGTTTTTGATTTATATGAAACACTTAAACAAGTTAATCTGACTATATAGGTATTGTGTTTTTAACATGTTATTTAACTCGAACTATCAATTATTCAACACCATATTCAACGGACAATTCGTAAAATTTTATCCATTGTAAAGTTTTTGAAATATAAATTTTCTTTCAATGTATGATGAACATCTTACAATTTGATATCTTAACCTTCAAACAAAATTGAATAAGACTGTAATAACCATCCTATTGAAATTTAAAATATAAATTTATACCCAAGGACATTTAAGAAATTAAGGAGTTATATTATTAACAAGTGTAGTTTTTAAACCTTCGCAGATTTGTAATTCTGTTTGTAATGGTGTGCGCTTAGTGCATGGTATTCATAATGAATAGGCAAATACAATTTTTTAGTTGTCAACCAAATAAAGTATTAATTGATTTTCAGTTTTATATAGCTCCTGAACTGCAATGTCATATGGAAATATTAGTTGCATTACTCCCCACCTTATTCCTTCAATATTTCTTATGACGAAATTTGACCATGTTGACATATGTTTGGGTTTGACTAACTAATGTCAAGATTCAGTACACTTTTATACAAAAAAACATTGTCAAAATAAATGATATTTTTCTCAGTTGTCATATGGGTTATAAACATAATTTAAATGAGGTATAGTGAATATGTAAACTCAACAGTCGTAATACTGTGACTTTAGAATAACAATGAGCACAAACAGTTCCTAAAATCGTGCAAAATCAAACTCCATGGTAGATAAAGACCTAGACCATCCTAACCTCACCGCCTCATCTTCATCTTATCTGTACAGGTGTGGAGTTGTGAGGACCTCTCACTAGTCGGAGTGTTGAGGGGTCACCGTCGAGGAGTGTGGAATGTTTGTTTCTCACCTGTGGACCAAGTCTTATTCACTTCATCTTATCTGTACAGGTGTGGAGTTGTGAGGACCTCTCACTAGTCGGAGTGTTGAGGGGTCACCGGCGAGGAGTGTGGAATGTTTGTTTCTCACCTGTGGACCAAGTCTTACTCACTTCATCTTCGGACTGTACGCTCAAGTTATGGGCTCTTTCAGACCTCAGTTGTATTAAGGTAAACTACACTAACTCTTCACTCACAACTACTATTTTATTTATTTCTCAAAAGAGATTTTAATTTCATTATTAATCAAACAATATAGGTGCCTTTATTGGTCCTGGCAGTTTATAGGATGCTCAGGTTGGGGTGTCTGTCGTTTATTGACGTAGCTCGACTCAGTTGAACAAAACTGATTGCCTCAACCTGGCTCACCGCAGGTCTGATGAAACTTTTGGTTGGTCTTTTTTTGTGCATTGTGTACATAGCCTTAAATCGATTTTTACTAGTGAAATTGTGTGTTTAGCATGAATATTTTTAGGCCTATAGAACAATCAGTAGATGTGTTGGGAGATACTGTAGTTTTACAAGTGATAAAAATTGATAATATTGTTGAATTAGGCCTACCTAAACTGATTAGCCCAGAGACATAAATCAAGATTTGATAAACCATTTTTTTTCAGTGGCATTTTTAGTTAAAGAATTTCCTTGTGACTGGTAATATTTTTGATTATTGACAAAAAAAATTAAAAATAAATTTGCCAGACTTGCCAACAGTAGTCAGTAAATTAGTATAGGCCACTTCAGTAGCACAAAAATACTTTTGTGGCTTAAGCGCCAGTGAACATTATGAATTCTACTTCTGTTGTAAGAAAGTTTTCTGGAAATTTCTTTTCCTTCATTTCTTTCCTGGCCTAGAGCCATTCTAACCTAAAAAAAGCAATCATGGACTATTTTGTTTGACCAGACGCTGGAAGGCCACTCATCGTCGGTGATGGTGGGCAGGTTCGTGACACGAGGATTGCAGGTAGTCTCAGTCGGTGCCGATGGACTGCTCAAACTGTGGAGTGTCAAGACCAGCGAGTGCATCAAAACTTTCGAACACCATGATGCCAAGATCTGGGCTCTTGTTGGTAGGTACTAAATATCTTGACTTTATTATATTAGGGTTTTCAGCCTTACTGCATCTTATCAATTTGAGTATGGTGATAGTTTATCAAACTTAAAACTATAATATAGTACAAACTCTTTTCCGTAGCTTTAAATAGCTATCCAGTTAACCGCTATCTTTCTAGAAAATGACTCATATCCCCTTACACAACCAATACAGTAAACTTCCTATAATCCAGCATCCTGTGGTCTGGCACGCTTGATAATCTGGCATGACTATCAGAAAAATGTTAATTGATAGGTATACATATAATAAGTTTTCAAGTTTGTTTGGGATCAGAAATCGTGAGGGGACAACATATTGTGCCACAAAAAGCACTTTGGAATGTGTGGAGTTGTACAGTCGTATTCATCCGGCATCGTATATTTCTCTTTTTAGTTTCATAATCTTTTAATAATTTTAGTACAGTATTTTTATTACATACAGTATGTAATGCAATGTTTTTATACTGCATTTATTAAAGCTGTTTTAAGAATAAAAAAAATATTTTAATGTAACTTTTCCTTGAATTCACATTTTTCTGACTTTCATCCTGTAATCGGGAATATTTTGTAATCCTGTATGTGTCAAATCCCAGACATGCTGGATCAGAGAAAGTTTACTGTATCACGATATTGTACTAGGTTGTTTTCAGGACACAAAAAGTCTATCCTATCCATCCTGGGTTATTTAAACCAAATAAATTTTGATTTGTTACTGAGTTATTGAAAGGATTGGTGATTTTTATGACTTTTGCTGCAACTTTTAATTTTAACCAACATTTTTGGTTATATGTGTCAGGGTAATTACAAAGCCATAGCGGCTGCAGTGTAGCCCCCTCTGTAACACTGATGTCGCATGTTTCAGTGTCGAGCGATGAGACCCGTCTGGTGACGGGAGGGGCGGACTCGCAGCTCGTTGTGTGGCGAGACATTACGGAGGAGAGTGCCTTGAGAATGGCCGCCGAGCAACAGGAACGGGCGTTGCAGGTACTGAACAATATTCGCTACCATGGATGTTTTGTGAATTCTGAGTGCGGAACGATTTATCATTTGACATCCGGTAAAGGGTCACAGTAATCTAGTCCAGTAATAAGGATGACAAGGCCTCCCACTATGAAGCTGCTAGAATCCAAACAATTTTTTGTACATAAACAAACTAATTTTTTGCCTATTTTATCATGAATAAAATAAAACGTTAATTAGCATTGTGTGACACTCTTTTCACGACATATATAGAAAAATATTGTTTAAATGTGACTCAAACGGCACAAGTTATATTGACTTTGTTGTATTGTTCTTTAAAAATACCGTATCACTTAACAACTAATATTATAACAGATTCCTTTAGAAACAAGTGTTCAGTTAATCCACAAAGTTGGCAATCTGAACCACCAGAGGCCAAGTCCCAATTTAATTTTCCTTAGTGGGATCGTTAGTATACATTCTTTTTTTCAAAGAAGTTGATGGATGTTCCTATATAGCTGTGCACATTGTAGTGGATGGTTTTTTGTTTCTCCCAGGACCAGGAGTTGGCGAACCTGCTGCATAATGAGGAGCTGTTGCCGGCGCTCAGGCTGGCACTCACACTGGAGCGGCCGGCCACCGCGCTCAGGATAGTCGAGAGTACGTCACTAGCTATAGCACACACACTGGGCACTGTGGGTGATGGAAATATTGATAGACTTTACAAAAAAGTTTTTTGATCGAAAGTATAGCTCAACAAAAAGAATTTTTTCCAATGAATTTTTATTTTTCACCAAATGCTATAGGCTTATAAAAAATATTGTTTGAAATTATTACCTTAGAAAACTTAAGTCTTGGTATACAAGGTACATCTACATCAGCCATAGTAGCGCTGCATTCTTTTTTTATTTTTTTTTTTATTTGCCATACGCATGTTTGACGTTGTGTTTATCTCAATTTTCAAAGCACCGATTAAACTCTTCCGTAACTCCTCTTTCAATACATTTTTCTGTGTTCTTTAAAATTTTTTAAATATATTTTTCAAATGGCAAAATATTTTATCTTTTATTTAATTTTTTATTGCAATTGATGATAAAAACTCACCATACAGTGACACTAAAATCATTAAAGTTCGAAATTGTAGGAGGAGTTCCTTGTACAAAAAATTTGTCACGTATTGAATATGTACAAGTTAATTAAATATTATAATTAGATTAATTTACATTAATTTTAATTACCAGAAAAGTTATCAAGTACGTACCTGTAGCAAAGAGTCAGCACTTACAACAAACAAATCACTTTACAAAATATTCTTTTATGTATCCTACATGACTTATTATTATTTTAACATAACCACAAGTTATGAAATGTTTATCATGTTATGTTTCTAGCTGTGCTGAAGCAAGACAGGGATGGACTGCTGGATACAGTTAGGCAATTGAGGGAAGACCAGAAGAAAACATTGTTGAAACTGGCCACCGAGTGGAATTGTATCAGCAAACATTGCTACGCTGCTCAGGTACGCTCGTAATATGAAAATTTTGTGAGAAGTTAACAGGTTAAATTACATGAGGTTGGCAGCACTGCCTCATGACGTGTACTTTTCATTCAGTGCCGGCTTAGGGAAAAGTGGTTTTTAATAGTGTTTAATGTTTTTTAAAAAGTCTAAATCTGTTATAAAATTAATCAGGAAGACATACTGAAGATATTCATCCATAAATTTCATAAGGGGATCAACCCATTTTTCCTAAAACTTAAGTCAAAAATTGGAAGCCGATCTAGGCTAAAGTTTCGTGGATCAACCCAACTCATCATTTCTTCAACACTTTGTGAGCTGTAGGCCTAATGTGTACACAGTGATGGACAACAATAAAAAACAATTAAAATATCCCTGTGGCATTTGTGGTAAATCTGCAAGTACTGGTGCTATTTTATGCACTGAATGTAAGTTGTGGAATCACTATAGATGTGTCAATCTAACCTATGGTGAAGTAAGAAATCTCCCAGAAAGTGTAATTAGTAGGTGGGAATGCCCCAGTTGCACTTCGGTGAAGATAGATAGTTCAATTGGTGACTCTGAGGTTAATTGCTCACTGGCTGAGGAGTTGAATCATGTCTTGGTAGCTGAAAATGAAAAATTGAAACAAAGTCTCTTTACTGCTAAAAATCAGAAATCCGAACGTCAATTAGAACTGGAAGATGTAATTAAGGCGAAAGAAGAATAAATTGATAATTTAATTAAATCAAGCCAAGCAAAAGAGAGGGATTTGCAGGATGAAATACATTCTTTGAAAATTAAACTGGAAAAGGAAGTTAAGTTAAACAGCGAATTGCTGACCCAATCAAATGACAGTCATAATAATCAACTAAATACTAGTATCATATGTGCTAAATGTGAAATCTTTAAGGATGAAACAGTGAAGATGATTTCATCGATAAGGTCCCTCGAAGCAGTTGTGAAAATCCTAAAAGCAGACAATGATGAACTAAAAAAAACTGTATGTAATGCTGAGCAAGTAACTAGGCTTAGTGATACTAACTGCAAAAAATGTTACCCTATGCTTGTAAATGTAACTGATGTCTCGAGTACTAAGCCTAAGAAGAAGGAAGATGAATGGCAGACTGTTACACGTAGATCTGGAAAAACTGACGTTAGGCCTAGGCATTTAAATAGTGATGCAACATCTTTTGTTGATGTAAATCAGTTTGACGTCTTGTCTAGCGATGACGATGAACATAATTCTGATGACCAGTCAATTCAGTCATCTTGTCTGAAAGTTATGACGGAGACGTCCAACTCAGGAGTTCTGGATGGTATTAATAATGATCCTGCACCTTGTAGAAATAGGCCTAAGAGTAAACTAAACCTGTATATGGACAGCCATGGCAGAGATATTTACAGCAACCTATTGAAGAAACTGGGAGATGATTATGTTATCAGTAGCTCTCTAAAACCGGGAGCAACTTTTGAGCAAGTAACTGAAGGGTGTAATCAAGATAGCAATGCACTGGGGAAGCAAGATGTAGCGGTCCTACTAGGTGGAACCAACGACATCGCTCAAGATAAAGGCAGAAACTTGGTCCGGGCCTTGAAAAGAAGACTCCAGGTACTGAGGAACACTAGTGTTGCAGTTTTCAATGTGCCTTTCCGGCATGATCTCCCCGTGTGGTCGTGTGTGAATACTGAAGTCCAGCGAATCAACGCAGAACTATCCAAGCTATGTAAATATTTTAAGAATGTTACTCTATTAGATTTAAGTATGTTAGGTCGTAAGTTTCATACAAACCAGGGTCTTCATAATGATAAAGGTTGATAAAGCTCTGTATTCCATTGATGAATATTTTCAATTGTAAATATATATTTATTTTTTTTAACGAATTGTCGAAGTTGTAAATAATTTAGGTTAAGTTGTTATGATCCTGATCACGACACTATTCAATGTATACAATGTATATTATATGAATAAAGATGATTTTGACTTTGACTTTGACTTCACTTGAATAACCTAGGCAAAAGTTACATGGTTAGCAAAATTGTTGAGTTTGTGTCTAAAATTAGTTCTATTGCTAACAGCACTTTTGTTAGTCCCATACCTCTAAAAAACTAGAAAGGGTGACCGAGAGGTTTCGGTCTATTCAAATCTCAGGAGTAAATAACAATTTATTAGATGTTAGTTCGTCCAACCAGGTCAATATTAGGCCTAACTGTGCAGTTAGTTGTGGAAGGGTAAATAGGCCTAGGCCTACCGGTAACAGTAGGCCTACTGCTGATGATAGTATAAATAATTGCAATCTTGAACTCAAGTCTAACCTGAAAGACTCAATTAATATTAATAGAAATCTACTATTTTGGAATGTACAAAGTGTTAGCAACAAAATTGATTACATTAGTTATATTTGTAATAAATTTAAAGTAAATACATTAGCAGTTGCTGAACACTGGGTAAATGATGCAGAAAAACAATTTCTCAATATACCTGGCTTTACTCAAGCCTCTATCTTCTCTAGAACTAAAGAATTCATGGTGGTGTGGCCTTATTTGTAGAGGAGGGCTGTGTTTTCAAGGAAATAGAATCTATAAAACAACTTTCTATTGAAATGGTTTGCGAGGTTGTAGCTGTGGAGATTCCTAAAGAAAAGTTAATTGTCTTGTCTATATATAGACCCTTTAACAATGATTCTGTATATTTTAATAACTTTTTGAACTGTTTCTGTGAAGTCCTAACTCTTGTGTTTAGTTTAAGACCTAGCTATAATGTAATTGCTGGTGCAGATTTCAATGTTGATTTTCTTAGTAATGACAGGTTCCATACAGATCTCAAAAACCTATTAGAGTCCTTTGGCCTCTTAATAACCACCTATGACATTACTAGGCCTGGTATTTTAGGTAATAATGGTACCTGCATAGATAACATTGTCACAAACATCCATAACAGCAGATGGAATAGTCAAGTGTTTCATACTGTATTGTCTGACCATAATGCGATTATTTTTAATTATAAATGTGATTTAGATGTAAATAAATCTGGCGAATACAGAAAAGATTTAAATCATGCAAATATGATTAGAATTATAAATGATGACAGCGTGGCTTTGTTTATTGCTCTATTAAAGGAAGTAAATTGGGTGGAAGTTTATTCACAGAATAGTATTGAAACTAAATTCAAATGTTTTTTTGCAATTGTACTTATGGGCTGTTAATGGAGCATTTCCGTTAAAAAAATCAAAAACTAGAAAGGCCAAATCTGATAATAAGTGGTACACTGATGAACTAGTTAGACTAAAACAACATTGTGACAAGCTGTATAATCTTGCAAAACTGTCTAATAGTCCTTTGGTGAAAGGAGAGTACACTTTTTTTAGAGGTGTTTATAAAAGAAGTATAAAAAAAGCAAAAATCAGTTATTTTAACAGTTTAGTTGTTAATGCCCAAAATAAAACAAAAGCCTTGTGGAAAATTGTAAATAGCCTAACTAATATTAATTGTAAAGAGTCCCCAACAGATGTAAGAATTTCATCTGGTGATTTTAACAATTTTTTTGTTGACCATGTCAATGAACTTAGTGGAAGTGTAACAAACAGCAATTATAGCATGCAATACTATCTCACAAACTGTCTTCCACCCAACACTGTGTTTAATTTTAGTAAGGTGAGTGTTGAAGAGTTTTTCAAGTCAATGAATAGTGTCAAAAATAGTAATTGCTTGGATGTATTTGGGATCAATGCTGTTATTCTTAAAGTATCAAGAAGCTATGTAAGTGAAATTTTGTGTTATCTTTTCAATTAGTGTATTATACATGGTGTATTCCCTAAAGAACTTAAAAATTTCAAGGTGTTACCAATATTTAAAAAAAGGAAACAAAAAAGATATGTCTAACTATAGGCCTATTTCTATTGTGCCAGTAATCTCCAAAGTTTTTGAGTCAATTTTACAGAGTCAAATGTTGAATTATTTTGAAAGTAATGGTATCTTCTCTGATAAACAATTTGGCTTTAGGCCTAATAGAAGCACAGGTGATGCAGTGTTTGGCTTGGTTGATAAGGTTGTTAACAGTCTTGAAAAGGAGGTTACAGTTAATTTTAGATCTTATGACATGTCTAAAGCGTTTGATACTGTTAGTCACAATGTACTCACTACTAAGTTAAAGCATTATGGTTTTAAAGAGGTTTCAGTTTCCCTCATAGCTTCATATCTAAGTAATAGGACACAATTTGTATGTAAAGATGGTTTGTTTTCTTCTGGTAGATTAGTTAAATATGGCGTGCCTCAGGGCTCGATACTTGGCCCTATATTGTTTGACATTTATATTAATGATTTACCAGCTAATATTGATAATGATTACAATGATTGTGTACTGTTTGCTGATGATCTTGGTCTTAAAACCTGTGGTAAAAACGATGTTGTGATAAAAGAAATTTTAGACGGTAGTTCCTCTGTAATAAACGACTGGTGTTTAGCAAATAATTTGTCCTTAAACTTAGAAAAAGTTTAATTATTTTAAGTTATTGATTTTATACGTCTTCTTTAATTTCCACTATTTATTTAACTTGCACCTCAACCAATTTCAACCCATTTTAAATTCCCCGCCAATTAATCCCCTCCTCAACAAGAAGAAGGAAGAGGATCACCCCAGTCTTAAGATGATAGCCTAGACATCAACAGGTACCCTTCCATGTCATTCATTTTCCCATCAGAGATTCGCTTTACTTAAATAATTTTTATCACTTTAACCCGCAAATCTTTCACTATGTTATGGTATTGCTATCTGGGGAAATGGTGCTCAAGCTGAAAGACTCTTTGTTTTACAAAAGAGAGCTATTAGAATAATATGTAGTGTTGATGGCAGAACTCACTGTAAGCCTTTATTTATAAAACTTGGCATACTAAGTCTCCCTTCTCTTTATGTATTGCACTTACTTAATTATGTTAGAACTAATAAGGATAAATTTGGCCTAAACAGTGATGTTCACAAGTATTATACAAGAAATAGGGATAAATTTAGATTACAGCAATTTCAGTATGCAAGTTCCCAAAAAAATTGGTCTTACATGGCCATAAAACTTTTTAATTTTTTGCCAGATGAAATTAAAGTGCTGAATAATATTAATTTTAAAGCTAAAGTGAAAAATATTTTAAGAAATGAATGTTTGTACAAAGTAAATGATTTTTTCAGTATCGATTTTAAATGTCTCATCTAAGTTACCACCTGCAATGTGACCAATTATTTGTAATCTCTATTGTTATGTGTCTATGACTAGATATTATCTTGTATTCTTTTAATTGTGCAATTCTCATGCAGTATTTTTATGTTTTGTTATTGTCTCTGTGCCCATGTCATTGTATGTTAATTAATTTTAATCTGCTGTAATCCATAGACAATTGTTTTTGTATTATGTTACTGCATTGACGTTGTCAATACATTTATTGTTAAATGTTTTACGACAATAAACATCTTGAATCTTGAATCATCAGAGTTCAGAATTTTGAAAGCCAATTTTTTATTATAAAATTATATTTCTACCTCTAAAATTTTATATTTTTTTAATTATTAGTGTCCCTTCCCATCTATGTATTTAAAACAATAAGGTAAAATACACCTTTGTACAGTTTGTCTGAGATTTCTACTGGGCAGATTTACATGGGGGTTGTACCTACCAAAACAAACGTTTTCGGTTCTATATTAGCAGATTTCATTTGTATTTCTAAAATAATTATGTTAAATTTTTCTGAAATTAAAAATAAGCTTTTCTTATGGAGATTTAACATGGGGAAAAAAGCTAATATTTTCAAACCTTTGGACCGTTTGTCGGAGACTTCCACTGGACCGATTTACATGCAGTTTGCACCAAATAAAAGCTAAACTCTTCTATATTAGCAGGTTTGTTTAACTTTGATGTTATCTTACTATCCTAAATTATAAATGTCGAAATTTCTAAACCTTTGCAATGAGTTAATTTTCAATCAGCTAATTGTTAACGCACGAGGTATTTTGTCTAAATACAGTAGAGTATTTATTTATTTATTTATTTACCAACGGCAAGCAGCCAATTTACAAAGAATACAATAATACAAAATTACATGCAAATATAAATACAATTGTGCAAATTTGCGTACAAACAAGATGGACAAGTAACTTATACCGAAAAATATGTGAAAAACATGCAAGAAAATTGGCTAGAATATAATACCTAGTGCAAAGCCAAAATACATTAGACTTACATGCAAAATAGGACGAAACTAGAGTAATAAATTAAATAGTACAGAGAGATTACAGAAATATGTACAACAGTATATGTATGTATATATATATATATATGTACAAGCACAGCTTAAATATAAATATAACATGCAGACTTAAAGCTAGATACAACAATGGGGTGGTGACTAGAACAAGAAACAAAGTGAATAAGAAATAAGAAATGAACACTACAACAATAGGAGGGAAAGTGCAGGTCTCAACTGGAGAGAATGTCCAGCGCCCGCCTTCGAATGACCAGCATCTTGTCGAAGAAGATGTCACATTCGGATGCCACTCGGTTTCCCAGCCTGACGAACCTTGCTATGGGGCTGTTGTAGTCGTAGTTGGTGTGGTAGTGTCCTCGACTCAGAAGCTCCTGGGATCTTGTGTTTGATGGAACTCTGATGTTGAATTCAGCCAAGAGGTCAGGACACTGCACAAGGCCGTTGAGGATCTTTATCAAGAAGACAACATCAGCTACGTCACGCCTCAGGGCCAAAGGTGGGAGATTTAAATTCCTGGAGAGATCGTCCACCGGCGCCTCCAAGTAGCCAAAGCCCTGACGCACGCCCACCAAGCGTAAGAAGCGACGCTGCAAAGCTTCCAGTCTGTCTCTCGCAGAAGCTGTGTAGGGAGACCACACAGGGCTAGCGTATTCGACGACTTGTCTGACAAAGGAGCAGTAGAAGAGCAATCGCTCAAGAAGGATTTGGTTAGTTATGGCCATTAGAGAAAAACGTGTATAATTATAATGTATTATCCTTTTAATGGAAATAAAAATTTATACAGTGTTATACTATTTAAACTACGCAATTTTATAGTAGGTGCTTTGACGTAAATAGAGCTTTCAATCAAGTATATGGTTATGGGGGTTTTGACTTCTGGGAATGCATAAAAAAATCTGTGTAACATCCTTCCAACTTCCATTTTTATACATAGATAATTTTTTTTACATCAAGCTAAATAAACTCATTCCACTAGGATTGTGAATGATTGAGACCAGACCAAATACTACACAGTAAAAACTCAACTCACCAAAATCCTAACAACCTGAATTTTGATAACTTGATACTCCAGATTATTCTATAAATCACGCACGGGTATGTGTACAGTATTAAACCCTTTGCTATGTGACCTATTCTGTATTAGTCATGTTCTTGTCAAAATTATCATGAATTTATGGTCTTAGACCCGATTCTATCACTGTTGCAGCCTCTTTTAGCAGTTCAATTGTCATTGGCAACCTGTTGCAATGTTTGATTGGTTTTTAAAGCCATTCAAAGGGGGTTCATCAATTGTGACCGCTTTTTGCGTTATGATCATCACTAAGAGCTGTATCACATGGTCTACCACCAAGTAATATCCGCTCCATAAAACTCGACATTGCCTGAATACACCTTGTGTCGAGTTGGTGGGTTTTTACTTTATTTTGTTCTGATTCCATAACTCATTTTCTTTAAGTGCATTATTGGTGAATGCCTATTACAGATGGTGATATCCTGCCTGATGGAGGACATCTCTGCCGGCTCCCTGCGACTGGAGAAGTCGACTCTGGAACAGATCCTGCCGTACACGGAGAGACACTTCAAGCGCATGACCCAGCTCATGCAGGACCTACAGCTTCTGCAGTATACTGCCGCCATTATGAAACCTCACACATAACCTTGCGCTGTGTGTTAGTGTAAATAAATTTTATAACATTTTTTAATGTTTTAACATTTTTTTATTACCTGATATTTCATTTCTTACTTTTATTTAAGACTACCGTTCAAGATTTTTTTTTTTTATTAGTGAATTTCCCTATAGGGAATACGCTATTACGGTAGTAGCCATGGTAAAACCAAAGCCCAGGACCATGTTACTTTTTCATTTTGAGGTCCTCAGAGGCCAATAATACCGTTCGTTCATTTTCATATATACATGTATGTATATATAATAATGTATGTATACATATATATAACCAGCATGATCGGGTTGTGAGAACGGGATTTTATGGGGCTTAAAACCATAAAACCCTGTTCCCATAACCTGATCATTCTGGGTCGCGAACTCATGAAAATAGACCTAGTCTTACACCTTCATACCAAATTTCATCAAAATCGAAGGTCCCCTTCAAAAGTTATCAGTACCACGAACATATACAGGGTGTCCCGGAACTCTCTGGAACCCTTTTGTATATTTGTTCCTTGCATCGAGACAAGAAACAAACATTATACAAATAGGGGTCTAAAATGCTTTGTTTAGCCGCTAGCCGCAATTTTGTTTTATACACAAAATAAATTTTATTTCTGTAACGGATGGTTGCATCAAGTTCATATTTGGTATGAACCTTTATCATACCAATGTTAATTTCAGGAAAAAACTTAATTTTTACACAGTATATTTTCAAAATGGCGGCAGTTTTAATTTTTCAAACTCAAATATCTGAAAATCGGTAAATTTTATAAACGTTTTACAAGACACAAATAAGTTGCCAAATTAAATTATCTAACCAATGAAACCAAGTTTGTAAGGATCTAACAACAAATAATGGAGTTATTGCGATTTTTGTGTTAAAATGGCCTTAAGTTGCATTTATTATAATGCAAAATCAATGTTTTTATGGAGAAAAATCGCAATGATTCCGTTATTTGTTGTCTGATCCTTACAAACTTGGTTTCATTGGTTAGATAATTTAATTTGGCAACTTTTTTGTGTCTTGTAAAATTTTTATAAAATTTGCCGATTTTCAGATATTTGAGTTTGAAAAATTAAAATTGCCGCCATTTTGAAAATATACAGTGTAAAAAAATTAAGTTTTTTCCTGAAAATGGCCATTGGTATGATAAAGGTGCATACCAAATATGAACTTAATGCAACCATCCGTTACGGAAATAAAATGTATTATGTGTATAAAACAAAATGGCAGCTAGCGGCTAAACAAAGCATTTTAGACCCCTATTTGTGGAATCTTTTTTTCTTGTCTCGATGCAAGGAACAAATATACAAAAGGGTTCCACAGAGTTCCGCGACACCCTGTATATATATAGCCTACATATGAAAATGAACGAATGGTATTTTTAGCTTCTGGGGACCTCAAAATGAAAAAAAGTAACATGGTTCCAGGCTTAGATATTGCCATGGCTACTAGGTACCGTAATAGCATATCCCTCTGAGAAAATTTGCTAAAATCTCAATCTTCTTTGGAAATTCGCTGAGTACGCAGGTCTGCTGTGACGGGGGTATTTTATAAATAAAAAATAATTTTAAGTATTTAATTTTTCTATTAGCTAACAAATAAAACCAACGATTTCAAAACACAATTTAAATCTCTATTCTATATTGTGATATAAATAATATATAAATTGTAAAAATACAATTGAAAATACAAAAACAAACTTTAGAATCTCTTAAACAAATGTGAAATTTGTTAAACACTATAGTAAAAAATAATAAATCCTTTGACAGAACGTGTTTTTATATACAGTCAAATTTTAAGCAGTTATTTCTGATTTCTTATGTATTATTTCAGCCGTTTTTAGCTTAATTTCTAATTTCAAGCTTTCAATCCTCAATTTTTTGTTCTTCTATCTTTAATCTATGTTCCTTTCGTTGTAATTTGAGCTGCTCCTAAAAATTTGTTTTTGGATTTTAATAAGTTCCTCCTTTGATGATGCAAAGAATATATATATTTTTTTAGGGATGGTCGGGACCCAAAATCTCGGGAAAATTTTCGGGAGCAAATTTGTTCCGATCATTGGGCGGTTTTTTTTTTCTCGGGAAGTAATCGGGACGGGAACTGACGGACAATAGTTGTTTACGTTCAGCGGCCGGCGATCTCGCTATCGACGCGGCACAAAAACACGGCCGGTAAATGCCGGCCGCCCTCGAGACGATCTATTGTTCAGCTTATATCTATTGTTCGTCCAGCAGTAATTTATTCAAGAAGGGTGTTTTTTGCTCCTAGTACAAATTGCTACTTTCTGAACCAATTGTCGTAGAAAACTAAGGGATGGCTCGTTTGATTCGTCTAATTCTTACAAATTAAACAAATCGTCAACCAAAGTTGTGTGACTTTCCAATGAAAGGAAAAGTGGCAAAGTATTGTTAGATAAAATCAATCTTTAATTCAATTACTGTTTTATAATGTTAAAAGCATGTTATTAAAATTTAATATAATTTTTAAATTAATACCCCCCGTCGCAGCAGACCTGCATACTCAGCGAATTTTCAAATTAGTAATACAGTATTAATTTTGACCAGATAAACCTGTAAACCAATCATCACATATTCATAAATAGGGAAATAAATGTCTATTCTCCTTAAGATAAAGTACCAGGGGGACCGAGCTTAAGCTCGGTAAAATTATTACTTTCGTTTCTCACACAAAGCTCGTTCGCTCCGCTCACTCGCCAGGCGGAAGGTTTGCTGCACATTGGTATGATTTTCCTAAAACCACAGGTTAAAGATGTAACACATTGGTTTATTTTATCTACAGTTATCAGCTGATTTTTGTTCAGTTAAAAAAATTCCATAAGGATAACATGGGATCTTTGAAGGGCTCTAGCGCGAAAACCGGATTTTTCCCAGCTATGGGACCAGCTCCAATCGATTTCTGGTGGCCAAAACCCCCATATTCCAAAATTTGAAGGAAATCGTCGGAGCCGTTTTTGAGATAATTGTGCAAGCAAGCAAACAAGCAAACATTGCTCGTATAAGAGTATAGGATATAGGGAAAGAGTATGCAGGTATGCTGCCATGGGGAACACTAAAAGTAGTTTTTTAGCATAAAAAAATTTATTTCGACCATATGAAGCCATATACTAAGTTTCATCAATATCTGTCCATTGCTAAAGGAGTTTGCCTGTTCTCCGTATGATTAACATGGGAAAAGAGTATGCAGGTTTGCTGCCATGATAAGTACAAAAACGAAGATTTTTTACCATAAATGGATGAATCTCAACCAAATGAAGCTGAATACCAAGTTTAATAAGTAGTTAATAAGTGAAATATTAACACATCCTTATTCTCCATAAGATTAACATTGGAGCCTCAAAATACAATGTACTGTCTTTAGACTTTTTAATATCTCGGTAATCAATGGAGATAGAGCAAAGCTTCAAAATACTAAATTGTTTGTTTTTTGAGCTAAATCCAATGGTTAAAATAAAAAGTACCAGGTTAACCGAGACTTGCTCGTTGGTTTAAATTCAGTTTTGATATAGTGTCATTAGAGCTATTAAATTTTCCCCCAACAACCAACTATACCTCTTCACAGTTAACAGCTGTTTCAAAAAGTCTCTTAGTATTAATGTTCCTTTATTTTTGTATAGGCTACCTTTCGTTGTTATTTCGTTACCAAAATAGCAACCCATAAGACCAATGTTAAAAATTACGATTTTTAAACTTAAATTCTGACAAAATTCGATTTTTCCTGGGATGGAGGCCTTTTCTAAACTTATTTTTGGGCCAATACACTTTTAATTGCAAAGTTTAAGCAAAATCTGACAGCTAGATTTCGAGATCGTGGAACACACATCCCTTCAGACATTCCTCGTATTATAGTATGGATTTAAAATTTTTTAAATTTACATATGAAAAATGCAAAAAACCCATTTTTGGGGTACAAAACCCCCCAAAACTACCCCTTTGGTTAGGTCGATATGTCTGGTTTTCGAACTCATCCGAATAAACGTTGGAATACACATCTCTACCAAATTTGGTGTCAATCGGACCATTTTTACGAGAGTTATCGTGTCTAGGGACACACACACACACACACACACACACACACACATATATATATATATATATATATATATATATATATACATATATATATAAATTTTAATGACTATTATTTTTGGTCTCTGGGCACCTCAAAACAAAAAAGTAACATGGTCCCGGGCTTAGGTCTTACCATGAGACCTACGGTAAAAGCTTATTCCCTATGGGAAATTCGCTAAAATTAAAATAATTGGGTCTAATAGTTTATATTTTTAAAGTACAATTTTTGTGATAATTTCTAAGTAAGAACCTGGCTTAGTTAAATCAATAAGTATAAAATATAAAATAAACATTTCTTGGGGTTATGAATGGCATTGGTCTGTAGAACCACTTCATTCCTTAGTGCCAATATTTATTACAATTTCAGTTTGTTGTTTTTTGTTCTTTTTAACTGAGCAGGCCTTAAGGCCCATTAATATAATGCAGTTTTGATTTTTTAACAATTTTCCAATAGTTTTAATCTATATTTTTATGTACATAATTTTTCTTTTCATTCTTTGTAACTTACCAAACGTTTAATATTTCATTCAACAAAACTTTAATAAAATTTTTAATGGACTTTTTTATATGTATATGGATTTGATTTAAATTTCTTTGGTTACAAGAAAATGTATACTTTATCCTTATCTCATTGTATACTGCAAATATAAAAATTGGATATTTAAAATCTTTTCAACATTAGTATATATCTATGAATGAGGTTCATTGAAACTTATACAAAAACAAGTGGAACGATTTGGAAACAAAACCAGTTAACATTAACATTAATTTGCCTTACAATTAACACTCAGATAAAAGTCTAAACTAATATTTCCCGATAGCTTCGAGACGAGCAATCCCGTCCCGAATATGAACGGGAAATAAAAATTCCCGTCTATCCCTAATTTTTTCTGGGCTTCTTTAAAGTGATCTTCAGAAATGGCGATTTTAAGGCAGTCTTTAAATTGATGGCTTATTGAAATCACTTAAATTGTAGCATTTTCGTCTAGAACTTGTTCAATTTCTTCCTCTCAATGAACACTGAAAATTGGATCACACCTTTTGGTATTCACCTTAGATATATACTAATACACCTATACACTAATATAATATACCTATAATAATATACACTAATAATGTATTAGTATATATCTATAGTATTCACGGGCTCTGGAGGCACTTCCACAATAAGGAGGTTACTTATACACATACATAAGGTTCAACAAATCACCAGAATGCAGAACTCGTAGGCCTACATTGAAACAGTCT
>CM061533.1:241064232-241107118 GCA_030545055.2 Neoaliturus tenellus
CATTTAAGCAAGGTAAAAAATTCAAAATACTAGATTGTTTGTTTTTTAAGCTCTTTTAAATGGTTTAAGTTAAAATTGTTGAATTTTCTAAATAAAAGTAAAAAAAGCCAAAAAAAACCCATTTTTAACCCTTTTGAAACCCCATAAAAACCCCTTCCCATGGTCCGATCATTCTGGTTCGCGAACTCAACCTAGTAGACGATGGCTTACACCCCTGTACCAAACTTCATCAAAATCGGAGGTTCCGTTCAAAAGTTATCGTGTTCACGGACACATATATATATAGGGTGTCCAGCTTCCACCTTTACAAACTTTTCCAGGTTATTAAGCATGCCAAAACAAACAGAAAAATCATATAAACATATGTCCGGAAATGCTTCGTTAAGCCGCTAGCCGCCATTTTGTTTTTTACACTTAAGAATTTTTCTTTCCGTAACGGGTTGTTGTATGAAGTTCATATTTGGCATGTACCTTAATCACACCAATGCTCATTTTCAGAAAAAATATTATTTTTTACCAATGTATATTTTCAAAATGGCGGTCATTTTAAGTTTTTAAACTCAAATATCTAAAAAACCGTAAATTTTATAAAAATTTTACTAGACACAAAAAAGTTGACAAATTAAATTATCTAAACAGTGATACCAAGTTTGTAAGGATGGTGGTTTTCCTGTAGAAAAACACTGATTTTGCACTATGATTAATGCCAATTTAGGTTATTTTGAGAGAAAAATCTCAATAACTCCGTTATTTGTTGTCGGATCCTTACAAACTTGGTATCAATGTTTAGATAATTTAATTTGTCAACTTTTTTGTGTCTAGTAAAATTTTTATAAAATTTACGGTTTTTAAGATATTTGAGTTTAAAAATTTAAAATGGCCGCCATTTTGAAATATTGATTGGAAAAAAATAATATTTTTTCTAAAAATGAGCACTGGTGTGATTAAGGTACATGCCAAATATGAACTCCATACAACAACCCATTACGGAAATAAAAATTCTTAAGTGTAAAAAACAAAATGGCGGCTAGCGGCTTAACGAAACATTTCCGGACATATGTTTATGTGATTTTTCTGTTTGTTTTGGCATGCTTAATAACCTGGAAAAGTTTGTAAAGGTGGAAGCTGGACACCCTTATATATATATATATATATATATATATATATATATATATATATATATATATATATATATATATATCAATTTGAACGAACGGTGTTTTTGGCTTCTAGGGACCTCAAAACGAAAAAGTATCATGGTCCCGGGCTTAGGTCTTACCGTGACTACTACCGTAAGAGCGTATTCCCTATAGGGAAATTCGCTAAAACTTACAGAATATAATAAAACTTAGACAAACTAGCTGATAACCGTAAAAACAAACGAACATGTGGTTACATATGTGGTTTATTAAATTTAAACCAGAGTGAAGCACCCTTGGCCTGGCAAGTGAGCGAAGCGAACTCACTCAGCGTAGTTCCGAGTGAACGGAGCAAAACAAGCTTGTCTTAGAAGTTTACTAAGCAAATGTTCGGTCCCCTGATACTTAAAAATGAAATGATCGTGCCCACATATTAATTTTCCTTACCTTCTAGCAGTTCAACTTTCTGGTGGACCAATAGCTGGTCAATACTCGTAAGATACTCCAGTCCAGGCGGACAGTTGGTGGGGGGTGCGGCTGGCAAACTCATCCAACCACCTGAAACACAACCTACAATTAAAACCTCTATGATCAAGTACTGGGCACAGCTCTGAAATGAATATCACCGACAGTGGCAAGGTGTTTCCTCTGAGATACTTTAAGAGCAGTTAGGGGAGAATTGATTTCAGAGACATGTTCGAGCGCTCTAAATTGTGGGGATTAGTGAGTTGGAGTTTTATGTCTTAAAAAATATGTAGTTTTATTTTCTCCCCCTATACCGTGGTATATGAAGAAAGTGTTGTTTTCGTCAAAATTTTCTAATTTGAGTTGTAGGTGGATTTATCTGTTTTGGCGCACCCTGATTCCAAAAAAAGTTTTCAGAGCAATGTCTTTGTGTGTGATTGGATATTAACAGAGCTAGGTCATAATGGGTTGATTTTAATGAAATTAAGTATGTAGGTCCCAATCTTTTTTTAACTTGATTTTATTTTAAGAGCTGTTCACACAAAAAAAAAAAAAACATGAAAAATCCAAAAATTCTCTAAAGGCTCTAACGATTTTGAAAAACAATACTGTGGTTTATAACGGATAACAAGAAAAATAAAATGACACCACCCGCATCTCTGAGAATACTCATGTTCAAAAGTTTGAGCTAACAGTTAAAAAAATCATTTTTTAGGATTTTAAAATATCCTGTGGAATTGAAATAAATTTTATTTATCAACATTAAAGCAAACTCAAAAACTAAATAATCATGTATTTTAAATTATGGCTTTACTTAAAGTGGTTGCAAAGAAAATTCACTCTTTTGTTTAGCGGTAAATGCAGTACGTTTAAAAAAATCCCAGATTCGCGTAGAATCAAACTTGTGCTGCTCAACTGGCAGTATCTGACAGAGCCATCAAGACTCTATGGAGTCTAGTTCTACGGAGGCTTTTAACACCTTTTCTCTGTTGTTAAAAGAAAATATGAGCCAGTTATCTAATACTGTTTATTTTCTGAGTTACGTGATACATCTACATCATAACAGAAAATATTAATGCAGAGCCCACTTTCTCTCCTGGCTTTTGCAATCTAAGTTACTTCTTAAAATTAATACTAAAAACAACAGAATTTCCTTTCTTGTCAGTTACCTTCATACCATCCTTATAAAGATTGTACAATTCAAAAATTGCATTTTCCTATTCATACACACTGACAATTTTAACATTCACACCCCCACTCTCCTCATGCTTGCCACAACCTCAGCATGAGATGCTGTCTTGTGTCACTCGAGGTAAAACAAAAACAACCGACATCAGACATGCGTTTATCATTTACGAGTACCTCACCAGACTAACTTGTAAGACATATCTTTATAATTGTTGTTGTTCATTTTTTTAAACACTTTGACAGACTTTCAACCATCGATATATACTACTGGATCGCGCGCTGCCCATAAGGCCCGTGTGGAGCGGGCCGGTCGTCGCACAGCGGAGTATTGCGGGTTGCATCCTGGGCGAATTGAAGGAGCTGGGTGGCAAGAGCGCCAGATCGTACTAAGCGTCATATGTGTTGCGTGGCCTTGAACTAAAGATGGCACTGGAGAACTTGCTGAAAACCAATGTATATCAGCTGATCAAAGCCTCCCATGACATTAACAGCTGATTTTAGGCGGTATCTCCCAAGAAAGCTGCATTTCGCGGTTATTTCTATGTTGGCTTCACAACGGACAGGTCAAGCTGAATTTATAGTCTTATTTTAGGGGTTTTCGTCTGGTTTTTGTCACATTTTCAATTGTAGGCTATATGTTGCAAATAGATTTTAGTATCTCGTACCTAGTTGTTTCATGTGTTATGATGTGTAGTATTAGCATTGCAAAAACAGTTTAATGGTAAAAAGTTGTTCAGCGTTTAATTTCGTATCAAGATGGAAGAAAGGGAGCGACATTTCTTTTCATCGGTAAGTATATTTTATTGTGTTAGGCACTACTTGTTTATTATATTCTCTTTTCACTTTTGAATTTATGTTCTTATCTTCTAAGGTTACAAACAGATTTTTTTACATTTTAGATATGGTATATTTGCATTATGTTATAGGTTACAATCGTCAATGGTTTTATGACATCATGTAGCCGTGATAGTTCCCCCATAGTAGGCCTAATTTAACTTAGAGTTTTATAATTATATTTTTTGTCATCTATATAATTATTTTATTTTATTTATGCCTATTTCATTATTTAGCAAGCAAAACTGTTTTAAACTGCAACTGTAGTTCATACGATTTTATTAGGGTCTAATGCTAATAGTTAGTAGCTTATTAACAATATTATGCTTTCGTTTTCGTTATTATATTATTTGGAATAACAAATAATATAATAACTGTATGTAAAGTAAGGTACTGTAATGTAAAGGTACTGTATGTAAAGTTTATTATTTTATCAAACAGACAATTTTTTCAGTTTCGTAATAAAATTCAATTCAGTTTAGTGTAGAGAAAACAACTTCAAACTAACTGTAAGAGTTTGTAACTATATTAAGGAAAGTGTTTTTCAATCATATTCAATTAATGATGAGTTTACAGGTTCTCATGTTATAATTCTGATTAAGTACATTTGTAAAGTATTTTTTAAAATTTTGTCCCATCACATAGCAAAAAGAAAAACATCAGAGGAAACAAAAAAAGAATAATTTAGGATTAAGACAAAAAATTAACAACGACTATTTTGTTTTGTAACCTGTGAGCGTGTTTTAAGCTTTTTTATTACTTTTTTGCAGGAGTTTATCAGTAATAAATTAATTTTTATACCTATATAGTTGTTTTATTTCATCCTAACAAATTGACTTTTTAAATACGTTAAACTTCTATTGGGTATATTAATAGATCTTTAGAATGTACAATAAAAGCTTTAAAACATATTAAATTATTGTTGGAGACGGTCATTAATATTATTCTAACTGGACGTGTAGTTAAGAAATATAACACACAATGAAAATGTCCTAAAACTATTTTTCACCACGTAAAACAACGGCGTAAGTGACGCTACAATGCTATCGTGATTCGCTGCGGAGCGCTTTTGCCACCCACCGCCTTCAATTTTTAGTGAACGCAACCCTCGGCCGGCACAGCCGGCAGTGGCAGCGCGCGATCCAGTAGTATATATCGATGCTTTCAACCCACTTCATTGCACATTGACTTCACAGCCTTTCGCCTATTCTTCCTCAAACACCTCAACATCTACACCACAGTTTGCACAAACAAAACAAACAACTGACACCTTCAAATGTATAAACCCCAGGAGATTTTGAGGCCTAAGGCATTGTTCTGAATCTATTGGCTACAGGTAATTTTATTGATAAAAAAATTCCTACCAGTGCTTCTTGTCAATAAAATGAAAGAAATATTTTATAAGCAGAATGGTTTATTTCCAGTAGTGTAACCTGTTTTTCTCCTTAATTTCATAAAGGAAATGTATATAACAAAAATAGTTGTTGCGTCTAAGTTTCAAGTACCATATGTACTTGGTCCCAAGTTTAAGTAATTTTAGAATCTTAAACCACATGAGTGAACAATAAATTTACAATATTTTTAGTGTAGCCTGACATTGGACCCATTTGCAAAGTGTAAGAAAGCGACTTTGAACAAGAAACCGAAACCTATCAATTTATAAAAGTCATAATGTGTACTTCAATTTGCCTGTAAAAGATTTATCTATAGCAGTAAATTTAATTCATAATCATAGTTCTGGCTGAAGACTGAATACTTGTAGGTGATACAAAACTTTTTCATATCACTAGTAAATAAATTATTTTTTAGGTGATCGATTAAAAAAAAATAATAATAATAATAAAATTACTCAATTGAAAATATGGCATGAATAATTTTTTAAACAAAAATACTTCCAGCCTTTTTTAAAAGAGCCTGACTTGTGTCAGGGGAAAGAGGTGACAAAAAAACCATTCTTATTCAGTACATGTTTTGTACCATGTGTATTGAATAACAATATTACCTATTTTGATAATGCACACACTGTCACACCTCTGGGTCTACTGATTGTAATTTAGATAGCACTAGTTTTACAATTTGACTATGTCCAATGCATCAATTTTGTATGCCTAATGACAAATAAAAAATCTTGAATCTTGAATAATTAAAAAAATTACAATTCACAAAAAAAGTAATTTTTTAAAATATAATTTCTTCATAACTTTAAATTATCAATAGATATTTATTGAACATATTCTTATTGTTTTTTTCTGTTTATTTTTTATTAGATTTTTTGTGAATTGGAAACTGAACTACACGAACTATAAAAAATACTTTCATAGCATAATAATATCATAGTGAGTTTACAAGAAGTTGAATGAAAATTATTTCCATGAACTCTGAAACAACATTGTTACACAAGTATCAATCGGAAGAACATTACATAACATTAAGTAACACATTTGGAATGTAATTACATTAATTTTAAAATTAAAATAAATATTACAGAATATACTTTGTAAGCTTACCTTTTCTCTTCATCTGTTAAAAATTTCACATATCCTAATTTTTTATGGTTGCGATTTAATTTAGAAAAAACTATCTGACACTTTTGATGAACCCATTCTTTACGCAAAGGTAGTAAAGATTTAAAATATTTCTTCCAGGATTTTCGACAGTAACACTTTTCCTTAGGGGCCATGAATGGGCAGTCTGCATGGAGTGGTAGCACGGCGCACAACACTAGCTCAACTCAGAGCTGAAAGTCAGTGTCACGTTACGGAAGTTGTTATGTAAACAATGTGGCCACTAGACATACACTGGTCTTATCTCAACAGCCACGGAGCTTAAATCCGAGTGAAACACATAGTGGTCTCATGACCCATGACCTCTCGCCCCCACGTAGAACCACTTTATCAATTAACAAACTCTCCTATCTCTCTCACTCTCATTGAGGCACAGATGACTCTGTCTCTCTCGCTCACAGGAGACCTTAACAATGTTGTCTTAATGAGCGATAAAATCAAACAGTAAACAAAAAAACCTCGATTCATTTATCTTTTAAAAATAAGTCTTTTATCTTGGGGTCACTCCGTTAATATGTCAGGGAAAATTCTGTGGGATAAATAACATGTTTGTACTTTACAAATTAAAATGAATGAAAAATAATAAAATTTAGAGGAAAACAAAAAAAACTTTAGATATTATGAAAATGACAACAAAAAATGTATGGAACAATTTGTATAATTTTTACTAATAATATCAATGATGGTATAGTGACGGTGTGATAAGGAAGTTCTCACTTGAACAAATCTTATCTGAGGGAGAGATACTGAATCACCTGTAGCCTTAAGTAAACATAATTTAACACTTTAATGCTAGTTCAGCTTCTAACTCAACAATTCCAAGTGATGCAAATTTACTGTAAATACTATAATAATGTCAAAAATAATCTAAACTAGTGATGTGGGCTTAGTAAATATACCCAGCGGAAAGGTAAACTATAAGAAATTGTTTCTCTACAAGCTTTGATAAATATGATATCTAATTGTATGGGTACTGGTATTCATAGCTTTATCCAGTTCAACACTATTTCATAAAATTTCTGTAATTTAAGTATTTGAGAAGAAAAAAAAATACATTATATTATTTCTGAAAATAGATAAATAATCTCCAAAGCTTATCTCAAAGCCTATTACAGTAGCAAATATCCTTATATCCTTTATTAAATACAACTAGCTGTACAGCTGGTTTCGTCTGGGATCACTGAGGGGTGTGCAAGCAAAAGCTTTTCAGATTTAAGAAATAAAAAAAGCTCTTGTATTTATTCGTTCGAGGAAAGTAATTGTTATTCGCTCTGTCGTTTTACCTTTGGAACCATTTCAAATTTAAGGAAATATTTTTGCCAACTTTTGCTTTCATAAAACAAATTAGATAAAAAATTCCCAAAACACTGACATGGGAACATCTATGACCACTGGGGACTGCAAAAATAAATAATAATGGCTTACAAAACTATTCCATGATATTTTCCATATTATTATTAATATCCACATTAATTATACATATTATTATTATGTATAAAAAAAAATAAAAAAAATGGTGGATGTGGCTAAACTAAGCCGACATTAATAAAGTTTTACTTAACATTTTTGACTTATTTTGATATGTAGAATATGAATATGTATTTACAGTGTCATGGTGTCTGTTAAGTACATTACCAAACCTCATAATATGGTTAGGTGGGTCAAAATAAGCACAAAATGTTGTATTAAGGTATGTTCCAGTATGCATCCACATACCCAGATATCCACCATTTTGTTTTTTCTAACTTAAAAATTTTTATTTGTATGACGGATTGTTGTAGGAAGTTCACATTTCGCATGGTACTTTATCATACCATGCCAAATGTGGTATTTGTACCCCAAGATAGGCCATTTTCCACAAAAAAATAAATAAATAAATAAATAATAATAATCTATATATATAATTCTGTAAGCGAAATTTCTTGAGCAAAATTGTGAGCGTGATACAAATCGCAGGAAGGTGGGAGTGGTCTCAAATTAAAGGTTTTGGTCCCATACACGAGGGAAAACTATCGGCGTGTCCATAATGTTAACAGGAAATGAGAAATCACGTAAAACATCCTCCATAAGAATAGCATGGGGATTCGAAAAACGTCTGCTTTGTGTACATTAAAACATGTGTTATGGTTTAATTTTAAAATGAGACACAGATGGTAACATTGAGTGAAGATGATAAAATAATTCACACCAAGAGAAGCAATCTATATATGTAATTCTGTAAGCGAAATTTTTTAATCAAAATTGTGAGCGTTTTACAAATTGCAGAAGATGGTAGGGGTCTCAAATTTAAGGTCTCAGTCCCATACACAAGGGGAAATTATCACAGTGTATACAAAGCTACAAGGAAATGAGAAATATAGTAAAACGTCCTCCATAAGAATAGCATGGGGATTCAAAAAACGTCTTGCTTTATGTACATTAAAACATATGTCATGGTTTTTTTTTTAAACGAGAGTCAGATGATAATATTGTGTGAAGAACTATTAATAACCAATTGGCAAAAAAATACCTAGAGTGGTAATACTATCATAAGACGTTTTGTGGCTTTGGAGTGACTAAAAATTCTCCTAGAAGCATTAACAACCTTACAAACTATTACGAGTTGACTGCTGATTTTCACTATTGTTTCAATAATTTAAATTGTGAAAAAACTGAGCGTGTATACAAATCATAAAATGCATTTTGATCGTGATAGAGACGCAATGGGCAATGAATTTTGGTTTTAGAAACGCCTACATTATTTACATTAAAACATGTTTTGGTTTTATTTTAAGACGAAAAGTGTCAAATGATCATATTGAGTGACGATGATACATTAATTAAAACTTAATTCAAGTGTATCATCAGTCAACGTAGTTTTGATATTATGTTACCTGAATTTTCCCAGAAAGCTTTTGGCCATCTCATAGATTGCCGAACTATAGGAGAGAGTAAAAATCAAAGACGTTTGTCCTATATACTAGGGGAAAATGTCGCAGGTCAAAAACTTTACTACAAAATGGGAAATACAGTATATAAAAACTATTTTCTGAATGGTCCTCCTTAAAGATTCTCCATGTATATCGTGATTTTAAAATGACTGCTTTCTATAAATATACAAAATCAAGAGCTTCGATTATAGGAGGGACAAATATTGACAGTAAGTGAAGATGATCTACTTTAAGGTTCTGTGTTTAAATTTGGTGACTAAAAAATAATAAAAAATCTGAAAGGAGCTAAAATATCCATTCATTAAATAAAGTTTAAATTTTAGGGCAAACAAGACAATGAAATGGCTTTGGTACAAAATGTTTATTGACTCTGAAATGGGTGCTGAACATCCGTCATATTTTTTTTTCATTGCTGCTTTTCTATGTTTTATTTATAAAAAAAAACCGTCATAGCTCAAAGGGACTATGATATCTTTCAAAACTGGTTTTTCATAGATCTATATGATATAAGTTCAACAGACAAAGTGAAAAATTTACAAACGGCTGGCATAACAGTATATGATTGTAAAGAGTGCTTTGGGGGCAAATTCAAAGGGTTTAAAATATTATATATAGCCTATTAAAATTAAATTTGGTGAAGAACTGGTAATCTGCTAAGGTTCATGCTATTTTAATTTTAGGGGCTTTTGCCCCTATGAGCCACTAGTAGAAATATATTTTGGCAATTGGTATTTTTAAGATAGCGTCATTAACTATGAATACACAAGAATATTCCTGGAATTCACCCTTTTTTCAGCATCACAAAATTAGTAGCCTATAGACTGAAAATATGTTACACTCCCAAAGGTACTTTTTACTGGTTTACCATATAAAGAAACCACCATAAAAACAGAACTTTTTAAACTTGTATAAAATAGGCTACATAAATATTTTTAGAAGTCATTTAGAAGGATTTTAGAGGCAGAGTAGAGTAATACTGATAAAAGTCATCCAATTTCCAACCAGATGTCATGCTAAATCAGTACAGTGCGAAATCGGTATAGCTTAAGGTGATATATGTTAATGACAGTTTGATGCAAGGGCGAAATCGGTACACTACCTGCCTCGGCCGGGGTGGCACAGCGGTGGCGGCTTACCGCCCCACACATTGCTGAGAGGAGTTAAGAGTACTTCTAGAGTTGATGTGACCAAGAGTATTTATTACCACTGTTTAAAGATATATAATGATCTTTTAACATTTATACCATGTCCTTTCTCAATTTCTCCAATAATTTCTTAGTTTATTTCATACCTTAATTTTTTCATAAAACCTTCTAGAGGGCTTAATTTTGTAGATCTTGAAAGGTAAAGTCTTCTTCCAATTACTCTAGTGATAAAATATTTTATTGGAAGAGGAATGTACCAATTAAAATTTCCAGATTTAATATTCCTGGATACATAACCAAGGATGTTAAATATATTTTTAAAGAAAGTTAGATATAAAGTTTAAGGCATGTGAAAATAACCCAAAAATATTAAAGAAGTCGTAACGGACATTTAAAAAATAAATAGTGGGAATAACAAAAGAGCCAATCCAGATAAGGTTTCCAGAACGATGGCAGGGCAATGTATAAATGTCAGGCCTAATACTGTAGATATGTGTTATGTTTGTAATATTTTATATTAAATCGTGGATTGTCTTTTAAAAGAAACACCCTGTACTAGGCCAACTCTTTCTCCGATTCAGACTAGCCTAGAGGGTGTCCAGCTTAAACATTTACAAACTTTTCTTAGGCAGGGCCAGCCTTAGCGTGAGGCCCAGTCCAAACCTACAGTGCAGGGCTCCCCAAAACTACCCAATCCCCGCCTACGCCAACTCTTTTCTACCTTTCCAAAGGCACAAAAGTAATCTATCATTTAAAAATGGAATAATAAACATAAGACTTATAATAATGAAAATTGTGACTAAAAAACTTATACCAATTATGAGATTTCACATGTTTAATAAAAACTGTGAAAAAAAATCTATAATTTAATAAAAAATGTTTAATAAAAAATCTATAATTTCTTGGAAAATAAAATTAATTTATATCCTTTTAAGTATTCAAAAAGAAATTTTATTTGTGGCTTTTAGGAAATCCTTTTTATAGCTTAATTGAGTTCTTCAATTCAACAAATGTAGATATTTGGTTGGTATAATTAAGTCATTTTATTGTATGGTGTATCTCGTAGCATTATTGTTTTACTTTGCTTTCGCTGTAATTTTGACATTGTCAATGATGTATTGTACATTCTTAAGGAAAATAAAGATCATTTCATTTTATTGGATAGGGAGTGATTCATTTGATATATTCTTAATTGTTTTTAAAAGGTTAATTTTTTTCTTTCAATGATTTTTTTTATGATCTTAAAAAAACCAACATTTTTGAGCTGTATTTGTTACAGGATGATATATAAGACACAGTGTGAGAAAGTAGTTATTTGTCTTTACCTTTAGTAATATTGTTTACTGTAATTGGAGTTTGTACTCTGTTGTAAACAATTAAATTGTAAATAAATAAATAAATAAAGGACATCGCAAACAAACTTATTCAACTACTACACAGAAAAATTATCATGGTTTAAATTGTTGTTGTGTCTCCAAATAGTAGTTTTTATCATTCTGCACGAAATCAGCCAGTTTTTGTTCTCTCAATAGTACCAAAACCGATTATTTTCTGTCCTAGGACTGAAAAATCATCTGGAGAATTTTTTAGGTCCTAGTACTGAAAAGTCAGCTGTTTGCCAAGTATATTACTATTGATTTATTTATGTTGAGGAGCAGAATTTTGAAATTCAAACGTTATGAAAAGCATTGTTTGTAAATAACAGAAATGTAAACACTGCATATTACTTACTTTGTAACTATAACCTCGAAAATACAACTTTATAGTTAATATTTTTAACGATCAAAAGTCTAATTTTCGCATTATGATAAAAAACGTTGTTCATCACTCGGAGCAAAAGTGTCTTTTTGATGCTTAAAAACTCGGCTGCGCCTCGTTTTTAAAACACGATTGCGCACCAAAAAGACCCACTTTTGCTCCTAGTGATGAAAACTACTATTGCATCACTAGGATGGAAAGTAGTTTTTTTTCTGTGCATAGAAACACTTTTGAAAAGCCTCGGCAGGATTGCTAGGTGTGCTAGGTGGCTTAAGCTGCTGATGCCGCCGCGCCACCCCGGCCAAGGCGGGTAGTTACCGATTTCGCACACCACCCGTTTATCACCTTCGATTCATCACCCCAAGCTGTACTGATTTCTCGCATACACCGATTTCACACTGTACCGACTTAGCATGCATTCATCCAACATAATTGAAGTAACACTTGAATTATTCTTTAAGAGACACTTATAACTCAGGTATGTTAAGTAAATTTTAAAGAGTCACTAGTTTTCAAAACGGTGATCATATAGCAACGAGTAACACAAAATCAATCATACAGCAAACGTACAATGGCTGACTGCTGTCAAGTACATACATGTACTGTACTGTGAAATATAAAGTTGTAGTCATCATATATAATTATGATTATTTCCGGTTATAACAACTCTTTCTCTCTTTCTCTGTCATGCAAAATGTTAGTCTATATGCTATTCAGACAAATTGGTAACCAGGATTAAATTTGGTGTTTATTTTCAATATTTTAAATCTTAGAGAAGTTTTTATAAATATTTAGACTTAAAATTTAACAAATGGAATCTTAGCTTTCAACAAGTTATAGGCCTAACTTAAAGACAATAGTTTCTTATAATATTATAGCGTTCAATAATTCCTAATATTTTAAGAAAGGCTTGGAGAAAAAAAATGAGAAAAAAATAAGAGCACCAAATAATTTACTCCAAAAACCAAAACCTTACTTGCACAGACTCCTGACACTATTACATTTTTTACACTTTACATTAATTCATACTTATTTAATACGGTAAGGAATTTTTGTAATCGGAACTCCTACAAATCTCAACCGATATTAAGTTTTTTGGATCGTTGGATAGGGCTTGGTCTGGAGTTGTTTCCGCCAAAATTTATGAGAATTGGACTTAAAATAAGGGCGCTATCCATAATTAAATGTTAAATGTTTTCCCGTTAGAATAACATTGGGGCTGAGCATTTTAAACATACTTTGCTGTACAGCTGTAAACAAGTGTAGTTTTGGTTAATTACTGATAATCACTATATTGGATTTGTCAGATGTAGCCTAATTAATTTAGAACTAAACGAAGAATTTTTAGCAATGACATGTCACAGTTCAAATTAAATTGCTCAATCTCGAGCATCAAGTACACTACTACTAATTGTTGGGAGAAATATCTTCTACAAGGATACAATATCTTTTCATAGGTATTGGTACATTTTTATTTGCAGATCTGATTGATTGAGATTATTAAGAGGTAATAGTAAAACTGCACACCAACCACCATGTGACATGCCCAAAGAGTAGCGCACAAGAGGAGATAAGCGTCGTGTTGCCTTATTGAAAAATTTATTTTGGACTGTTTACATAAAGAACATAAAGAATTGTTTAAATTTGAAAATTTAATTATTTGGAGCAGGTGAGATTAACGTAATTAGGCTCGGAGAGTAAAGCCAGGAAAAAATCCTAGATAACATTGCAACATCCAACATCGCTTGCATCTCATTTGTTGGCTTAAGGTCATGTCTCCGTTAGTCCCCCCCCCTCCCCCATAACTGACATCTCTTGTGGCGGCTGACATAAACTAGTGATTCTTGAGCTAAAAGTTAAGCAAGGATAATAGTACATGAATGAGTACTACAAATTTTCTTTATTTTTTATTTCCTTTGAGCAGGATGGATATTAGTGTCTGAAATTTTTGAAGATCTTGGTACAGTACTATCATTGACTATGTACACTAGTGTGAATAGACCTCTCATCCAATGCATTTAGTTTGAGGCAAAAATTTGAAAGTTTCGTGTACGCCGGCACCAGAGTCGCTGCCATCGATGTTGTTATTATTTAGCTGAATTTACAGTGCTGCAAAAACATTTCATCACAACATAAACAAAAACTTCCATTATAAAATATTTAATCCTTGATTGAGAAGAGTGGTAGCACTGGCTTTCTTATCATATGACTCTTGTACGCCCGCACGAGATCAAACCACCATCAATAGGTTTCAAACAACACGCCTATGCTATGAGAAGTCTACTCACGGTAGTGTACATAGTCAATGGTACTATGTATGGTTTACTACTTATTTATGAGCATTTAATCTAGATTTGGTTTTTTAAAATCATAAAACAACAAGTCAAATTTGATAATATGTAGTGCAATAAGGTGCAATTGGACAACTTAATTTAAAAAATATACATAGTATGTAACAGTTTAAATTTTCATGCTTCATTGTCACAACTCAAGGTCTGTAAAGGAAGAAGCATAACTTCTTCCAAGGTCAGCCGTATAGCTTTTTTTTGTGTTCCGGATATGAAGCGTCTAAACTAAAATGGAAGTCAAGTTACGTTATAATATTTACCATTACACAGCTGATTAAGAAAGAGAATGAAGCAGTCTTGCCACGGGTACGATATTTATCGTAACGACGCCATATTACTCTACTTTTAATTTGGATTATTAGTTGATAACAAACCATTAGGTAATGACCAAATTACAAATTATCAATCAAGGTAAATCTAAAACCATAAATTCTACCCTATTTTGCTTTGAAATTCCTTATTTTAGTAATTGTTGAGACAAAAAATTCCCAACGCAAACGAGAACGATTTTTGTTTGCTGTTTTGTTGGCAACACTTGCCGGTAGGCGACATCCATGGATGTCGCAGAAAGTGACACCATTGCTCTTATGGAATGCGGCTCTCCTGGCCCTGGCCTATAGTCTCCTTGGTCACAACTCACCCTCTGGACCCTGGGGCTGGCCGCCTCCGGACATTGGCTGCTGGGAGACTGGAGCAGGGTAGCCACCAGCGGGGGGGTAGCCCTGCGGTTGCGGCGGGGGGTAACCCCCGGCGGGCGGATAGCCTTGCGGTGGCGGATATCCACCGGAGGGGGGGTAACCACCGGAGGGGGGGTAACCACCAGAGGGAGGATAACCATCAGAGGAGGGGTAACCACCTCCTTGAGGGTAGCCTTGAGGCGGGGGGTAGCCCCCACCCTGTGGCGGCGGGTACATCCCACCGGGCGGGGGGTACTGGCCGTCACCGGGAGCAGGAGGGTAGGGCCCCGGTCCTGGTTGGAAACCTGGAGAAAAATTAAAATTCAAATTCAAATATGTTTATTCCACAAGAAATTAGTACAGTGTACACATAATATAAATTAAAAAAATTAATTTCCACATAGACTATTGGTCTGTGAGTGGAAATGAGTCCAGTCAGTCTCTTCACTGCTTAACTACACATGATGTTTGTATTGATAAAATAAAAATACATTTTTCTAAAGTTGAATACATGATATAAGGGGCCGTCCATAAATTACGTCATCGCTTTTAGGCCATTTTTGGACCCCCCTCCCTAAAATCATCCTACCATCATAATTTGTCTGACCCCCCCCCCCTCTCAGAAAAATGACGTAATTTTTTAACAAACCTACGTTATAAGTAAAAATAATGCTTTTCTACTTACCTTGGTATGACGACGAACTTTACCGGATAAACTAAAAACATTGACCACTCAAATCTGAATTTACTTTTAGAAGCAAAGCCAAAATGACTTTCTCAATGAAAAAATAAACTATAAAACAACGCCTAAAAATAGTATAATGTATTTTCTTAGATAATTATTTTATAATAGTTGAAATGTGTAAGAATTTTTCATTGCTTTACTGTCAAAATTTGATATAAATCATCATTTTTTAAATGACGTCATATCAAAGCCGACCCCCCCCCCTTGCACATCACCCTACCGTCATTTTCAATCTGGACCCTCCTCCCTATTTTCAGATGACGTAATTTATGGATGGTCCCTAAAGACTAAAAATATATGTATATATAGAAAGTGACCAACATGATTCTACATGACACTGAAAGTTGGAAACCTAGGGAAAAAGATACAGTACACTCTCGTTCATCGGAACTAATGTGGCGGACGGCCGGTTTGGATATCAAAAAATTCCGATGAAGCGGAGGCCGTCGTAAGTCATCATTTCCGCCCTTACGGTGACCTATCGTGATTGTATTCACTCTTGTTTTTAAGGCAACACTAGAGATTTTATGAAAACAAGGAACTCAAAAAACTTTTAACATGGTAACAAATGAACCTATAGGAATAAAAACAATGCAGGAAATAAAGATCCAAAATCGTTATTCTCGTATTCCATATTTATATTCCACTAAACAACTGACAACTCCAGCAGACAACTGACTTCCACGTAACACAGGTGATCGCGACGCGAGACAGACTGAATGACAGTTTGGGAAGCGGTCGAAACGGATGTTCACTTCCTGCCCCCTTGCTCTGTCTATTTTTGTGTGAATACTCCACGGCCTCGTAAATCACATCGATACGTACAGATTATGGAAAACGCCTGATAACGTTAGACGCAAAATGTGATACTTCACTGTTGTGCGGATTAAACGAATGGAAATTGAAGGCGCTATAACGGAAAAATTATTTATTTCGTAAGAAAAAAAATTAATAATATCCAGATTTTCAGTTCCGATGAAGAGGAGTTCCGATGTCGCCGAGTCCGATGAACGAGAGTGTACTGCATCAAAATAGTTCTTCATGACATTGAGAGCCAAGACCCTTACAGAATGTTGAACTACGTCCTTACTCGGGACCAATGGTCCCGTTGGCTTATTAAATTCTGGTTTCCCCCAATTCAAACTAATAAGTCACAATCGCCATAAACTCCCTTTTTAATAGCTGGAGGAACTAAATAAACTAGGTGAACAAATATGTACAGTAGTATAGAATAAGTTACGGTAGTAAAATAGTATGTAGAATAAGTTAACTATCTTGCATAGAAACAATCTATTTAGCCAATATAAAGCAGCATGATGCTTTGTAAATAAATTATCAATAGTATTTTGTGTTGCATTTGAGACTTTTATGCCAGTAAACTCTACTAATTAACATAATAATAACACTCTACTACTGGTGCATTCCTAATCATCTCTTTCCTCCATCTCTCCTCCATTAAACATACTAAATATTACTTTTAAGAAATGTTTTTTATATAAATAAATAAATTGGTTAGGCCTGCTAACTAATTATTAATTATTCCTCATTAAAAATTCCATTGTTATCGATTTTATGCATATTAATAAATGGCAGGATATTAAATTCATGTAAGTAGTTTTGAACAATGTCCTTTTTTCTAATTTTCAACAATTTAAAGCTGCAATTCATCTAAAATACTGTAACCTGTTTTCAAAAATAAAAATATCAATTGGCAGCATAGGTTCAAAATGTAAATGATTTAATGTTTTTTATTCATTTTAAAAAATTAACTTATAAATTTTATGAACCAAGCCTATTTTAAAAGTGAAAATACAAAACTAATTCAGAATTGTAGAACAGTATCTATAGTAAATTATTTACGTATAAAATTCTAATACATGAAGCTGTTATTAGTTAACACGAATCCTTCCTTACTTGTGGACCAATTTTACTATTTTTTTTGACATTGCAGTTATTGTTTCTCTCCACTCATACATTTCAACATGAAATGTGTCGTATAATTTATCTAATTATAAAATGTAACACGGCAAAGCATTCGTCAAAGGGAAATATGATAGACGTCAAACAATCAATGAATGATAAACTCATTAGTAGTTTGATTAGGTAAGGTTATCAAAAAGTATCTTAATAATAAGGGTATTGAACCTGAAAGGATGTCCTAATAAATTGTATTATAATTAATTATAGTTCTATCCTTTAATAATTTCAGATCAAACAGATACACCAAATATATATCAATAGGTTTATTATGAGTAAGTTGTGGTGTTACACAAGAAGTATAAAATACTGTTTGAATATAAAAAATAATGCTTATGGATGGGCCTTGTAGATTCAATTTTATCTCCACATGTTAGACATTTTCACTTGCCACAGCTGTTATTAAAGATAACGAAGCTGATATGCAATCCTCTCACTTCACTTTTACCAATCGGACAATGTGTTGTTAGGCTAACTCTAATAGGACCTAGCCTTTATATTAACTACTAATATTTAGAAATCATATATACCAACATCTGTTGTCATATTTCCTATTTGAATAATAATTTCATTAACGTTACAAAATTACTATATCTTTGAGATAATGATATACAAACACTTGAATCTACAGTGACAAGTTCTCACTAACCAGAATCTCTCTCGTTGTGGAAACTCCCTGAACAAGTTTATAGATAAACCCGGCATAAAAATATTTTAACAGATATTTCACATGGTTTCAGTTCTGGTTTTCAAGCCAATTATTTTAGTATGGTATATAATTGAAACTGATAGAACTATCAATACAGTATTAGTAACAGTGAATTAACCGATAACTGTTTTAAGAGGACTGTTAGTTTGACAAATGTTTACAGTTCACTAAAAAGACACTCACTGTCACAATGGAGTAAATGGGCCAAAAAAGGTCAATAGACTCAATAGATCCATGAATGCTAATTACGTTCTCCCGCCCACTCCCTCGACTGACCGCAACATGTCTCAAGGACAGAGAAATTTAATTGAAAACAATCAAGATATTTTATTTAAAAAATGCAAATTTCTAAACATGTAGATGATAGTTTTAATTCTAAATAAGCTGATACGATTTAGGTGATCATTAAAAGAAATTTCATGTAAGAGGGAGTCTGGTTTATTCAAAATTCTAGGACCTTCACAACCTTCTTAGCTCATTTTTCTTTTGTATTTGTAACATTTTGTAAGAAGTATTACCGTAGCCATATATATATATATTTTTTTTTTTAAGACAAAGTAATAATTACTTACAGTAGAGAGTTGGTTATCCAAATTTCAATTATCTGAATAGTCAGTTATTCAAACCCTAAACGATTTTCAATTTTGCATTAAAACATTTCTTTTTAAATTATTTTTCAAAAATTATTTTTTTCTTCAGATGATTGAAAAATTATTTTAATTTGGACTACTTGCAAATTGTGTATTTTGAGTTTTTCAGCCAGTCTTGAATTATGGATTGATTTTATGGGGAAATTTGAATAGAATTTCTAGCATTCTCATTCTTAAAAAAATAATAATTCTTATAATGGCTAATGCTAGTTTTAGGTGTTATTGTAAACCTTTGTTTGTAAAATTCTGACAGTTATTAATTTGTATATTTTTGAAGTAGGCAAGTATATCTCAAAAGAATTACCTAACCTCACTTTGAGAGGATGTTCATGCAGATATAGTGTTAATTATAGCTTTTTAATATTATCCAAATCAATACAATGTCACTCCTCTATAGGTTTAAGAATTTTCAACAAAATCATCCATAAGTTAGAATTTTAATACAAACTCCCATACTACTAAAAAGAAGTCTTTAAATAACTTTATGAGTTGGCTCTTGGCTAATTCTTTTTATTCAGTGTAATAATCAAAAGCAGTACATTTAAAGATTACTCACCCACATTGGGCATTGGGTAGCCTTGACTTGGAGGGTAAGGCCCACTCTCTACAACACAAACACACTTTTGCTACAAATTTAAAAACATCACGGAGGGAATGATCCTTGTAGGCAAAAATATTACTGCAACCTTATAAAATATTTTAAATGGATGTACTTAGTATCAAAATACACTCTTTTACGTTGAAGTAATAAGGTCATTGGCAATTGAAATTCCAAAGCTGGAAGGTGATTCTAGCCCGTGTTAAGCAGTAGTGGCTCATTAATTTAAATTATATTAATTTTACAAATATTTTGAAGGTGGAGAGAAAAAGTCTCATCGTGATATGAAAGATGTTTGCTTGTAAACAATATTTTACTAGAACAATGTCAAAAATGGGATATCAAACACTAGCTAAATTTGAGAAAACCTAATTTATAATTTAAAGATTACTGGGCCAAAGCTACCAATAATTAACAAATAATACATTTTCCTGATTGCCTGCTGCCAGACTAACCTGACAAAGCAAAATGTTTGTTTTAAGATTGTAAAGACAAGAAAATAACAATAAAAAATAAAAGGAATAAAAAAATAAATAAGGGAAGTCTTGATCAACAACTAAACACTAAAATACTTAACCACTAAACCACTTTCTGATAAATATTTATAGTTTTGACAAACTCAATCTATACAAATTTGATTTGGGAACTTATTTGGTACAATATCACCCTCCTCAGGAGTTCCTCAAGGGTCGTGCTGCTGGGGCCCTTCTTGTTCAATGTGTTTGTTAATGACCAGCACAAAATGTTAGCTCCAGCTGCCTATTAGTCGCTGATGATGCTAAGGTAGGCCTACACCTCAAAATTTCTAAAATCCAAAATTGTCACCTGCAGAGAGCTCTCAAAGAAGTTGTCGCCTGGACAGAAAACAATTGGAGGTTTCTCAACAGTCAGAAAAGTAGAGTTGTCACTTTCCATAAGATAAAAAATCCTGTGCCTTTCGTCTACATTATAAAAGGTACTCCTCTGATGGTGGAAATTTCTATAAGGGAGTTTTTTCTATTAAACAGCACATAAGCACTATCTGCATGCAAGCACAAAGAAACCTTGGTTTTATATCTAAAACCTCCAGAGACCCATTTTACTTTCTCCCCCTATACCATAGTATATGGAGAAAGTATTGTTTTCGTCAAAATTTTCGAATTTGAGTTGTTGGTGGATTTATTCATTTTGGTTCCCCCTGAGTCCAAAAAAGTGGTTTTCGGAGTGATGTCTGTGTGTCTGTGTGTGTGTGTGTGTGTGTGTGTGTGTGTGTGTGTGTGTGTGTGTGTGTGTGTGTGTGTGTGTGTGTGTGTGTGTGTGTGTGTGTGTGTGTGTCAGGATGTAAACAGAGCTAGAGAATGCCCTAATGGTCCGATTTTAATGAAATTTGGTATATAGGTCCAAATCCACAATAATTCCAGGCGTTATTTTCATTTTTTTGAATTTTTTATTTTTAAGGGTATTTTACTCCCAAAAACCCTCAAAAATCGTCAAAAATCAAAATTTCTCAAAAACGGCTCTAACGATTTTGATTAAAATTTTGTGGTTTATTAAGCTTAAAATTGTGGATAAAATGACACCACCCGCATCTCCAAGAAAATGCGCGTTCAAAAGTTATGGAGTAAAAAGTGTTTAAAAAATCAATTTTTTTAATTTTCAAAATAGCTGTTGTCTTGAAATAAATTTTACTTATCACATTAAATCAAGCTCAAAAAACTAAATAATCCAGTATTTTAAATTATTGCTCTACGTCAAGTGGTTGAGGAGAAAATTCAATTTTTCGTTTAGCGGTAAACGCAGTACGTTGTTAAAAGTCACGGATGCGCTAGGGTCAAGCTCGCGCTGCTCAGCTGGTAGCTATCCGACAGAGTCATCTAGACATTAATGTTTAAAGCTTTTAACACATTTTGTTATATTGTTGGGAGAAAGTATGTGTCAGTTATCTGATACCGTTTATTTCATCAGTATTCTTTAATTATTATATTGTTGTTACCGAACAACTTGTGCGGAATCTTTGGAGCACCGTTTGACTATAACTTTGTGAGCTCTTCCCAACTCAATTATGGACAGAATTGTTAACAAAATTATTGGTAAAGCATTCGTTTCCATTTTTCTACAAAGCAGGTTCATTATTGTTACTGTGCAATATTCTTTACATTATTCTTACCACTGCCACATAGGCTAGAAAGGCTAGAGGCTGTTAGTTAGTTATTGAGACTGGTCAATTGCAGAATTGGATTTCTTTACCATGAAACACCACTACAGACACAGACCATTGCTGACTCTCTACATTGACAGTCTGGAGCTCAAAAGAAAGTTGACTGAATCACCTTCCTTTTCAAATAGATTAATGTTACACCAATAGTCCTGGTCTTCTGCAGTTGATTAAATTCAGAGTACTATATTCTACTAGATAGTAACACTTGTTCTTTCTTAAAGGAGCCACCACAAACTATCAAATGATGGCTCCACTTCCATGAATGATACAATAAATTTATATTAGTATATTACCACTATCAGTACCTAGTTTTAGCTTTACGAATTTGAGTTTTATTACAAAGAGATGCCTTGTAAAACTCATAAATTAAAAATATTGATTTGATTTGGTAATTTTAAAATCTTTTTTATTTGTTTTATTGTTGTTACATTCACCTCCACTAAAAACCCTGTCAATTAAACAACTGTACCAGTAACCCAAAACCCAAGTAACTGACTCACAATTGTAATAAGCAGTCTTTTACTTTACTGCCGTGGCTTTTGGTACCCAAGGTGTTACTTCGCCTCGCCAACACCTTGCCTCCAGCTTTCTCGATCCATTGCTTCCTCCTCTCTACTCCCCTGTCTTCTCAGGTCTCTTCCTTCTTGATCTTGCCATCTCAACTTTGGGCTTAGTTAAAAAGCTTTTTATGGTATTTTATGGACATATAATCATGAATTAACGTTTACTGTGCACTGATATTTCTACAATTACGCTAAAGAGATAAAATGACATCATAACTTGGCCTCCGGCTTATCTGGTTCTTTGGACAATCGGGCTGGCCGTCCGCCACAAAAGGCCGGAAACTGAGAGTCTACTGCATTTGTTTTGATCAGGTAAGATTACTATACTGTACATAACCTACCTGAGTAAGGTGGTGGATATCCTGATTGGTTATACATGACTGCAATGTGTCTGTTAGCTGAAAAAAACAAGTTTAAGTAAATAACTTAGCAACAAAAAGTTATATATTTAGGCCTAGAAAGTTGATCCATGTATAGCTGTCCATAAGTTTATACACTTTTTGATTGGTGACGATTGTTTTAAAACTTTTTAACTAAAAAATATAAGAAGGTATAATTTAGGCCTACTCAAAATTTACAATAAAAAAAATTCAACTTAATGTCAGGCACAATAACAGGCGTATTCCTTATCTTAACTCATGAGGCCAAATTTCAAATTTTGCAAAAATCATTGCTAATTGGCTCAAGAGGAACTGTTTCAAATTTTTTTTGTGGACTTTTGGAAAAAATTTAAATTACATCAAACGAAACTATATCTTATTGCAGTAACCGCCGTAAAACATTCAGCAATAATTTTAAGAAACCATTTATATAATTAAATTACTTTGTATTAGTACTCTTTGTGTAAGCAACCTACGCTGGTAGGAAGACATTAATTTATTAATAAATTATCAGATATATGAGGTTAGGAAAGCAGCCTTCTTGTTTTCGGTTTCTCTAGCTCTGACATCTCTGTTAAAAAGGTCCCACAGTCACGTGAGTTGTGATGTCATAATTTAAGAAAAAAACAACAAATTCTATTGCTGATCTATTGCCAGTTTCACGTTCTAATTAAGTTAGCTAGGCCTAGTGTTGATTGAATGATCATGAGATAACTGAATGCAGTTGCAATGTTGGGTGTATTTTTAACCCTCTGGGTGTTTTTTGTCCCAGCTTTCGACCATCGATGTATGAATAGATTTTTAAACCTACAGTTAGAAAGTGTGACGTAACTTTATGGTTATCAACCGGAATTGAGTCATAAACGTTACCGCTGTTACCGTCGGTGGATTAAAAGCTCTCTGAAGACACCCATTTCAAATAGAGGAACATGATTAGTTACTTAGAACTTGTAACTGTAATATGCGATGAAACATCTAGGACAAAAATGTTACCATCTGCTAACTTTGTAAACAACAAAACACATATTTTATCAATCGTTTTAAAGTTAATTTTTATTATTGGTCTAAATTAATATGTTTCATCGAATTTATAACAATAAATAAAATCCAAGGACATCTTTTAACTGATTTTTACTATGTAGTTGTGAAGTTGATATTGGGTACATCAAACGAAGTAGTCATAACATGTGGTCTTTTGGCTGTCCACTATGACAATTTACTGTACTTTCCTTCATGATCCGTTCATGTTCTAAACATTGGAAGGGGGGGGGGGGGTAATGTGGGCATCGAAATTCTTAACTGGAACATGAACAGTCGATTAGTTGGCCATTTAGAAAACAGAGCGGACTGCCTCTTTGGGCCTGGAAACCAGTTGTCACAGGAGCACGCGAGTTGGCCCTCTAAATGTGAAACAGCCGTCCGCAGTCCCTTCTCACCCTTTCTCTTCCTTCAATATCCCGTCCTTCCAGGGGCTTACGAAAATGCCCATTAGAGGCATCTGTGCTTAATGTTTCGGGAGGTGTACCCTTATCAATCAATAACAACAACAATCATATAAATGAGTAGCCTATGAATTAGTGTAATGTTCCTAGCTTGAATTTACATGTAAGTGCTCTAATGGGATTACGGTAAGTCCCGTAGGACATATTTTGTTTCATTCGTCCTAAAACTTTTCCAAATGCTTCTTGCCTATAGTAATTATTATATTTTCTTGTCCTCCATAAAAATTCTAAACAAAATGTACATCTTGGAATTATGATAAATGTGTGTCTAAAATTGTTTTAGGGGTAGCAAAGTTACACAAAATATTTCCGTTGACTTTTTATCTACTTCCATATAATATTTACATTACCTACAGTAGGTACTGTAGGTACCACCGTACTAAATCAAAAATGTATTTTTTATTAACACGTCTGCTAGGCCTACCAGCCACCGCATATAGGCTATGTGGCGGTCAGGCCACTCCTTCAGCCCACCAACAAAATCGTGGACTATCCTGTAGACCGGTCCTAGTGGTTGTGACTTTTGTCACATACCACAAATAGAATGTGTTCAATGATGTGACAAATGTCCAGTGACATCAGTGATCGTCCTAGCCACAGACCAAGCGCCGCACACATGCAGCGCCTTAACTATTTAACCTATATAGACTGTTCCAAAGAAATTTTGTATCTAGTATCAAGGAACCATTGTTGCAGATCTGCGGCTGTAGGCTTGGAGTAGAACTCGCCCGACGCAAAACTGCAGCTGCGGTCTGTAAGTACCTGGTGTTGGCGGGGGGAGGGTCACTCACCGTGTGAGACCTCCGTGAGAACACCACCCCCGCCACCCTGCTCTCGGCGCATTCCCAGGCTGGTGCGTGCAGTGCTCAAATAGACCGGTAGATTATGATTGAAAAATGTCTATATTTGTGGTGTAATTTAAAAGGTTTGGCTTTTTAGTTATGATTTTTTTTATATTGTGGTAGTAAACGTGTTAGTTTTTATTCAAAAAATTTGCAAAACCTAAAAAAATGCGTAACACTCAGTGGGTGTAACATTCAACGCCCAGAGGCATAATAAAAAAAAATAACATTCAGTGGGTTTACAGTTGTGATCAACACTGGTCTGTGACAACACCTTCTGCACATGGCATTTTACCCCTGAGGACGTGAGGACATCCTAACCCATAAAAATACAAAAGCTAAGTTTAGTTCATATTCTTCATGCTCCAAATCTGATAATCATTATATTATCTTAAGCAAAAACCTTAATCATCACCACAATCATCAACCAGTTCAGTTTAATAGAAAAACTCCAGAAATTAAACATTGGCAACAACGCCCTGAATCTACTCCAAGACTACCTTACCAACAGAAAACAACTAACTGAAATAGAATACTACAATAACAATTGGCAGCTAAAAACTAGATCAAAACTTCAAGATACACCTCATGGCGTGCCCCAAGGGTCAGTACTTGGACAGTTACTATTTTTAGTGTACATAAACAGCTTCTCAGAAAGCCTGCCTCCAAGCTATGGATGTATTATGTTTGCGGACGACACAACCGTTATCAACCCAATAAAAAAACAAGAAAACCCGCAACAAAAACAAGAAGAAACACTGAAAATTGCTACAGAAATTTGCAACGACTTGAAGCTACACATAAACCGGAACAAAACTATTCAAATTCAATTTCAAACATCAAATAGAAATATACACCCCACAACAGATGAAGACAATACACCAAATCACACCAAGTTTCTTGGAATCCAAATCGACAAAAACTTAAATTGGCACAAGCCCCTAGATTACCTCCATAGCAAACTCTCATCTGCACTATTCGTACTACGAAGACTTCGAAGAATTATGAACAAGAAAATAACAATTGTAGCATACCATGCACTTTTTGCTTCACATTTAAATTTTGGAATCATTGCCTGGGGTGCGGCAGGAGAAACATTTCTTAAAAAAATATTCACCCTTCAAAAGAAAGCACTGCGGATTATAGAAGAAGCTCACTATCAAGACCACTGTCGACCATTCTTTCAGAAAAACAATATCCTTACTCTAACCTCAACCTACATCCTGGAAACCATTAAATTCATTAAAAACAGAGATATTACATATAGACATACGTGCCACCAACACAATCTCAGAAACAAACTTAACTTAAACTTAGACTACCATAGGCTCCACAAAACTAGCTCTACACCACAATATATGGGTATTTGGCTTTTTATCCTATTACCAAACAAGTTAAAATCAATAAATAACAACAAACTTTTCATCCGTAAACTAAAACAATACCTCATTCAAAAATCTTACTATAACCTAAACGAATTTTATCTTGAACATGATAGCTTAGTTAGGCCCTAAAACAAAATGCTCACGAATGCTACACCTGAAGAAATTGACGATTCCCCGGCCAGAAGATCGTGGCGAAGAGGACCTGGTAAATGGTAAATGATTTTAATATGTAACTTAATAGATTTAATGTATGGTTTGTTTGAACGTAGGGATTTCAGATGGGTAAGTTTAAATATTTGGATTCAAAAGACAATTATTGTGAACCCTCTATACTACTTGATATAGCTTTTAATATAATTTTCTAGAACATAAAAATGACAAAAGATTGAACTGCAAATAATGATAAAACTAATAAACTTACAGTGATGGATTAAATTGCAAATTAACTAGCAACCAGCAAACTGATGCAACAACAAAACACCACTGTCACGTCACACAACCAACCAATAATAAGCAGAAGCAGACAAAACGAGAGCAAATTTGTTTTTATTTGTAGAAAATGACGGCAAACTGATGGTGAGTCATATGAGTCTTTTCTCTAAGTACATTCATATTCATGGAATGAAGCACAGTAGATTTCTTGGAATGAAGTGATAGCAGTAATAGGTTAATATGTTAATATGCGAATTGGCCTATGCCTATGACGTTATAATAAAAAAATATTATCACAGATAAAGCATACTCCTTGTATGCTTATTATGATGTTATCTAAGTAAAAGATAATACAAAGAGTATTATTAATGGTGAGTGTATAATGCTGAATAAAAACAACCGTCAAAACTGCTATCCTCTTTTATAACAACAGTTTTGTTTACAAAAATTTACATTCTGGTATATACTATAGAACTGGGATTGTTCCTAAGCTTTAATTTTGGTTTTACAATGAGTAGGGAATAAAGATAAAATCTAAAAGTAATGTTATAATCGATGTCGATGCCTAAAGCATTGACTGTAAAATATTGTATAATCAGTAGCTTGCTGTCTAGACTTTATAGTCAATGCTATTAACTTACATACATTTTAGTTTAGTTACTCCATGACTGCACCAAACACGTGACTTAGTTTGTCAAGTCTGTCTGCTTTGGGTTTGTGTTTGTTTGGTGCATTAGTGATGGCAAAATTTCTTGAAAAATCGATTTTTCGATATATCGATGTATCGAAAGAGTAAAATCGATTTCGATAAAAAATCGTGAACAAAAAATCGATGTCAAAAAATCGATGTATCGAATGGTAAAAATCGATTTTTCCGAAAAATCGATTTTATTTTGCCATTACTACAATGGCAAAATTTCTTGAAAAATCGATTTTTCGATATATCGATGTATCGAAAGAGTAAAATCGATTTCGATAAAAAATCGTGAACAAAAAATCGATGTCAAAAAATCGATGTATCGAATGGTAAAAATCGATTTTATTTTGCCATCACTAGTTGTTGACTTGATTGAGGTTAGGTTTAGGGATGTTCTGATGACTTATCTATAAAATGCCGAAATTGCAAAATGCTCTGAAGTAAACTTTAGCAACTGTATTTTATTTTTAAGTAACGTTTATGAAAACTGATCAAAATGAGTCAAAGTGGACTAAAGGAAATGTGAGTAGCTTTGCCATTACTACTTAGACTATTATATTTTTACTATTCTTTAATAATGACACAGGTGCTCTGCACAGTAGAATTTATTTTCTTACCTTGATCATTGAAAACACCTAGTGAAGGCAAACTCCTCTAAGATTCCGTTGAGTTGACAAGAAGGTGTCCTTGACATAGCGGGAAGAAAGTGTTTTCTTTGGAGGATCTGGATCCTTCCAGTTGGTATCCAGCAGGTTAAAATCATCCAGGACAAACGTTGAGGTTGGATCTTTGGTTAAGCTCATGATTTCATCAATGGTGCATTTGAATGCATTTTTGTTGCTGTAAAAATATCATGTGACTTCGTTTCTTGTCGGGACCGCTGAAGTTTTACATACCTCCAGGATCCAACCTCCTCAAATTTAGATCATTTACGTACGCAGTCGATGAAATTAATAAGTTAGGCTAGGCCTACCTTCAAATAATTTTTCTTGTGTTGTCCTAATGGGGGACTTCAATCAACCAAAGATGAACTGGGTGAATATATCAGTTATAGATCTAAGCAGCAAATTTCTTGCCTTGTCAAAATTATGAATATTCATAATCTCAGCCAAAGAAACTTCACCAGGAATGTCACACTGGACCTAATATTCAACTCAGATGCGAACCTGAAAGTCAAACCAGCTGTCGACGTTCTCACTGCACAAGTTGAACTGGACCATCCGTCACTGAAAAATAGTAAAATTATACAGTCAGGTGGGGTCACTTTGGGCAGTGCAAAAATTACTTTTCTCTTTTTTTTTTTTTTTCATTATCATCCAAAAAATTTACTGATTGTGTCAATTGTAGTAAAAAAATGTGTACTTTACAGTGGTGCATTTTATTTTTCAGTAAAAAAATTCCTTTAAGTACTTCTAAGCCATGACCAAGAGTGACCCAAAGTCACCTCACCAATTGGGGTGACATTGGGTATCAGTGCTTTTTGCATTACAGCCCAATGTCACCTCAATGAAGGGGAGAGTTTGGGGCATATTCTGAAAGTGTGGAATTTGTAGTTTTTTTTGGTATTTTTTCATAATTTTTGGATATTTCTACAGAAAGTTATACCGACTTTTTTGCGTGCAGAACACGGTTATTGCGAGTAAGTTTCTTGGAGATAATATAAAAAAAGTTATGATTGTTAGGCTAATAATTTGTGCATGATTGTAAAGATATCAGCCAAATTAAACCAGGAAAAATTATTAGAAGGCGATGGGTGAAATTAAATATAATCTTACCTAAATTTGGAAAACGGTGAATTCATGTCGATCAGGATTTTTTATATTACACATTTCATAATTTTTAACAGTATACTAAATTATAGAAAGCACTTTAAAGAAAACACTATCATTACTCTACTTTACTATTTACATATTTACAGGTTGTTGTGTTTTATATTGAATATTATACTCCGAGCCGAAAGAGACTGGGAAAACTAACCAGCCTCTCGGGGTGAAGTTCGGCTCAGGTAACACCTTCACTAGAAAGCCTTGGTCAACAGAACTACCCTCTGAGTCGTACCAGGTGAAGTAGGGCTTGTCCCCTTTACATTTCTCTTGCTTTTTTCAAAAACTTGACCATTAGATCTCCTGCAACATCAATGCTTAGAACTTGCCCTATTCAGTGTTTTTTTACAGATTTGCCCTCTACAAGTGCCCACACTCCTGTCTTCAAATTTCCTTCAACAATATTGGTTAATACTTCTTCATCTTCCTTCTCAGACTCTATCCCATTGATAACTTGTTCACACAATTTATTGCCATCACATTCAGATTGACTCTCAAATGAAACGGACTCATCTGATGAAAACTCCTTCTTTAACTTACGCTTAACCTTTTTCTTTAGAACTCCCATCTTTTTACCCTGATTTTTTTCTTAGTACAGTAGGTTTAGCATTAATATTTATTTCTTGATATTTTGGGATGAAGATGGCTGACAGCAGTCATTACTAGTGGGTTTATTCTGGTCTGTCTCGGCTAGATCTTGAAGTGGTACCACATCATCAACGGCTTTTTCATTGGCTTCTTCTTCAAGGACAGAAACACTTGTTCCGGGTTTGACTGCCATTTTGCTTTTCTTTTGTCTTCTCTTTTTATTTTCAGAATTACTTCTGATTTTCTGCAATAGTTCTAAAACAGAAGAGTCAATGCTAGGACTTGGAGAGGCTTGTGTGCTTAGTGGCACATTTATTACTGGAAGAGATGATGTAGATGGCTGGTCAAGAGCTGAAGTTTTTTGAACAGTTAAAACAGCTGAAGTTGTTTCTGTATAACCAGGCAGGGATTTATACACTTCACGACGGTTCAATGGATACAATCCACTTTTTTGGAACCCAGACTGTAAGAATTTTGTGACACTCCCTTCCAGCTTTTCCAACAATGAACAAAGCAGTTTAGGGAAATACTCTTTGGGTAGTCCTGCTTTTTCCAGGATTTTTCATTTTGAAATCTATAAGGATCTTAATATATACAGAGCAAAAGTAATAAGGAAAAAACAGAGGTATGAAGGGGAAAAAATAGTAATTGAAAGTCATAAATAAGAAATTATATGTAGGTTACTATACAAAGCAAAATAACCATAAATAACTTGCACTTCAATCCCCTGAACGTAGAGAAGTTTCTTTATCAGTAGACCTATAACCCAAAGACACCCCAGCCTCTATAGTTATAACCCAAAGCCACCCCGGGTTTTCCCAAAGTCACCCCATTTTTTTAAAATTGATTTTATTCAGTATCAATAAGAGCTATGAACACCAAATTCAGAGAATTTCTATTTGAGTATATGTGTAATGATATTACAATAACCTTATGTCTATAGTTCCTTAAATCTGTTCTGGAGTCTCGTAATTTTCAAGGTCTACATTTTCGGATAAAAACCTTTATCAGGTTCTGTTTTTTTCAACCAGTATTAGAGTCACCCAATTGTTAAACAATAATGTTTCCTAAAACTACGTTTCCTAAGGTTTTTTTTAGTATAATTTATATTTTCTTAACATGAAAGGTTAATTGTTGTTCAGTCATGAGTCAGATGTGGAAGCGAACGGTTGTGTCCAGAGCGCTGTCTTATCAGTACCGGTATGTTATCGCTGTGCGTGTTTAGATATGATGTTTTCATGCTAAATAGTTCTGTACTGTACAAATAAATGTTGTATTATTTTATTAATTTTATATTTTCAAGCAATTTTTTACTGTCATTACCGTATATAATTTCGACAACAAAATGTCTGACTGTGCAAAGTGCCTAAAAACAGTGAAAAATGCGAAAACGAAAGTTTCTTGTGAGGATTGCAAACAGATTTTCCATGGAAAGTGTGTGAACGTAAGTGCCGATGACGTTGCCTATTTAACGGAACAGGGTGAAGTGTGGAGGTGTGATCCTTGCTCGAAGGTAAGGCGTAAAAGTATGGCTCTGGAGTCTAAAACTGGCGTGTCTTACGAAGATATTTTAGAACTTATATCAGAACTCAGGGATGATTTCAAGAAAGTAGAAACTAATCTAGGCACCTCAATTAACGCCTGCCATGAAGATGTAGCCGAAACTAAGGAAATCGTGAACAAGCAACGTGAGGAGATAGCAACTTGGATGAAAGTTGTAGAAGATCTGAAAACTGAAAATGCGACGCTCCGTAAACAGGTGGCTGGTCTGGAGTCAAGGTTAGACGAAGCAGAGCAATACTCACGGCGCAATACCCTAGAGATACATGGTATTCCTATGGAAAGAAGTGAGAATGTCATAAACCTAGTGAAGACTGTCGGTAGAGTATTGAATTATTCGATAGAGGATAACATGATCGACGCATGCCATAGACTTCGTTCTAACGGCAATAAGACACCTGGAATAATCGTTAAAATGGTGAGAAGACTAGATGCTGAAGGACTTATAGAAAAAAGAAGAGCCAAAAGAAATCTCAACACTCATGACCTGGGTATAACAGCGCGGCCGGCAGAACCAGTGTATGTCAACGAAAGTCTGGCCCCCGGACGTCGTAGACTCCTCAACGCAGCTCGTCAAGCCAAGAAGGACAAGTCCTACACGTATCTGTGGATCCGAGGTGGAAAAATTCTTATGAGGAAGAACCAAGGCGATGCTGTGAAGGTGATTACTTCGATGGATGATATTGCAACATTGTGAGATGCTTTTTCAATGGTAGCAGTAGCCTAACCTATGTTGTAATTTAAAACCTTGTACTTTTGATCTTATCTAATTTTCTATTGCAAAAGATATTAATTTTTTTCTTGGTGTTTATTAGGTTAAGTTTGATTTTCCACTTTTATTTACTTGTTTTTATGTTTATAGATCTGTAATTTTATACTTTATGGATTATAGTTTAAATAGTTTCAAGGAGTTTAAAATCGTATGCTATGAAAATTTCAAATGTTTAATACAGGCTAAAAGACTAACGCTATTATTATTTTTAAACACATTTTCTCCCATTAACTACAGACCATGAAAATAGTAGGCCTAGTGTGATAGAAGTGATGGATAATTTTAATATTGTTCATCAAAATATACGTAGTTTGAGGTGTAACTTTGACAATTTTATTGCAGAACTCAGTGGCAGAGATTTGTCCCCTGAAATAATTATTCTGTCAGAGATATGGATTAATAATAATGAGTCCAGCTTTTATAATATTCCTTATTATTCAAGTTACATCAAAACAAATGAGGACCACAGAGCTGGAGGTATTGCAGTATTTGTCAAATCATCTCTTAATGTACATTCCTGTAAATCAATTATTTTTCAGTCTGCAGACATTTTGATTTTGGAACTTAAATTTAATTTTCAGATATTTACTATAGTAGCTGTTTACAGATTACACAGTTTTTCTAAAGACTTTTTTATTAATGAACTTAATAATTATTTAACAGAAAATAAGAATTTCAAATTAAAACAAAATGTTTTCTTGATAGGAGATATGAATATCAATTTATTAGAAAGTAATTTTAGTGTGGATAAATATAATATGTGTCTTAATTTAAGTGGATTAGAATGTTTGGTTAAGGACCCAACTAGAATAACAGATGAAACTTTCTCGTGCATAGATCATGTTTTTGCAAAAGTAGCCAATAAAGATAAGACGATAGTGGAGGCGGAAGTGGTGCACGCCAAGGTCACCGACCACTCAATGGTGGTGGTGAGTGTGCGTGTGTGCGAGTGCGCGGCGGCGGATGGGCTCAGGCACAGCTGACCGCTCCGATCCTCCGCCGCCGCCCCCGTGTATCGCACGGACCACGCGCTGCTCTCGTCACTTCATGACACTACCGATTGGACAGATGTATATAGCCAGCAAGATCCTTCTAAAGCATTTGACATATTTCACACTAAATTACAGCAATTGATTCAAGAAAGCAAGGTAGAATTTGTGGTAAATAAGTTTAAAAATTTTAAGAAAATAAAACCCTGGATGAATAATTTTATCTGCATGAAAGTCAAAATTAAAAATAAAATTTATGAAAAAGTTAGGAAACATCCTCATAACGAAAAACTTGTTAAATATTTTAAAACATTCCGAAACAAATTAAACCTTGATATTAAAAACTTAAAAAATACATACTTTGAAAATATGTTTAGGAAATGTAATGGAGATTCAAAAAAAATTTGGAAAGTTGTAAATACAGTAACAGGCCAGTCACGAAATGAATCTAAAATAATAAATCTAAATATTAATGGAAATATAGTTAGTGATACCAAAACAATTTGTAATGAATTTAACAATTTTTTTCTTTCAGTTGTTGAGACATTAAAAATAAACCAGTTGAACCCAATAAATTTTGATTCTTGTGTTGCTGGCCAATGCTTTAGAACTATTCCAACGGTGCAGAGTATTTTTTTGGATTATATAAGTTCTGATGATTTAGATAGTGTCATAAAGTCATTGAAAAATGGAATATCACCTGGTAAAGATGGTATTAGTTCTTCTTTAATTAAATCAATATATTCTAGTATATCTAATGTTTTATTGTATCTGGTAAATTTTAGCTTTAATAAAGGAGTGTTCCCTGATTGTTTAAAAACAGCCGTGGTGGTTCCCTTGCACAAAAATGGTTCACATAATGATTGCAATAATTTTAGACCCATATCTCTTTTGCTTACCTTTTCGAAAATTTTTGAAAAATTAATGAGGAAAAAATTAGTTAAATTCCTAGATGCAACAAATTTTTTTAGTCAGAAGCAATTTGGTTTCAGGGAAGGGTTAAATACAGAGTCAGCATTAAAAAATTTCATGGATGATGTTTATAATGGATTAAACACAGGGAACAGTGTCAGTGGAATTTTTTTAGACATAAAGAAGGCATTCGACACCGTAAATCATGATATTCTTTTAGATAAATTATATAACTGTGGTGTAAGGGGACTGGGGTATTGGTGGTTCAAAAGTTATTTATCTTGTAGAAAGCAGTTTGTTAGGATTAAAAGTACCTACAGCGATGAAGGATACATTAAATATGGCGTACCACAGGGTTCGGTACTTGGACCGATTTTATTTCTCATATATATAAATGACCTTTGTAATGGCAATTTGAAAGGTAATATAACATCATTTGCCGATGACACAGCACTTTGCTATGTCAAAGAAAGTTGGGAAAGTATAGAAGAAGCAATGTGCTCGGATTTGAACGCCCTTCAATGGTGGTTCAGTAAGAATAGAATGTTATTAAGTCCAGAAAAAACTAAATATATTAACTTCAGCCTTAGAAACGAAAAACATTTTTTCAATTCTGTACGTTATAAGTGTATAGATTGTTTATGTAATAATACTGAATGCTTTACAAAATGTGCTATTGTGCAGCGAACAGATAAGATAAAATATTTGGGGTTAGTATTGGATCAGGAGTTAAATTGGAAAACTCATTTGGAACAATTGAAACAAAAATTATGTGGATCAATCAATCAATCAATCAATCAATCAAAATATCTTTATTTATATAAGTTTATACAGCGTATAACATAAATAGTGTCAATGAATCTTATGACTAGCTTAAAATTAGAAGAAAAACAAAATTAGAACACAATAAATCTGCTTGAATAGCCTGTTACATCACAACTAAAAAAAAATCATTATGACTATGAAAAATGTCAGAAAAATTCTAAAATTAGAAGCCCCGTTCAAAAAATTCATCCAGACTGTAGTATGGATTTTCTGTTAAGTACTTCTTAAGTTTATTGAAAAAGGATTTATTATTTTTATTTGCAATTAGTTCCCCAGGTAAGTTTGTGAAAAATTTTAACCCCATGTAAGATGTTTTATTTTTGTACAACTCTAATCTATGGCGTTCTACTGAAAAGTGGTTTCTGGTGTTGTAGGAATGAGATTTATCTTGAAATATCTGAATCTGATTATTTTTTATGAATTTAATAGTTTCAAGGATGTAAACGTTATATATGGTTAATATGCCTAATTCAGTAAAAGATTTCCTAACAGATTCCCTTTTTGTCAGGTTCAGCATTATTCTAATCGACTTCTTTTGTATACGAAGGATTTTTTTAAGATTTTTGGATGCTGTGGATCCGTATAAGCTGATTCCAAAAGTTATATGCGAATGAATTAAAGCAAAATAAATATTTTTTAAAGTATCTAAGTTACAAATTTTTGACATTTGTCTAAGTGCATATAGACCAGAAGATGATTTTTTAATGATATTTTGTATATGTTGATTCCATGTTAAATGTTTGTCAATATGCAGTCCCAAAAATTTTATTGTCTCTGTTTCTTCAATTTCGTTGCCATTTAATTCAATTTTTGGTGTGAGTTTTTTCCTAGACTGTTTGGTGGAGAATGTAATAAATTTGGATTTTTCAGTGTTTAAAAGAAGGCAACGGCTATCGAAAAATTGTTTGATTTGCAGAAGACTAATGAAAGCTGAAAGTTCTAGTGTTTCATTATCTTTGCCTGAAATTACTAAATTTGTGTCATCTGCATACAGAGTTACTGTGCATTTATCTTCTTCAAAAATGTTTGGGAGTCCTTTCAAGTAGCATAAGAAAAGAAGAGGCCCTAAGATGGAACCTTGAGGAACCCCATATTTGACTGGTTTTAGCGTTGAATTAATTTGTTGGGCGTTGTTATCATTTAAGTGTAAAATTTGAACGTATTGCTTTCTTCCAGAAAGGTACGATTTAAACCAGCTCAATTCTAAACCTTTTATGTTGAAATTCTCCAATGTTTTAATTAAAATATTGTGTGACACTCTGTCGAATGCTCGACTTAGATCAAGAAAAATTCCTACAGGATTCTCCCCCCCATCTATTTTGTTAATAATCCTTTCAATGAATTCAACACCAGCTGTAATAATTGACTTGTTGGAACGAAACCCGTGTTGTTGCTTATCTAAAAGATCGTTGAGTTCTAAAAAATTTGATAATTGTAAATAAACTACTTTTTCATATATTTTGGAAAATGTTGGTAGAATTGAAACTGGTCTGTAGCACTGAACATCCTGTACATTCCCTTTTTTAAAGACTGGTACTACTTTTGCAATTTTCAATTCATCTGGGAAAATCCCAGATATTAGAGATGAGTTAATTAAATGTACAATAGGTTGCAATATAATGTCTTTGACTTTTTTTACGATTGAAACTGGTACATTGTCTATACCAGAAGTATTTTTGCTTTGAAAGGAGGAAATTATTTTATTTACCTCTTCGATATCGACAGGTTTAAAACGAAATTTCATTGATGAAAATAAAGGGTTCTCATTGTTTCCCACATCACTTGAAACCACATCGGAATTTACAAAATCTCCAATATCCAAGAAATAATTGTTAAATAACTCTCCCACCTGTAACGGATCTTCAATAGTGTTATTGTTGGAATTTAAGATTAAATTGTTAGAATTAGAAAACCTTTTGTTACCCACTTCATTGTTGATAAGATTCCAAGTTGTTCTTACCTTATTTTTTGATTTAGAAATCTTTTTATCAAAATAATCTCTTTTTTTATCTAAAATTAACTCTTTCAATGTTTTTTTGTTTTTCTTAATAGTTTCTTTGACGATCTTACACTTTTTTATTCTATTTAATTTACTAAGTTGAATGATTTCCTTTCTTTTAATTTTTATCTCCTCTGTTTCCCACTTCTTAGATTGCTGACGTTTTACTGTTAATTTAGTTGAAGGAAAATTGATTTCAAAATGGAATTGAAATATAGAATTAAAAGTTTCAAATTTTTTATGCACAGGAGCTTGATAAACTTGTATCCAGGATTCTTTTGAGAGACATCTAATAAAAGAGTCGATATTTTGTTCATCAAATTTTCTACATGTTTTTATAATTTTATTGTTTTTGCGAGAATGTGAACTTTCAATTTTTATTTTTATTAGTTGTGCATCATGATCAGAGATCTCAGTAATCAAGCCCTCAACCTTAAAGATATTTTTATTCATATTTGTTATACAGTTATCTATGGCAGATTCTGAGGTCTCCGTTATCCTGGTGGGAAAGTTAACCAGATAACACAACTTATGCATATCAAGAACATTAACAAATTCATTGTATGATTTGTCACGTTTTAAAACATCGATGTTAATATCCCCTACTACCACCAAATTATTATACCTTTTCAGCAATATATCTAAAGTAAGTTCTAATTTATTTCTAAATTGTTCCTCAAAACTTTTTATGGGGCTTCTGTAAACACAAGCTAACAAAAATTCAAAATTGTTAAAATTAATCTTAGTTGTACAAATTTCAAAAATTTTATCGACTATGATATCATTCAATGCAGGGATCACAATTTTTTTAAAGGTTATATTTTTCTTTGCTAATATGATTACACCACCACCGATACAATTTTGCCTAGAGTAGTGGGAACAAACTTGAAAATTTTCTAAATGAAGGCGTTCAATTTCTTCATCCTTCATTTTATGCTCACAGAGTGCAACAACATCTGGGTCAACCTCATCTAGTGTAATATCTAATATTTCCAAGCGTGAAGGCAGATGCTGGACATTTTGGTGAAATATTGATAATGTTTTATTAAATTCATTAAAGTTACTTTTATTGACATCGTAATTTAGTGCATTTGAACCAGATTCTTTTGCTATGAAGCCTGCATTGAACCTAAAAAATTGTTTTCTTGATTTGTGTTATTGATGCACTGGTGTAAAGTTGTGTGTGTGTCAGTGTGTAGTGTTACACTTTCAGGACTTTCACTATATTGGCATGATTCACTCACAACACTATCACCATGTAGATGTGACTGAAGAGGTGATTGGAGAGGTAGAGGCGGGTAGGCGTTGACATCCTGGATTGATGGTATCATCACTGCTGGGCTGGTAGTATCCGCCTTCCGATGATTTTCAAGCTGAATTATTGGAGTTGATGTGCAAATAATGTTATTTGTTTGACTGTTGGTTTTTGAAGTAAAATTTTGACTCTTCACATATGGTACTCTTGCTTCGTATGTAGAGATCAGATCTTTTAATTTGTTTTTTAATTGAAAATGACTTAGTCCATTGTTAAGAATCCTGTAGCTTTTTTGTTCATAAACAACTATTTTGATTTTACAATTTGTGATTCGTTGAAACTGATGGAGTTGACTCATAAAATGCTCTGGAAAAACTTTGTCCCGGATACATCCCATTGCCGAACATACCAGTTGTTGATAACCTCTTCTCTTGAAGTCTTCTGTGAAATCATTAAATGCAGTGTTATAGTCATCTAAAGAAGGTTTTAAAAAGTACTTGGGCTTTGTGATCAGACTATATACACCCGCACCATCCTCAACTTGCTGATATGCCAGATGCTTTGTTACACAGTTTGATGGCAAAGGTCTCCCAAAGTGTTGCCTAAATTTAACTGCAACCCCTGCTGACATATGCCGAGGGTCGTCAAAATCGGCTGAAATACAGTGAGCTAGCGCTGTGTTTTTGTCATTTTTAGATATTTTAATTATTTCTGACATGTTTGCATCGATGATGTCCACTGGAAATGTTTTTTTCTTGAGAATGGAAAGTTCCTCTAATTTTTCTGTGACGAGATGAACAATCTTGACTTTTCCTCTGTGATTTAAATGTAACCCATGTTGAGTGTAATGTGATCTAGCCAATACATCCAAATCGATTAGATGAACTTCTTCCAACCGTTTAACCAGTTCTCTAATGTAATTGTTTAAAAGCCTAATTTCATCACTAATAATTTCAGTTGCATTGGAGTCGAATCTTTGAGGTATGGTCGTAATAAAAACTTTTTTGTTCATACTTAACTTTTTCAGTTTGTGCTCCAAGGATGAGTATATTGGAGTAAAATCTTTTTTGATGGTGTCATTTGTTCCTCCGATTATTAAAATAACATCATCCCTGGATTGCAGTGCAGAATCTACAACCTGAATTAAACCTGCATTTGGCATTACTGTTCCCGTAGCTGAAAGTTCTGAAAATTTACGACTTTTAAACTTGAGCCCAATACTTCTTCCCTGACTATCAGAAAAAATTGACATTCTTAAACATTTTCTCTCATCATTCTTAGTAGATACCTTTTTCTTGCCAGGATTTCTGGTTGAGTGTATGTTTGAGTCAACTGGCTCAGTTGTATCTTTAAGACATTCTTCATCCAAAAGGCTGAATCTGTTTGAGGTAGGTATTTCTACATTAATACTTAGCTGTTGGTCTTCCTTGTTATCTTGTGAGGTTTTAGGGAGAATGTTTATGTTCGGGAGTACTTTGCGTTTTAACTTTTTATTTCTTTGTGTTATCCATTCTTTATTGCATGGGGTCTGAGGAATAATAATACAATTATTTTGAGAGTTCAAATTTGTTTGAGGATAATTACATACATTTGCCTTATGTAATGAAACTGGAATTTTCTCTAAGGCATCGCCCTTAAGATCAAGTCTTATGTTTAGGATAAGTTTCTCCAGTGTGTTTGTTTTTAGCTTCATGTACTGTTTGTTGTGAATTATTAGTGCTAATTGAGCTCGTTTAGTCAGGATGTCAGCTTCTGAAAAAACAGGTATAATTCCATTCAAATCACAAGGCGAAGTTGAGGGAAGTCCGTGTTTTAGTTTTGAAACAATAGCGTCCACTGCTAGAAGCATATGGATGCCACAATCAACGCTGTTTGTTTGTTGGGGTGTTTTAGCATTGATTAAAGATGGTTTCGCATTAGCATTGAAAAAAGTACCCAATTTTTCAAACAAAGCAAGTGCATGAGTAAAATTAAAATTAGCCATGGAGTCAAAATGATAAAATTTATCCTGACACACATCCCATAACAATAGACTCCAATGTGTGCCTGATCCACCGATGTCTTGTACCTTTGAAGAATCGTTGATAGGGATGAAAACAAACTTTTTGTTTCTAATATTTTGAAATAGGAGGATTTCTCCAAAGTTATCCATAGTTTTTATGGCCAGTGTGACTGTTGGATTGAAAAACTGCAAATCTTGGTGTGCAAAGTTATTGTTTAATAGATCAAATACCACTTGCACGGTGTCGTCTGTGACCCATTTGGATTCTAAGAGATCAAGTGAAATGTTTTCCTTACTTAACTTAGCATTATTAGTACCGGTAGTACAATCTATTAAATTGGGGAAAGGACTGCAAGGCACAGGGGATAGACTCGTTGCAAGATTACTGGTGCTTGTTGGTAAAGTTTTATCTTCAGTAGGGACCTCAGTTGTGTTTGTATGGATCTCAGTTGTGTCTGTGGGAACCTCAGTTATGATACTCTTATTTGTAATAGAGCTGTTTTTACTAAAACTTAGCTCAATTTCTTTTATTGCGGTTAAAAACTTTTCACTATTCTTTAATTTTGGAGCCCCAAATCTCGATTTGTTTTCTTTGTAGGGACATAAATCTATTTCCTTTATGCAAGCCACTTCCTCTGTACCATAAAAGGTTACATTGTATTTAGGCAGTTTGTTGCTTAAGTCAATGTTGTTGATTATAGCTGGCCAGGGTGCATGGCCTTTTACTTTGGCAAAGACCCGGTCTCCTACTTTAAATCTATTAATATCTTTATTTTTCATCTTTAGAGTGCTCCTTCTTGAGATATAAAAATTATAAAATCACTTTATGTTTAAGTCATGTTGAAATACTTTATAAAAATAAAACCTAGTTATTTTATTAATCTTGAGATTACTATTTACCAACAATAACTTTAAATCAATTGTATGAGTAAATGTTTGTAAACAACTATTGACTTTCCTAGCTTGCGCAAATTTATCAATGAAGTGAGTCACCTTAGGTAGATAAGGGGCAGTTCAAAGTCCAGTGGCCAGGCTCCTCTTATCAGCTCTGATAACAGACCTTCCTTATCTCTCTACCTGCTTTTCCAAGAAATTGCAAGAAATTTATACTGTTTATCTCACCTCACTATCTTCCTCTTCAATAACAAATGATAATTACACTTTATAATAATTAACAGTATTTTACCACACCTTCTCATATAAAACTTAATTTGAAAAAATAGGTTTTTCCTACTAAAAACTTTAAATTATACAGGAGCACATGTAACTGTAGACTAGTGACTGTGGGTCTACCCCCACTGCCCTTTATGGATGCCTAAGATATTTTTATTTTTTACAAAATATGTGCTCCGAAAAAATACTAAGATTGTTATATTATTCTTTAGTCAATAGTAGATTAGATTACGGAATATTTTGTTGGGGTGGGGCCTATGAAACCAACTTGAAATCTGTGTATGTACTTCAAAAGAATTTTATCAGAATAATAAAACGCAAAAGCAGGATGGAACCATCTCGCCCTTTATTTGTTAATTTAAATATCCTTCCTCTTAAATATATGTTTGTCTTTAAGGTACTAAGGATTTTCTATGTTGTCAGTGGTAATATAATGCCTATTGTACATAATACGTATAAAGGAAAACTAAGAACTCAGCAAAGAATATTCGTACCTAAGCCTAATCTCGTATTTTTTACTAATTGTTATTGTTTTCTTGGTCCGAAAATGTTGAATAATATTCCCTCTACATTAACAGATTGCAAAAATTTAAATTTATTTTCAAAAAAATTAAAAACCTGGTTGTTATCACATGAAAACATAGATTTTCTCATTAAAGTTCTGAAGTAGCCAGTAAAACAAAGTCAATAGTGTTTATTTCTCTTCCATATACAAACCTATGTATATATTTTGTATAGTTGTCAAGGTGTGTTTTTTTTTTTTTTTTTTTTTTTTTTTGTATTTTTATTATAAGAATTACATAAAATTTTTGAAATGACATGTACAGCGTTAACCTTAGAGTTTAAGTCTTTGAGTAATTTTAATTAAGGTACTGCTAAGTTTATATTTTTATTTATATTGAATTGTTCGCTCTCTGCCTCATTTAATAGTATTAATTTTGTGTTGGAACCTCAGTACAGGCTTTGCCTTTTGAGGCCCTAGATTTCTCATTCTTGCGTTACATTTAACACGGATGAAGGTAAAATGTTTTATTGTAATACATAGTGTTAATAGGTAGGTAGTCTAACATGTATAATGTAAAATACTTTGTGTTATTGTGAAGCAGTTTGAGAAATAAATATTTCTTTCTTCTTTGAGAGAGGTTCGTATCTTTTTTCCGAAAACGCCCAAAGTCACCCCCGACCCAAAGTGACCCCACCTGACTGTATCAAGTTTCCTTTTTGCCAATGAGTTATTTCTCAATTCTTATTTCATTCTTCTTC
>CM061533.1:241107141-241216006 GCA_030545055.2 Neoaliturus tenellus
ACAGTCTGAAAGGCGAGTGAGCGCATCGAACGAGCTCGTCTTGGTCTTGATAAAACTTGTTGGCACTTGGAATTTTAGTGCACTGTCTGTAACTGATATTACTATACAGAATAGTTTAAGATTACCGAGCAAATGCTCGGCCCCCAGGTACTACTTACTATATTTTTACTAATATAAGGATGTAATGTTTTTTATAGTGTGGCAACATTGATTGTCACAGCGTAATGTTAAAAAAAAAATACTGTCGTCTACAGTAAACAACAAAACATGTGATCCATCATGTAAACAACAATAAGTTTAAAACCTCTACTGTGGTTTGGTACTTTGGTAGTTTCATAGTGTGTATTTAATTGATAAGTCCTTATCAACTCAGTGTCTATCTTCATTTATTTCTTTTAATTGCTTTTCATTTGAAACATTGCGTCATACAAATTAGGCTAAAGGTTACATGGTGCTTTTCCATATACTCACCACCTTACAGACTCTAGATACACTTTCAAAGAATCTTTGCATCTTACAGACTCTAGATACACTTGATCGCCAGTTCATGTTAAGTTACTTTACCGTGTTACTGATACCGTGAGTTTATAAACTGTTGGATTGTGGAAAAATGCCTGATAAAAGAATTCTTTGTGTTGGACTTGTGTGTGTTGATATAGTTCAGGTTTGCAAAGAGTACCCTAAAGAGGATACAGATCAAAGGTGTGTGTAGTTTCTAGTTAGGCTACCGGTGCAATTTGGTCAACTTCTGCAGTTTAATCTGTGTAGCCTATTCAATATTCCAATAAAACTTAATAAGTTTAAGTTTCATTGATACTGATTTAGGTGGGCCCGGACATTCCCCAATAGACACTACTACTTTGATCAGTTTATTTTCTTTTTCAGTGGAAGAAACCCTTGGCTAAACACAGAATTCCGCCAAAATCATCAATGTCTCATAATTTGTTATTATCCCTGGTTTCCGATATTTGAAAGTGACAGTTGGATTAGGCCTAAGTTATTAACTAAAATTTGTCTTTGTTATTTAGGTATAAGATTGAATCATCAGTATAATTGATACATGATATGATAGAGATATATAGATCGGATTGATCAGAATTTTTATTCGATAGTATGGTAGCCCAGTCGGGAAACTGCACCCGTGCAGTTTCATAACTGGGCTACACTAATATCGAATGAAAATATCGATCGATCATTCAATCTAGACCTAAATAGCAAAGACAATACTTACAGTAAATAGCCTAAATGTTGTCTTATTTGCAGGAGTGTTGACCACAGATGGCAGAGAGGAGGAAATGCCTCAAACAATTGTACAGTACTGGCCCGTTGTGGTCAAGTCTGTGAATACTTTGGTACAATGAGTGACGACCTCATGGCTAAGTATGATTCACTGAAATCATTTTTAAAGACTATAGAGTTTAAAACAATTACTGTATCCCAATGGACATTTGGTGTTGAGATACTAGGCCCTAATACATAGGTAGTTATTATATTTCACAATAATAAGTAGTTACGTATTAGAGCCTTAACTGTAAGCCCACATAGCAATAAATTTTGTTGAAATAAAATCCCTCTTGTAAGTACCACATAAGGGCTACTTGTTACTGTTACAGTTACTTTGAATTTTTTCAAAATTTGATGATATTTTGCATGTCTGGAAGAATATTTTTAACATTTTATATTCTTTTAAACTTTCTTGTAGGCGTAAACCGTTTACTTTGGTCACTTTCACCATAATAGGCCTAGATGGAAAATTATTGTTTTCAAAGAAAAGTTTCAATTTGAGTGTTTTTGGAAATATTTGTTTTAGTGTCTCCTGAACCCAAAAATAAGTTAATTTCCAAGTGATAGCTGTCTACCATTTGTCTGAATGTTACAGTTCACTCTCGTTCATCGGAATTAATGTGCCGGACGGCCAGTTCGGATATCAAACAAAGCGAAGTTTGTTAGACTTAGTGAGTCATTGTTTTTGCCTTTACAGCCAACGATTATTAAATACTCACTATGAATGGTGAGATGACAATATATTTTCTGAAATAAGATAGATAATGAAACTTCGAACATGGTAACAATGGTTTATAAAGTTCGCTGCTATTTGTTATAATTTTTGTTTTAGATTTTAGTTTGTAGTATTTATGACACTGTTCATGTTCATCTCTGTATGGATTTTTTTTAATAAAAACCTATTGACTCTAAATGTGACTAATGAACTTTTAGGAACAAAACACAACGTACAGGATAAAAAAGATCTCCATACTGTCCCCACTCGATATTACATAGCAATGAATTTTGGCATCGATTCTCCAAGCTTTTGGTTTATCATCAATAGACAAACAAGCTTTTTCCGCTTTTCATTCATATTTCAATAGTCAACTGACATTCCATGTAACACAGGTGCACTCGCGAGATAGACTGACAGTTTAGGAAGAGGATGTTCACTTCCTGCCCCCCCCCTTCCTATTTCCGCGTGAATATGTACAAAGCCTCGTCAATCACATTGAGGGATCAATCAATCAAACTTCTTTATTCAAAATAAACATTGTACAAGAATAGTGTCATATGATATTGTGTACTGTAGCTCTAAATAACAAAACCAAAATTACATGTTTCAGTCCCTACATTGGTATCTATAGGTCATAAGATGGATCTTACATTGGTTCTCAGGTACTCAGCCTTCAATGGGACCTGATTATAAGCCTGGTTGAGATCGAAAACAGAGAAATATTTGGCCTTACCGAACCAATTGAAAGCGGAGTGCAAATTTGGGAGAGGTACAGAGTCAGTTTCAATTTTTGAATTCAGCTTTCTGTAGTCAAGCACCATGTGATACTTGCCATTCGGCTTCGGCACAAGGAAAGGTGGACTTGCTTAGCTTGAGCGCAAAGGCTCGATCACCCCATTTTCGAGAAGGTCATTGATGGTACCACGTAGGGTTTCCATCTTGGGTGGAGCCAGTTTGTAGGGGTGGAATCTTTCCGGGCAGGTCTACGTCAAACAAATTTTATACTTATTCTAAGAGTTTAGTGACCTCCAGCTTTGGTGTCAGCACATAAGGAAAACGGTTGCAGAGCTCTCTGATGGCTTCCGTCTCCGCCTGAGTCAGATGCCCTAACAGATCAGGTTTGGTCTCGCTGTCTGTGTCAGGCTTGACCGCAGCAGCAAAACCAGCCATGCTGTCAGAGAAAGGGATAACTTAGACACCTGCCGTGAAAACCTGAAGTAGCACTGGCCTCAAATCCAAAATCAACCCTTAAAAAAGTCCGCTCCCAAGATGACAGGAAAACGCAGGTCCTTTGCAACCCAAAAAGCTGCAAATCCAAAAGAAACCTTCGATTTTGAATTTGAAATGAGCTTCATGGATGATGGGCATATGGGATTTTAACGCAGTCCAGCAGATAGATGAGTTTCGGTCGACTTGCTTTATGAGCTTGCTCAGAAGATGACAAGGTTTTGAAAAGCTCAAGTGAGATGAGCTTAACCTGGATATTCATTTACTGATCCAACCAATAACTTTTAAAATTCTTTTCTATGAAAGAGGAAGCATTATTTTTAATTCTGCAATTAATTAATTATTTTGGACCCGCAGATTGAGCTTTCTAAATAGTTTACTGCCAATATAATTAATATTTGTGGACTAAAACCACAAGTACGCGGATATTTAAAATTCTGAATATACTTAGGTCAGCAATATTATGATGAATATGACACACAGTTATCGTAGTTAAAGATACATAATTAACATAACTGCAGACAACCTCGTAATGGTTGTGCAATCGTTTTTAGATAAATCACTACATTATGGCGTATTGCCATATAATTATGAAACACTAGCAGCCATTGTCTATTTTGATTTTATTTTTTAAACTATTTTTTCATTATATAAAACATTATATAAAGCCATTTTATATTTTGTTGGTCTTTGTATATTTTATAATTTACAACGTAAAATCATTTATGATTTTTACTAAAACATATGAACGATAACAAAGCGACAGTGGTAAGAAAAGCAACTACATTGGCTACGCAACCGAACATAGAATCTTGTTTGAATAATCCAAAATGCAGCTGGTGGCGTAAAAAACAACACCTGAACGATGGCAAAAATTGTAGCTGCCGCAAATGTCGCCAGTATGAAAGCATCCTTACAAACATAGTTTTATTCGTAGTAACATGGATTGTTACTAGACATTTTATGGTATTGTAAAAATTCTTACCAGCAGATCTAGTAACACGTATTGTTAAGAGGGGCTAAAGGGTTAGGCCTAGCGGACGTTACTGAAACTACCTGAATATGTTTGGCATTATTTACAAGCATACTGAGGGCGAGAAATAATATCCAGTATTCTGTGTAAAACACTGTAGCTAAAAAAACGCTGCTGTAATTAAGCACGTGTGAGACCCAAGACTCAAGTAGATGATGGTGAAGTAGATTTTACCACAGAAAGTAGGCATTATAATTAATACAAGCTACTCATTGGATACATTCATAGCCTGCGCTCCCAGCAGTTTCAGCGGCTGCCAACAGAGGCTGTCAGTTCGGTGGGGGGGGGGGGGGGGGGTTGGTCTCGCGGGTCAAAAGTTCAATGTGCAGTGTTTCACCTCCTCCAATTCTTTGCCTTTGTTTTAAGTCTGATCAAAGTGGGAGGAGTTTTTAAAGAAAAATATAGACTTGAGCATATGCCCTAGTTTTTATTTTTTTTATATTTTAAATTCATATCAATCTGCAATGAATCAAAGTTGCTCCAATTTTTGATATAGCTTGATATGGATTCAAAATATATAAAAAATTAAAAACTAGCTCAAATAGCCCAAGTCTTTATCTTTTATTTAAAACCCCTCCCACTCTTATGGGATTTAAAATAAAGGCAAAAAATGGAGCAGGTGAAACATTGTATGACGTTCTGAGAGCGGTCCTTTTCTACTCTCTCAACTCAAATCATCATGCTTTTTCACAGAACATTTTGAAATCTGTGAAAAACCTAGCACGACCAGTTTGCTAAGACCAGAATATTTTCAAGTGCAATTTGTTTCAGGTTTTCTCAAAATGATTTTCAAAAGGAAAACATAATAACTGAAAATGTTGTGAGATACAATAATTTTCAGACTCCATTTTCATCAGTAATAATTAATTCCAAAAATGGTTCTCGAACAATTATTCATTCTAACAAAGGTATGCCTGAGTTGACACTGGAGAATTTTAAAAAACTAGATTTACATCGGTATCACTGGATTCACTTTGAGGTAAACAAAAAAAAAAAAAAACTAACTAGAATTTATTTGGAAAAACGATGTAAAACGAGGTGGCATGTGCGCAAATTGCGCATTTTATGATTCTGTATGAGTGGAACTCACCTACAGCACGTGAATGTTGATTATGAAGTGACAGAGATCTATTTTTTTTTTTTTTTTTTACTATCTGGCTTTTAAAATTCATCTGAAGGTAATCAGGTGTTAAATTACAATTCACATTAAAGAATTTGCAATCAAAGTTGGTCAACATTTTAAAGCGCCCTCAAGAAATAAATCAAAGGCGAGGGGGGGCAAAGCCAAAAACAAAATGACCTTTTCAATTACGATTCGTCACTGCGGTATATTCTAAGCTTTAAAATGACACCTCAATCTCAAAAATGGGTCATTAGGTCGAGAGAGAAAAAGGGCCATAACAGACGAAACACATAGAAATAGGAAGATAGATAATATTTTAACAAAAAGTTATATATAACAAAATACCCCCCGTCGCAGCAGACCTGCGTACTCAGCGAATTTCCAAAGGATCTTGAGATTGTTTATTTTCCCCATAAACACCATAGGAATGAGTATGTAGGTTTGCTGCCATTGGCTGTTGTTAGATAATGTTAGTTTTGTTAAAAAATGTAATAGGTAATGTAAATATCAAATTGTATCAATATTGGACACTTTTAAATTTTTCCCATAAACCCCATGGGGGTGAGTATGTAGGTTTGCTGCCATGTGGGTGTTGAAAGCAAATATCAGTTAAATCCTACCTAGTGAATGTACATACCAAATTGTATCAAGTTATTCTAATAAATAAGCGAGATACAGGGTTTTGCTGATTTCCCATAAGATTAACATTGGAAACCTATTTTTAGCGTTTCTCCGTAACCTGTTAAACCAAGTTAAAAATTCAAAATACAAAATTGTTTGTTTTTTTAAGCTCTTTAAATGGTTTCAGTTAAAATTGTCAAATTTTAAAAATTAAGGTCCAAAAATGCCAAAAACACATTTTTTACCCCTTTGAAACCCCATAAAACCCCGTTCCCATAACTTGATCATGCTGGTTCGCGAACTCATGAAAATAGACCTGGTCTTACACCTTCATACCAAATTTCATCAAAATCGGAGGTCCCCTTCAAAAGTTATCAGTACCACGGACACATAGATATATAGATATATATATATATATATATATATATATATATATATATATATATATATATATATATACATATGTATGAAAATGAACGAATGGTGTTTTTGGCTTCTGGGGACCTCAAAATGAAAAAGTAAAGTGGTCCCGGGCTTAGGTCTTACCATGGCTACTACCGTAATAGCGTATTCCCTATAGGGAAATTCGCTAAAAGAAACATTATTCTTAAAGGGTAGGTATGATAACTTTTTTAATTTTCAATTTTTTTATTTTATTGCTAATGAGAATGAGATAAAAGAATTTTTATTATAATTTTGAAGAATTGCCTAATAGTTGGCTGAAATTGACAATCCACCACTTTTTCAACTTTTGTTTCTCAATATTTATTCATAAAGATTTTTTACAAAATGTGTAAAAATGTTCCAAATGCAAAATCACAATTACATACATAAAACAATCAATCTCAAAACTCCTCCACATTTCACCACCTCTTGCAACTACTGCACAACAAAGTTATTTCCATAATAAATTACCACGAGGAATGAAAGTACAGTATCTTTCCAGGGTACGGGCTAATGTTCTAGACTTTGTTTCAAGAGGCAATGGTTTAAATTCTCTGATGCTGACAAAATTTGATGGTTTTGTCTTCTTTTCCTAGCACGTAAATTTTCAATTGCTAAAGTAAGATCTCTTTGGTGTAAACAAGACAACCACAAGAAATTAAATGAAAAGCAGGAAAATATCTGAAGTATTTATAAAAATTAATTTCAAGTTTATTGAAAGGAGTATTTTGCTTTAAAATCTGAACTTAACCAGTTTGATTCAAGTGGTGAAAATTGAAGAACATTGCTTTGGTCAAGTCAGGGTAAATATTAAAAAAAATTCATTGATTTTCAATTTTGAATACAGTAGAGTCCCGCAAAAAAAGACTAATGTGGACCGAATTGTGTCCTGGTTTGTGAAAATTCCGAGTTATCGGGAAGCGAGTAAACATTTAAGAAAAGTAGGAATGGTTTACGTTATTCCTATAAATAACATTTATTTCTTGCATAATTTACATATTACAAAAATTAAGAACTTGGACCTCTTATGTTAACATAAACTTAAAGAAGGAGAGGGGATGAAGCTTGTTGCGTGAGCACGTGTTCAGTTCGGCTCCGTAGTTTTTCGCTAATTTTAATGGTTTATTTATAGACAGTTTAAATTTTATCTATACCAGTGCATAGCTTATTGATTCGTCTATTTGAATTCTTTCTTGTATTCAAGAAAAAGTGCGTGGTTTAGTGCCCAAATCGTTTTTAAATAATTAATGTTCCGGTCGCCGCCCGCTCTACGATCTGGTACGAAGGTCAAGCCGGTGCCGCTGTCCGTTACTGATAAGCAGCGCGGGCACTCGTCATCCGCTCCGACCACCCCAACTGAGTCGTCTGCTGCGGCGAGCAAAACAATGCCCAAGGAAACGAAGACCGGGGTCGTTGACCCCACGTTCATCGAGAGCTGTGTCTCCAACTACCTCGCGGGGCATGGCGTGTTCGACACCCTCGTCACCAAGTTGACGGAAAAAATCAAGGACGTGGTGGAGTCGGCAGTGCGCTCTGCAATGTCGGCTGCAAACGAAGAGCTGGTGAGTCTACGGGGCGAGGTGTCAAACCTGACGACTCGGTTGCAAGCGTTGGAGGCGAGGCTGGAGGACAGGACGGACGACCTCGAGCAATACCAGCGACGAAATAACATTCGGATCTTCGGCATCGAGGAGACCCAGGGCGAGGATACCGACCAGCTTGTCGTCGCTTTATGCAAGGATAAGCTTGGTGTGGAACTGTCGGAGGCCGCCGTGTGTAGGTCACACAGAGTCGGGAGGCAACCAGACCCAACACCAGATGGCAGAAGAAGACACCGGCCCTTAATTGTCCGCTTCACCAGCTACAGGGACCGCCGGCGCGTTTTTGATGCAAAGAAGAAGTTGAAAGGGACCGGGATTACCATCAAAGAGGACCTCACCGCTCGGCGACTGGAGGTGTTGCAGCGGGCAGCGGCGGTCCACGGGGTGAAGAACACCTGGACGCGGGACGGCAGAGTGCTGTGGGTGGACCGGGCCGGCAACAGAGGAGCTGCAACCCGGCTGGCGGACTTATGACAACTTCCACAAGCGGTTGATCAAGTAAATTCATGAACTATTTAGTTAAATTACTTATTTGTTTCATTTAGTTAACACTTTGTTTATTTTTACTACATTTTAACTTATATTTAAAGCTCAAAAATGTTTGTTGGTTGTACAGCATTATTTATTTTAATTTTTAATTTCATTCACATTATTTATTCCAACAGTATTTTTTTCTCTATTATTCATATAGGCCTTTTATATAAAGTTTAAATATATCTCTTCTTGATAACTTTCATAATCAAATCCAAAAAGAATTTGCATTTATTTATGATTTTATTATTATTTGTTTTTAATCAGAATTATTTTATTTTATTTATTTATCTACTCATAAAATGTTAAATTTATTGTAACAGTGGAGGTATGTTAAAAAATCTATTTTAAAGATATATTTTATTTCAATTTTATTTTACAAGTCTTCTGTTTTGTTTTTGCTTTCTTAAAAAATTATCAAGACATAATAGATGAAATATGTTTTAAATAACCATTTCAGTAAAATACATCAAATTATGTTTGTAATAAGTTCTGTTTATAATTAGTAAATTGTAAGATCTTTTTAAAAAATTAAGTTTTTTCACATGTTGATTTAATAATGGAGCCGAAACCAACGTGTTCTCTTGTTGTAAGATTGAAAATGAATTTATTGTTTTTAATTTTTTATCGATGTATATTTTTTGTTTGTAATGCAAGCTTTTTCCTGCGAATGAATGTGTGTGTGAGTGTGACTGCTGCAGCTGCGCCGGTGCGCGTCGTCCGTGTCGTGCCGCGGGTCCGGGCTGCAGGTCCAGGATAGCGGACCTGCACAGCGTCGCCTCAGCCGTCCCTCCCCCGCCCACCGCCTCTACCGACCCCCCGCCTGATAACGCTCAGATCCTCACCGATAACCTTGCCCCATTCACCCGACAATTCAAAGCCGCACACATCAATGCTCAATCTCTCTGCAAACATATTGATGAGGTCAGAGCAACTTTTCGGCCACAAAATTTTGAAATCATCGCTGTTTCTGAAACATGGTTAAAGCCAAGTATTACATCTGGATTTGTTTCACTGCCTGGTTATTCACTCATCAGAAATGACAGGTTAGGAAAGACTGGGGGTGGTGTCGCAGTGTATGTAAAGGAAGGCTTGAGGACCAGGCAGTTGTATGCATCTCCGGGTGAGTACTTGGCTAAACCTGAATTTATTTTTTTGGAAATTGGCTTGTCTGGCTCGGATGCCCTACTGTTGGGAGCCTGTTACCATCCACCTGGCGTTGGGCATCTGGCGGACTTTGAAAACATTCTCTTGCGCCTCATGCCGGGCTACAGTCATGTCTTGATTATGGGGGACTTCAACTGTGACTTACTAAGACCAGACCGCTACGATTGCCGCCAATTTAAAATTATGATTGAATCATGCAACATGACAATACTTCCACTGGACCCGACACATCACACTGCTGAAGCAGAAACTCTCTTAGATCTTATGATTGTAAGTGACCCCCAAATTTCAGTTCATCATGGGCAACTTCCTGTCCCTGCCATCTCCCGCCATGATTTAGTTTTTTGTGCCCTTTCAATGAGAGCTCCAAAACCAAAGCAGAAATTTATTTCATATAGAAATTTTCGTAGTTTCAATGAAGAAAATTTTTTGTCTGATGTCTTTTCAACTCCTTGGCACGAAATTCACAACCTTGATTCAGTTAACGACATGCTTGATTCTCTCAATAACTCCATTTTGGAGTTATATGACAAACATGCCCCAATTGTTACCCGCAGGGTCAGCAAAAATCATTCAGTCCCTTGGATCACAAACGACATCCTTAGATTGATGGCTCAGCGTGACTCTGTTTATCGTAGGGCCAAAAGATCAAGGGATGCTGGGCTGATGGCCCAATATCGTCAACTACGAAATCAAGTTGAACAACAACTCCGCAATTCTAGACTTCGTTACATTCACAGAATGTTTTCGGATAGAAAGCAGTCTTCAACTGCTCTCTGGCGAAATATAAAAAAATTTGGTCTTGGTAAGCAAGAAACTGCAGTACCAATGTCCATTCCACTAAATAACTTGAATGATTACTTTTTGTCTTTTTCCTCAAACTCAAATAGTGTAATTATGCAGGACTATTTGAGAGAAATTAATTTAAAGAGTAGTTTGAATCATAATCCAGTTCAGTTCAGTTTTAGTCCTGTTTTGCAGATAGATGTATTGAAGGCTATAAGGCGTACAACGTCCAATGCCATGGGATCCGATAATATCCCCATTTCCTTGATCAAACGGATTTTGTTTGCTCTCCTCCCAACAATAACTTTCATTTTTAACACTTCTTTGAAGAAAGGAATTTTCCCAGAAAAATGGAAGTCTGCCTTGGTCCGCCCCTTGAATAAGGTCTCATCCCCTTCGCTTCCACAAGACTACAGACCTATTAGTATTCTTCCTGCTCTTTCAAAGGCTCTTGAAAGAATAGTTCATTCCCAAATTTCGGATTTTCTTTCTCTGAACAATATTCTAAACCCTTTCCAGTCAGGTTTTCGAAAGTTCCACAGTACAGAAACAGCCTTGTTGAAAATCACTGATGACTTACGATTGGCTATGGATCGTAGTCAATGTACACTACTGACATTATTTGACTTTAGCAAGGCTTTCGATACTGTGAATCATGATATCCTTCTCGCTAAGCTGAAACTTATAGGATTTTCAAATGTTCCAATATCATGGATGAGATCATACCTCCAAGAAAGAAAGCAGTGTGTGTGTCATGACAACCTAACTTCTGACTGGGGACGTGTCCCCTGTGGTGTTCCACAGGGTTCAATACTTGGTCCTCTTCTTTTTACAATTTACACAAATGACATTACTTCTGTTTTACACAATGCCAAGTTTCATTCTTATGCTGATGATCTACAAATTTATGCTCATTTTAAAATCAGCAGGTTGAATGAAGCGGTAACTAACATGAACGACGATATTGACAGAATTGTTCAGTGGGCATCAAAGAACGGACTTAGACTAAACCCAGACAAAACAAAACCAATGATACTAGGACACTCACGACTCCTCAGCAAAGTTGACATGAACAGTGTACCCAATATTGTTGTCAATGGGACAATTTTGCCATACTACGACAAGGCTAAAAGTCTTGGTTTGACCATTACTAATACTCTTGACTGGACTGATGCAGTAGTGAATACCTGTAAAAGGGTATTTGCTGCTGTTCACACTCTGAAAAAGATGCAACATCTTTTACCTTTTCACATCAAACTGATTCTCATCAAATCACTTGTCTTCCCACACTTTAATTACTGTAACACTGTGGTCAATGACATGACTGTAGCGTTGGCCTCAAAATTACAACGAACTCAAAATTATTGCATTCGATTTTTGTATAGTCTTCAACGAGATGACCACGTCACTCCATTCTACATTCACTCATCTTTGTTAAAATTATCAGACATCAGGCAGTTGCGAATAGTCACAATCACTCATTCTGCAATCAATCTTGGAATCCCAAATTATCTCGCGACCAATTTTGAATTTTTGAATGAGAGAGGTGCAAGAAATACCCGCTCTGGCCCATCAACTCTTAGAATTCCACACCACAAAACAACTGTTTTCAACAAATCTTTCATAGTCACAGCTTGTCGCCTCTGGAACTCCTTACCTTACACAATAAGATCCATAGAATCCCGATCCCGGCTGACGGTGGCGCTGAAAGAGTATTACCTTAACCGGATGACCGTGGCTTGGCGGGATGGCGTGCGCTAGGCGTAGGTGCAGCGGGGTATGAATGTGGAATGAATGTGTTGTTAAATTTTTTCCCCCTTATTCTTATTTGTATCTGAATTTTTTAAAAGATTGTAAAATTGTATAAAATGTTTTTCTCCTTAATTTTAGTGTTAAACTACATTTTATTTTTATATTAAGTTAACATTTATTTAGTTTTAGAGGTTAACTGTAAGAGAGGACCATGTGGTCCTAATGTTCGCCTCAATAAAGAAGTATTCTCATTCATTCATTCATTCAAAAGAAAACCAAAACTGTTTTGTAGGCTCTGACCGATGCCATGGCGCTTCTTGGAACTCAAAAAACTTTACTGTTCTGACAGGCTCTCCGAGTTATCCAGAATTCCAGATTTTCGGGACTCTACTGTACTTGAGCTTTTGAATACAGAGCTAGCTTATCTTTTTATGCTAGCACATATCATTGATATAATTCTCTGTTTGTTTTTTAGGGTCGGAATGTCAGCCAGGTAGTATTGATGTTCGCACGCCTGAAACAGTGGAGTGCAAATTATCCAGCAATAACAACTTCAGTTGAGTTGGAAAAACCAAAAGATGAGTTAAAACAATTACTACCTCTCGCAGATGTTGTCTTTATTGGGAAAGACTTTGCTACATATCAGGGTTGTAAAGACAGATTTGAAGCACTACGAAAGAACCTTGCTTTGGTAAAGCCAGGGTAAATATTTTCACAAAAAAATTATTCAAGGACTTTAATGAGATAAATTCTATTTTACACTGGAAGTAGCTGGTATTTTTCAATTAAACTAGACCTGTTGAAAAAGAGAAAAAATGTTGGTGTACCTGACAGCTTCAAAGATATTTACAAACGGGCGTGCATCATTTGCGCATCATGCGGAGAGCCAGGTAGAAGGGATGCTTGTTTTGCGCATCGAGCTCCAGTGGGCTCTCAGTTATATGCATCGTTTGCGCATCGCAGGGTGGTGGAAGCGGCATTATTTTTATTTACAAAGTTATTGAAAACTCATGTCCATGTTCAAATGGTCTTTTGAATGATTGAACGTGTTTGGCATAAGACATATAAGTTTAAAAATTAGCAAAACAATATTCAACAGAACAGAAATAATGGCAAATAATCGGACACAATATCACGGCATTGACCCGTACATTAACACTTGGATTTCATGTTTACCATTTGTAGTTTGTTTCTATTGCAACAGTGAATTTTATGCGTGGTTTTATTCTGAGGAGTTAGTATAGGAGAGGCTATTTACAGTTAGAATAGAGGAAAACTTGCCATAGAAACAATTTGTACAAAACATTTCAGCCTGAGCAATTACAGTAATACAATCCTCACCAACCATTGAAAGTAAAATAAGTAAACACTCGATGTATTACAAAGAAGGTTTATACATTACAAACTTAAATTATTCATGAATGTGCGATACACATGTGTTGCCGTCCAGTGGTATGTGTGGGGGACTGCGAATTGTTGTCGGCAGGCTGAGGCTACCTGGACGGGAGAGTGCGCAAATGATGCAAGGGATTAGGCGACCCTTCGAAATATTTTACAGAAGGATTAAAAAGTGCGCAAATGATGAACGACCTTACAAACAATATTCCATTTCATGGCTAACATCAATTTAAATCGTAGCTTTGTGATAAGTTATTTCTTTAAAATCCTAGAAATTAAAAACTGTATCATGAAAATTTTCTGGTATTCTAAATATATTTAAAATACACGGAATTAAAAACATTGTTAAGGCGTGGTGACAGGTTATTGATTCAACCATGAAGTCACCGAATCTTAGCTGGGATTCTAACCGCCATCTGTGACAGTGCGGCCGTGGTGGTGGCGTGGGGGGAGAGTGGCGCAGTGGCGGGCTCTGCTGACGGGACCACTGTAGAGTCACCGGCCTTCCTCAGCGACGACGTTGTAGACACCCTCGGGGCCGGGGATACGTTCGTGGCCGCCACCATACTCGGCTTATCCAGAGGTCAGTCTGTCTTGAGTATAGTTGTAACACTAAACCATTTCATTCCACTATTGCCTGGGAAAACTAAATTTGCAGTAAAAAATGCTGAATTCATCAATGTAAAAATATATTTTTATTGTGTTAGATTTCTAAAATTTTCTTCACGACTTTAGACAAGTTTTAACTGAGAAATACTACCTTAAAACATATTTACCAACTCTTTTCAATGGAATTATCTGAGAAGTGCATGGTTGCAGTTAAAGATGGAAAATTCTTTTTGAAGATGTACTTATGCTTATGATTTCGACTGTTATGTACATTTCAATACACAATTTTTGTATTTTTAACGAATTTCCCTAGAAGGAATACGCTATTAATTTAGTTCCCACCGTAAGACCTAAGCCCATGACCATCTTACTTTTTTGTTTGGAGATCCTCTCTAGAAGCCAAAAACACCGTTCCTTGTATGTTTCATAAAAATGTATTATATGTATATATATACAATATTATATATATACATACTTGGGAATAACGAATAGAAATTCTAACAATTCTAGCAATATTTGTTAATTTTTTCGGCTAATTTCTATTTTATTCGTTAGTTTTTAAAAAGTACTTGAAATAACTTCTACTCAGATACTAGCTAATGAAAAATAATATATTCGTTATTATTTTTGGAGTTTAAATCGTTAGATTTTTTGACGGGTGAAAATATCTCAAATACACTACCGGTGAGGGTTGCATGTGGCCGTGAGCTCGGGGCGCTCGGGTTCAGCACCCTTAATGACAAACTACCATTTTTGAGATATTTGAGTTTTAAAATTTTAAATGGCCGCAATTTTAAAAAGACACATTGGTCAAAAATATTTTTTTCTGAAAATGGACATTGATGCCATTAAGGTCCATACCAAATAAGAACTTAATACAACCATCCGTCACGGAAATAAAAATTATTATGTGTAAAAAACAAAATGGCGGCTAGCAACTTAACAAAGCATTTTAGGACATGTTGTTGTTGTTATTCGTGGATAAGGAGACCCCGGCCAAACCGTTGAGCACGTCTGCCTCTAATGGGCATTTTGCGCAAGCCCCCGGAAGGATGGGATATTGAAGGAAGAGAAAGGGTGAGACAAGGGATTGTCCACTCATGTTCAAGTTAGGGTTTTCCATGCCCGTCGCATTCCTCACCCCCTGCTGCCTTGAACATATGTTCCAGCTAGGGGTTTCCATGCCCATAGCATTTCTCCTCACCCCCTGCTGTCCACATATGTTCCAGCTAGGGATTTACATGCAGTTCGCATTAAACCCCACTGTATTGAACATGAATGGATTGAAGGAAGGGAAATTGTCATAGTGGACAGCCAAAAGACTTACCACAGTGTTATGACAACTTCGTTTGCTGTACCCAATGTCAACTTCACAACTAGTATAAACCAGTTTTAAAGTTGTCATGGGACATTTTAGGACATATGTTTATGTGATGTTTTGTGTCCCAACCTAAAGAACAAAATACACTAAATATTTCTAGGTTGTTCGGAAACACCCTGTATGAAAAAAAAACTTGACAAAATTTTGTATGTTTTTTTATTAAGTATTAGTTAAACTATATTTGCATTCAAAACCCATTTAGTGGCAAACATACACATACTCACCACTATGGTGTTTATGCAGAAATAAAATAAAAAGACCAACATTTTGTTGGAAATTCGCTGAGTATACAGGTCTGCTGCAACAGCTAGGGGTATTTAATTATTTTTTAGAATTTTACATTGTTTTAGATGTAAGTTATTATAACAAGCATTGATCATGCTTGTTTGTTTCATCAATTAATTATTTAATACTATTTTTTATCGTTGGATTTCACTTAAATTGTGTGAATCTCAAGTATTTGTGTTGTGTACAGGTCTAGGACTGCAGGCCAGTATCACAACAGGGTGTCGAGTAGCAGGAGCTAAAGTTACAAACGTTGGGTATTCTGCTGTACACCCAGGGTTAGTCAGTGACAAACCGATAGATAAGTGATTATATGCCAAATATATACCGTATTTTGTTTAAGATGGTTGGTCTTTAAATATAAAAATGATATTAAGTTAAAAACCATTACTGGCTTTCCAAGTGGTGCTTGTCTATTCAGTTTTCTTTGGACTCCTTTGGGGACTAACGCTGTAAAGTGAACAAAAGAAATAAAATCAATTAAATGTCAATTAGTATAACTTATTTACCTATTGTGTGGTTGACTGTTAGCTTTAATGGAATGCTGCGGACGCGAACAACATCACCCCCCAGGGGTGGTCTTGGTCGAAAATATTGATAAAGATTGTTGGTTGCACATTAAATTTTAAAATTAAATGGAAACTATTATACTATAGTATCCCTACATGATTCAATCGACTGCAAACATTTTCATTCGAATGAAATATCTCAAATAATTGGTAAAGTAGACCAAAAAATGGACCTCATCCTGTTTATGGAGTAATAACAAGGTGTCGACATGAGTTAAGCATGCCCTTTTATGAAACACACAGGTTTACCTATTATAACTTCTTACACCTTCATACCAAATTTCATTGAAGTCCGAAGTCCCCTTCAAAAGTTATCAGTTCCATGGAGATATATATATACATATATATGAAAATGAATGAACAATGCTTTTGGCTTCTATGGACCTCAAAACCAAAAAGTATCATGGTACCTAGCTTAGGTCTTACAATGACTACTACCGTAATAGCATATTTCCTATACAGTGGAACCTTGATATATCGAACCTCAATATATCGAAATCCTTGATATAACGAAGTTTTCTCATTTCCCTTGAACCTGCCTATCAAACTAATGTTATTTCTACCTCTATATATTGACGGATTAGCGCGGATAACCTCAATATAACGAACTTTTGAAGCGGTGATGCACGACCTAACCACCTCTACACATTGAAGTTTTGACTACAAAAACCTCAACATATCGAAGTTAAAAAAAAGAACAACAAGTTGAATCGTTGAGCTCATCCATTTTTTTCATTCCATTTTGTTGCAACCTGTCGCTCTACAGACGTTGCCTTTTGCCGTGCCTTGTGTTCGCAGCGCTGTTCTTGTTTCCCTCGTTTGCAGTAACTTATTGTGATAGTGTTGTTCCATTCAATACCTTAAGTATCCGTTAGACGGCCGTTAGCCCTTTCTTTAAATACATTTTACATTATTCTTGTGAGTACTAATTTTTCAACCCCATGTTTGCCGTATGTATAAGAGTATGAACGTCTTCTAGTCCCGATTGATGTTTATTAGCCTAAATACATTTTGTGTTTGCAGCACTGTTTAATGTTTTATGTCACCACTTATAGTCTTTGTCCTGATCAGCTAGTGCTAAAAATTCCATAGAAGGCTTTATAAACATTGAACAACTTATAATGTTACAGCGGACTGTTATATTCTTTTGTGCAATAGCAAAATGTTGGTAATGTAATCACACAGTAGCCCTGTATTCCTCAATTTCCTAGGCCTATTGGAAAAACGTAATACTATTACAATAAGGTCGTGAACCTCAGTATATCGAAGACCTTGATATTAGGAATTTTTTACGTCCCCCTTCAGGTTCGATATATCGAGGTTCCACTGTATATGCGTATTCCTTTATATAATAGGGAAATTCGCTGATGTGGCCCTTGAGTTAATCACCTTTTATTGGATGACTGCTGTCAAAGTAGGTTAATAAAGTGGAGTCTAGATAATCAAAAATTATTGAGATCGGACTAATTTTATGAAAATTTTTAAGACTAACCATAAATATTTAAGAAGATAATATTAGATACAATGTGTACTTAAATGAACCGGTGTAGAGTAATATAAATTGACTCCAATAGTTGACAAATAACAGTCTAAAACGCGAGCTCAATAGTTGGATGCCATATATTTTGGGCTGTAAAGTACAGTAATTATTATGGACGTTTATTCTGTCTGGTTCCTTGTTGTCTTTATTAATGAACACATATTATTTATAGCTCATAATCAGAATATTACACAACTTTAGCTGGTTTTAAATAATTCTTCAAATCATGAAAATTAGATAAAAAGTAAGCCATCATTTGATGTTTTTTTTTATTTAAAAAATTAGTTTGCATTTTACTAACCTTTAAAACAAGTAGTTTTACGGGATATATTACTGTGACCCTCTACTGGACGTCACACCATAGATAGCCGAAAAATAAATTAATGTTCTAAAGTCTATCAATGTATTTTTCTTATAAGTGAGACAGCTGAGTACCGTAAGTAGAAAACTCTGAAATTCAGTTGGATAAAAATAACCTTTTGTAATATTTACAATTTATTCTTAGTACACACTGTCTCCTCTCAAAATTAGCAACTGAGTCATCTGTTGAAACTGTTATAGCTGTGTTCGTTCTTAGTTTATTTCTATAAATATTGAATTTAGTTTTTGAACTAAGCACACTTTCAGATTACTGTAGTTCGGATCTGATTATCGGGACTCCACTGTAATGTGTATTTGTGATATAGGACACTGTACATGTTAACTCCATAGCCATATTTTCAAAATTCTTTTAAAATTCAATTCAGATGTCTCAAGAGGAGTGACTCGAATATATCATTAAGTAATAAAGATTTTTATATTCCTAGATAATACGATTAAATACTAAAATCACACAAGATTTTTTAAAATTATATTTATTTTATAAACAGAGCCAAGGGAAACAAATTTATTTATTTATTTATTTCTTACAAACAGCATATCATCAGTAAGCCTCACTAAGCAAAACGCTTAACAGTGAGGTCAAAATGAACAAAATAATAATACATTGGTAGTAATTGTCCAAAATAATTTCTAGTAGGCACGGACGGGCGTCACTCCTATCACAGTAATAACAATCAAACATTTTCTTAATACATATTTAAAAATACAGCCACTGATGATTCCATCGACACATGAAGGTTGGCAGCACTGCTGTCTCGCAAACTGGATGCAGACGCAATCAGCTGTTTCCCTCCCCTCCCCCGTCAGGCCGGGCCGGCACACACAAGTAACCAGTTCATACCAGATTCTTTAACTATCTGTCACCGGTTCTTCCAATAGCTTTCATCTATATTCATTTTTGAAGTTAGATGGTTTTGAAAGTCTTATAATAAATAAATACTAGTCTTATTCATTTACTTATCAACCCCACACCTATTCTCAGTAATTGTGTTTTGCAAAATCAGTGTAATACTAACAAGTGAATAACAACAAAAATACGGGTTTATGAAAATTTTTCTAACTTAATTTAATAATGAATTTAGCATAATTTTCGAGCAGACGTCTGGATTTCGATGTGTATTTCAAGAATTATGTACCAATGTCCGTCGATGAGTTTCTATTAAGAATCACGAACACCGCTGACAGTTTGATAATATAATCACAATTTAGTGTATCCATACCAATTTCCATTTTTCAGATCTTGCCATTAAGTCTTGATGATTCACTTTTGAATTTTTTGAAGCCTTGGGAAACCTGTAGTAGTACTTTAGATTTGCCTTATGAATTAATTTAAATATTCACTGTGGATTTGCCGTCACTTAGAATTTGCCATCGCTGGGAATTTTCCATCACTTGAAATTTGCTCTGACTGGGAATTTTCCATCACTGGGAATTTTCCGTCACAAGTGATTTAGAGTATTAACTTAGGATTTGTTGCTTATAAAATTTCCACAATAGATTACAGTTTAAAAAAATATTGATGAACTGGAGATTTAATGTTACAGTTGATTTGCTGAGTGCTAATGACTTGTTCAATAATAAATAAATAGAATTCCACAAAATAATATTGTTGTTGAAGAAGTGTCAATTGAAAATTGGCTGCAGATGTGAAGGTTGATGGTAAGTTCCGAATTACTGAAAGACACAACTTTTGTTCAACGAGGAATTTGGCATAATTTAATGTCACTTCTGTATTTTATGGTGTAAGGAGAATTTTATTTTCTTGCTGTGCTCTGAATATTTGGTTTCTTGACATTTATTCCAATAATGTAGCTAGAAGAATTTTAAATGAGTCTAGGATCAAAATTTGTCATGGTAAATTTCCTTCTTGATTTCAAACGGTGTAAATTTTGCTTGGTAATGTCACAATTCCCTTGGCTAAGTTTAAATTTTTCTTGATGTCCTTATAACTGTTTGAACTTCTCAAAAATCATTAATTTCTTGGTAAAATTTTTCCAAATTTTTAAAAATTAAAAAATCACAATGTAGAAACAAGAGACAAATTTAGAGTACTTAATAATTTGAAACTTCATCAAAAGATTTTGACCTAAATGTTTTCAAAGGTGATACTATGGTTACGTGAAATGATTGTTGGATGCTCTAGTTAGAGTATGTTACTAGGAGCACTATGGTTCTTTCATGGTGTGATCTCGTAATACCTACACACTTTTTTAAATCTTTATCATTAAATATATATACATACCCCGTCGCAGCAGACCTGTGTACTTAGCAAATTCCTAGTGGCTGTTATTATTTAATCAACAAAATGTTTGGTTTATAAGTCCATAATATATTAAATCAATGTAAAAATACTTTAAATTATTACTTAAATTGTTAATCCATACAAGAAAATATAGTTTTCATTATATAATATGAATAATTCACAATAATTATTAACATTAATAACATGAATCTACATAATCTATATTTATTTAATATGCTAGTGGTTTTTTTATGTAGAGAACTCTTACAATTTTTAACCGATTTTTCAAGTTTTTGGTGTCGTTGGATAGGGCTTGGTCTGTAGTTGTTACCAAGGAGGTTATATTCTAATACTGGAGGTAACACTGTTAGGTTAATTTTGGCGAAAAAGCGAGCCGGTGATTTTGTTTGGTTGGCAATCCTGAAGTACCGTTTTGTCGTTCTTTGAACGGTAGCTAAAAGATATTCGAATCAACGAAATGGTTTGAATCTTCTGGGAACGATGAACGATGAATTGGTACGGTACGGCTAACCAATAATTAGGAATCTAGACTCTGGAATAATAATTACGTGTGTCTTTAATTCTAACTTACATGAATTTAAACAATTTTATTCGTTAGGTATTTTACAGAATAAGAGATAACTTATTGATTTAATTTGTAGATGTGAATATTTTGTTGTTTTATAAATACTGTAGTTAAAAAAATATAATTAGAACTAATAACTTATTTATATCTATGTTAGATCTTAGAAATGGTTACATTAACTTGCATAATTCCGTACTATTTCAGTACTCACAAAGGTATACCACGAAAAAAATTTATTCTCTTGTCTTGCATATTATACAAATAAATTTTAATGCGGTACAAAATCATCAAGTAAATTAACTAATTAAAAAAAAATAAAAATAAACATGTTTCCATAACTTGAAACTGATTACCGAATTTCCAAAATAAATTTTTATACTTATATATAATTTATTTTCTGTTTTTGTTTGTTTTCCCCTTTTAATGCATATTTGCTTACCAATAATTGCCCATTAAAACCGATTCACCAGGCAATTGATTCACAATTCATTTGACTCCCTTAGCTGACTCGTTCATTTCGGCAAACAGTTCAAATTGGTACTTCAGGATTGCCAACCAAACAAAATCAGCGGCTCGCTTTTTTAGCATTGTGTGTTACCTCCAGTATTAGAGTATAACCTCCTTGGTTGTTACCGCCAATAATTGGTGAAAATCAGACTTAAAATAAAGGTGCTAACCTTAGCTGAAATTTGTAAATTTTCCCATTAGAATAACATTGGGATTGAGTTGAGCATTTAAGACATCTGTTAATGCACAGCTGTAAATAAGTGTAGTTTTGTGTACTGATAATCACAATATTGGATTGGACAGGAGTAATTGAGTTAGGACTTAAAGTCTAAATTGAAGAGTCTAAATTAAACTGCTCGATTTCGAGCAACTGGTACACTAGTCATTTTAAATACAGATATAACTCGTTTTAAGAACAGTAAAATATGTGCATAGAGAGAGGTACAATGCACAAAGAATGAGCTGTTTATAAATCCCAAAATGTAAACATTAACAATCTTTTTCATGGCAACTTCATGTTGTAAACTTGCTTCGCCGGATTAACTGTGCCCTTTTTGCCGTTAGAATTCTGAAACCAACTTGCAGCACAGAGATTCTAATTGATGTTTATCGGGGTTATTGTGAAAGCCTTATTCTAAGATAAGGAATTGCAATATGGGGGAGCCCTCATCTGCTGGATAAGCTGCTTAGAGTCCAGAAAAAGAGTCTGAGGGTGATTTTAGCGCTTTGCCCACGGCATCCTTGTAAGAGAATTTTTCATCAACATAATATTCTTACAGTATTTTCACTATACATCCAGGATGTTCTGCTTTTAACTTTTAAAAATATTTCATCCTTTAACAAAACTGGTGACTTTCACAGATTTAATACCAGGCAAGGATCAATGCTAAGTTATCTTCTCCATAGAACTTAAGCTTTTCAGAAAGGGCCACTTTATTCTGGGGTGCTGTTCTTTAACAAATTACCAGCAGATATAAGAGCGATAAACTCATTGCCTTCCTTTAAATGTGCTTTGAGAGCATGGCTCATCACTAAGTCTTTTTATTCAATTGATGAGGTTTTTTATTGTATAAATTAGTTGTTTTTTACATCCTTGTTCATGTTCATTACTAAACTAATTTCTTCGAATTAAATGTTGTAGTAAAGGGACTTATTTTGAAAATCAAACATTTTGTTAATACAGTAGTACTTTATTTTAAATGTGATTAGATGTAAGTAGGAAAATGACAATTCACAAAATTTGTAACAATTTCTGTTAACAAATCAAATGTGAAAATAAAGAAATTTGAATTTGAAAATGACAAATGCAGAAAGTCTTCAGATCAGCTGATTATGTTCAGACGCCTCTTTCTATTCTTTCTCTCATTATACAGTTATTTCCCATTAAATGCCATGGGATTTAATATACAGGTTTGCTGCCATAGGGGGTTTTGACCGAATATTAGTTACTCATCATCTAATGAAAGTATATAAAAAATTTTATTGAAAATTTGTCTAAAATAAGCGATGTATAAGATTTTATTAATTTCCCATAAGAATAACATGAAAACCCTTTTTTGTATTTTCTCCAAGACAAGTGAAGCTAAGTTAATGATTCAAAATACTAAATTGTTTATTTTTTAAAGCACATTTTAATGTTCTCTTTAAAAATTGAAAAATTTTAAAAATTAAGGGCAAAAATGCCATAAATCGAATTTTGAACCTTTTGAAACCCCATAAAACCCCGTTCCTATGGTCCGATCATCCTGGTTTCAAATTTAACCTGAAGAACGCTACCCTACACCTTCATACCTTTGGATCCAAGTAATATAAGTATTTAAAACGTTCACTACCGCGATAAAACAAAATTTTACATTTAATAAAGACTATTGATCATATATGCGGCTGCTAGGTTTTTCCCACAGACTGCTGTCGCATAGTAAATGTGTCAGCTGGTCACATTAAAATAGACTGATGCGGTTATTTGCATCTGTGTACCTATGTTTTAAAATAGCTTATATTTTCGTTGCTGTCTATTTTAAAGCCCTAAACTATTAACAGTGGTCTACAGGGATGTCTGCCACACATTTGCATTGCTTGGTCTGTGGGTACAGTCAACCAAGTGACACTCGGTCTATGTGTAATTAATAAATGTAAAACTTTTTATGTAAGAATGACTGTAGCATCGCATATATGCGGCACTTGGTAGCAAACGTGTTAAAGGTGATTATAAAAATATGAATAACTCAAAATGAAAAATTTCTTACAAGCGATCCTTATTTGATTTTCATATCAAATTTTGTGAAATATATTTTATGGAATGAAGTGAAACAAAAACTTAAGAGTATACAAATTTATTTATGACTAAATGTAGGTAACATTGAAAATGACACGAGTTACAAAACACATGACAAAAGTTTCTGTATAAACAGACATTAACTAAGATCTAGAACTTGTTCCAATATAAAGCTATCATTGATTTTTACACCAAGTCAAATACATAAAACTACAGGATATGTGCTAAAAGGGAACTTAATGTCATATGTAAAGCTACATATACAAAATCTAACTTTGTCTTATTTAGGCCTATCCCTGTATTGAAATGTAAAATAGTTTTACTATAAAACTAATATGATGAAAACACTTAGTTTAGTAACAACTTTCATACACTGCGAAGGAAAACAATTTTTATGGAATTTTCTGTGTAATTAAATAAATTACATTCATGTAGGAGGACTAAAATTAAAATAAATAAGAGATTTTTATGCATGTGAAACAAATAAATTAAGATCAGTCACAGATTTACAGCAAATTAAACTTAGTTTCCATGTTGGAACACCAGGACACATGAACACATATTAAACTCATTTTGGTTTAAATTTATCTTAAATATACATTCAGTCTGTTATGTCACGTTGAGTTAAATGCTCTCAACACTCTCCTGTGGAGCCTTTTAGTCCGAGCTGTTGAGTTGTTCCTCATGGGTGATGTTATTGTCACCTCTCCTCCTCTTCATTGTCGATGTTGTCCTGCGGCAAACACGGCCTCAAGAACTCCTGACCCCTCTCGTGCAGCCACTTGTTCGATACTGTAAAAGATATTTTTGTTACCGCATTGAATGCATCGTCATGGTTTATTGTAATAAATTTCTACAAAACTACCAAGTTAAGAATAAGTTTTTTTTTAAGAATAAAGTTTCAAACATGCCCATGCTATGAGAAGTCTATTCACATTAGTGTATACAGTCAAAGGTTATAATATTTAAGAGCAATTTTGCTCAAAGATAGATCTTAACCAGAATAACATTTGTACAAAATATCAATGCTATACTTCAAACCGTTTAGGAGTTATGAAATTTATTAAAAAAAAACAAAGACAGACGGGAGACTAGGCACCAGGGACTCATGGTTCCTATGGTGAAATGTGTTTATCTTGACCTAAGCAATAACACTATATATCGCTTCTCTAGATTTGCAGAATGTCCTTCATGTTCATGGTTGTCCTTATAGTTACGTTCTGTAGCCCTTTAAAAATTCATGCTAATTCAATTCATTTGGAAGAATCCTGTTGAAGTTTTAACCAGGTAGTTAGCTGTAAGAAGTTTTTTATTGATTTTGTGAACTTTTTGCAAACCATTTATTGTCAGTTAAGAGTTTTTATTTATATTTAGGAATATTATTTATACAGTACTAAGAGTTTTTATTTATATTTAGGAATATTATTTATACAGTACTAAGAGTTTTAAGCAGGAAAGGGATGAACGAATCATAATACCAATAAAATGGACACAACAGTTTACAGCCAATTATATACAATTTTCTGCAGTAAATTATATACTGAAAAATTAAAAGTGAGTAAAAACCAAAAGATGAGTGCTATCCAAGGTTGTGGTATCACATAGCACTGACCCCACTTGCTGCCGGCGAGGACGGGGCAGGCTGCGTGGCGGGTGCGCAAGTCTCCTTCTCCGCTGGAGCGCAGGTTCATCCAGAACGCGGCCGTGCCCTTGTCCGGCCACAGCGACAGACGCAGCTCTGGAAACACTGTCGCCCCTCCCTGATCCACTTCGCTCATCTGGCACAACACAAACGTGGGTTACAAAAAGTCTTGAAACCATCATAACCTTCATTGCTGAGTGCTATAAACTCATGGTTGAAAGGTAATTAACTGAAAATATAAATATATATATTGAAACAACTCTTAACACATTGAGTGCTGAAAATCAATATAATTGCGTACCAAAATTGCGGGAATCTATTTTTTGTTTAATTACTAGGTGATTGATTGTATGTTGCTAAAAAGTCGTTAGAAGTTGTCTAGGCGTCTATTTTATGTCAAATTTCATGACGTCATTTCCGGTACGTAAATTAACGTAGTCCGCGGGTGGCGACAGCGATCTTCACTTATAACTGTCAGAAATCTCGCTAGAGCGGTTTTCATCATCAGAATACAAATTCTCCAACAATTTGTCATCATTGTCATGTTTCATTGTACAAATAACACCAAAAACAACAATATAAAACACTGTGAACACAATCACTTCGTACACAGCATGCCCAGGGGGGACCGGCAAATGATCATCCGCGAACCATGCACATGGACTGCACCAATAAGAGGCGAGCAATATGACCCCTCCCAGTAGTGGCTAAAGCCCACATTAAACGAATAAACCGATGTTACACAATCCGGGAGTGAAAAAAACCAAAAGATGAGTGCTATCCTATACGCACATATATATGAGTGATAGCGCTTTATACGCAGCGTGATGCATAATATTACGCAGGCCGCTGCACATGGAACTGCCCTCTTCACTCCTTAAAATAAACGGTATCAGATAACTGACACATACTTTCTCCCAACAATATAAAAAGGGGTTAAAAGCTTCAAACATTAATGTCTTGATGGCTCAGTCGGATAGCTTCCAGCTGAAGAGCGCGAGTTTGACCCTATGCGCGTCTGTGACTTTTAACAACGTACTGCGTTTTCCATTAAACGAAAAATTGAACTTTCTCCGCAACCACTTGACGTAGAGCAATAAATTAAAATACTGAATTACTTAGTTTATTGAGCTTTATTTAATGGTGATAAGTAAAATTTATTTCAAGATAACAGCTATTTTGAAAATCCAAAAAATTATTTTTTTAAACACTTTTTACTGTATAACTTTTGAACGCGAATTTTCTCAGAGATGCGGGTGGTGTCATTTTATTCAGCATTTTAATCTTAAAAAAACCACAAAATTTTAATCAAAATCGTTAGAGCCGTTTTTGAGAAATTTTGATTTTTCACGTTTTTAAGGGTTTTGGGGGGTAAACTACCCTTAAAAATAAAAAATTCAAAAAAATGAAAAAACGCCTGGAATTATCGAGGTTTTGGACCTACGTACCAAATTTCACCAAAATCGGACCATTGGGGCATTCTCTAGCTCTGTATACATCCAGAGACACACACACACTCACACACGCACGCACGCACGCACGCACGCACGCACGCACGCACGCACGCACGCACGCACGCACGCACGCACGCACGCACACACGCACACACGCACACACGCACACACGCACACACGCGTGTGCGTTATTTAACCTACAAGTTATTTTTTACTAATGGCATTCAATGGACCTACCTTTGATAAGAAAATAAACATTTTCCATTTGAATATACGTAGTATTCGTAAACATTTTGATGAACTGTTAATATATTTGCAATCACTAAACACAAACTACAATATAATAATATTAAGTGAAGTTTGGATCAAATCCGGTGAAGAAAACAAGTTTCAAATTCCTGGCTACAATATACACCTTCAACCTAGAAATGACAATCAGGCAGGGGGACTGATAATCTACATGAACTCCGACCTTCATTATGAACACAGACTTATTAGCTTATCTACTGCTGAAATTGTAAATGTTGTTTTTCCTGTGACATTTAATAATTCTCATTTTAAAATCTCTATTTACGGCATATATCGCTCATGTAGATTTTCTTTTGCATCCTTTGAAAATGATTTGCATGATATTTTAAAAACAAATGCTGATCCTACTATTATTATAGGAGATATGAATATTTGTACATTAAAAAAACTAGGTTCTGGGAAAAAATATATGGATATTTACTCATCTTATGGTTTTAAAAATTATGTTAACTCTCCAACTAGATTTTTTAATAATGTTTACTCAAGTTTAGATCATGTTTTAGTTAGGAATTCAAAAAATATAAAAGTAAATTGTAATGTCATTCAAGCACAGTTAACAGATCACTGGGTATTGGATGTGTCCTTATCAGTAGGGCAGCAAGCTGCCTGCAGACCATTATTTAGCAAGTTTATAGATTATAACAAACTTCACACAATGCTAAATAGAACTGATTGGTCCCCAGTTTTTTATACTGAGAATGTTAATGACTGTGTTGATAAGTTTTACGATTTATACAATGTGTGCTATGAGGCTTCTTGTAAATTGAAAAAAATTAACAGTAATAACAGGAAGCGCAGTCCTTGGATTACTGATGATCTGGTTGGCTTAGTAAATAGGAAGAATTATTTGTACAAGTTGTGGGTTTCTGATAAGGGTAATCAGAATCTAAGGGCTCAGTTTAATAATCTATCTAAGGTAGTAAATAAGAGAGTAAAAAAAGCAAAATTAGATTATTACTCATCTCTGGTTGAAAGAAACTTAGGCAACACTAGATATTATTGGAAGATAGTTAAAGGTATCATGAAGAAAGATAGAAATAAGTTGGTTAAAATAAATTTTAATGACAGCGAAATAGATGTTAATGGAAATGAGGTGTTAGTGGCAAATTGTTTTAATGAATATTTTGTTAATGTGACAAAAGAGCTAAAACATCAAGCGTTTGGTTGTGATCTGTTTATTGATGAGTTTGTTGATGCTGCATGTGTATTTGAATATTTTTCAGTAAAGGAAAGTGATGTCTTGCGCATTATAAGTAGAATGAATAACAAAAGGAGCTGTGGTATGGATGGTATTAATAGTGTTACTATAAAGAAAAATGTTGAAATTTTTGTGCCTGTCCTTTACAATATCTTTATTAAATCCTTTAATCAATGTATTTTTCCTGAGCGTTTCAAAGTTGCATGTGTTGTACCAGTTTATAAGAATGGAAGCAGAAATGAACTTTTTTCTTACCGACCAATTTCTTTAATTAACACCATGGCAAAGATTTTTGAGACTCTGGTAAAAGAACAGCTTTTGGACTATTTTAATTCCAGATCCATTATTTCTTGTAATCAATTTGGTTTCATGCCAAACAAAGGAACAGATTTAGCATTGAAAGAACATATTCTAAATATAACTGAATCTGTAGATAAAAATAAGTATACAATGGGAGTGTATCTTGATTTTCAAAAGGCCTTTGATCTGGTTGATATTAGTATTCTGTTGGAAAGGTTAAGATCTTACGGAGTGGGAGGTAATGCCCTGGCATGGCTCTGCTCCTTTTGCACAGATAGAAAGCAAATTGTAAAAATACAAAATTTCAACAGCAAAATAATGCAGCTTAGCCATGGGGTAGCTCAAGGGGGGGTTTTAGGTCCATTAATGTTTATCGTGTATGTAAATGAACTTTTAAAGCTGAATTTGAACTCCAATATTTATGCATATGCAGATGACACTGCATTGGTATGCTCTGCATTTAGTAAAAGAAAAGTAAGAGAGCTTATGAAAAAAGATTTAGAAAAAATTTCCCTGTGGTTATCTAGAAATAAGATTCTAATAAATGTTAAAAAAACTAAATGTATGTTATTCTATGATAGAGATGTTGCATGTATAGATTTGCAGAAGGAAAACATATTTCAATGCCATAAACATCAATGCCTGTACAGCTGTGATTGTGAATCAATAGAAATAGTTGATAGTGTAAAATATTTAGGTTTAGTTATTGATAGGGATTTAAAATGGAACGTTTTTATTGATGTATTAAGCTCAAAACTTCGAAAGATTAATTATGCACTTTATCATATGAGAGAGTTTTTAAAGCCAGAGTGTCTTAGACAATTGTACACTTCATGGTTTGAGGGCACGATGCAATATGGAATAATTCACTATGGAGGCACCTATGAAACAATTTTGAAACCAATTATACTCGCTCAGAAATTTGCTGTAAGAAACATCCATCACTTGAAAAAGTTTGATCATGTTTCACATCTTTTCAGTGAAGAAAATATTTTTACTTTTAAACAGCTGTATATGTATCATGTATTGAATTATATTTACAAATTTATAGACAATTTTAAATTTAGAGAGTATTCTAGAAACACACGAGCATCTCGGATTGCAGAAATTTCTGTGCCAAACTACTTTAAGGAACTGGCTAGAAACCAGTTTTCTTATAAAGGAATAAAAGTATTCAACAACTTTATTTGCAATTCTGGAAATAATATATTATTAGAATCAAAACCCAAATTTAAAATGAAAGCTAGGATGTATGTTAAAATCTATGGAATGTAGTATAGATGCATGTGTAACTATTATTGATATTATTTATATTTCTGTGATACCAAAGATGCTTGTGTAACTTATTTAACATATAATTTTTGCTACCAACTTGTGATATTTTGTATATTGTGATATCTATTAATTATAATCATATACTGTGTCTATGTATAACTTAGGTTAAGAACACAGTGACCTTTATTTTAGATGTACCATAATTGCATGAACACTGCCTGCCAGCGAAAATTAGAAAATTAGAAAATAAAAATTGATGGACATGCCAAGGGTCAAAGAAGTTTATAATATTCTTGTATAAGTATTGTGACATGCTTTTTTCCGCGCGTGCTATTTCAGCACTTGGAAATGTAATTTTATTGTACTTCTTATTGAAATAAAGCTTTTGTGAACTGTGAACTGTGAACTGTGAACGCACACACGCACACACGCACACACGCACACACGCACACACGCACACACGCACACACGCACACACGCACACACGCACACACGCACACACGCACACACGCACACACGCACACACGCACACACGCACACACGCACACACGCACACACGCACACACGCACACACACACACACACACACACACACACACACACACATCACTCCGAAAACCACTTTTTTGGACTCAGGGGGAACCAAAATGAATAAATCCACCAACAACTCAAATTCGAAAATTTTGACGAAAACAATATTTTCTCCATATACTATGGTTATAGGGGGAGAAAGTAAAAATGGTGGACCGGGAAACGAACTACGCCGAAGTGAACACATGGACTGGCACAATAGGCGGTGAGCGAATCAACATCTTCCGGCAATGGCTAAGCTCATACTGAACTATTATGTTTCGGACAGGAGCGCTACGTAAATTATCGTAGGCCGCCGTCCGCGCCACCATGACACTACATTAATTAACGTACCCTGCACTCAACGTGTTAATACACTAACAATAATGTGAAACCCCTCCAAAATCCCCTTTTAAAAACTCAACATTATACCACTAAACTTTTTATTGACCTACTGATTTTGACAGGGATCCCTACTTCCCTACAGGGATCCCCTATCCATTATACTGTATAGTAGACATCAAATGTAAATAAGCCCCCTTCATCAGGTAAAAACCCTTCGTAATCCCTTGCTGTCAAAACAATGTCACCGTTCGGGGCTGCCAGCCTTTCCAATATAACTTTCAATTAATTGATGCACCAGTCCTACATTATTAAAATATGGCTCATGCTTTTCGTCTTACTTAGACGAATCAAACCAAACTTGAATTACAGTTCTACGACCTACCGTTTGTTAACAAACAGTAATCATGCAACTATAGTGGAGCGCTAATTTTCTTGGATTTCTTGGAATCGCTGGGCGGATGTCGCTTTTCCAGGTGGTCGCCCCCAACGGTGACATTGTTTTGACAACGAGGAATTAGAAATGGTTTCTACCTGCGGAGGGGGGTTTATTTACGTTTGGCGTCTACTATACAGCTAATAAATGCTCTTATTTTCATTCGGCCCCTTTATAAATTCTTTAGAAATAACAGAAGTGATTGCAAGCTACATTACTTATGTTTCACCTCAATAAGTTATCTATCAACTGTAAAATATAGTGTAGTGTATAAATAAAGCAAAATCATTATTCTAAATGAAGTAAAAAAAGTAAATATATATTTTTCAGAATCCTATTCCACTTATTAGATTAAGATACTAATAATTTAACCCTTGCTGGAATTAAATACCAATTGAATTGTATAAATAACATAATATAATAAAGTACATACATAGAATAGAACTGTAGCAATTCTATTTCCGGTTCCAAGACTTTTGAAGGCATTCTTTTCTTCCCTCTGAAAACAAAGAAAAATTTAATATATGTCCTTGATAGCATTTTATTATTTAACTTTTAATTCTAACTTTGTATATCAATAATATATTTGGTTTATAGCTCATGTCTTTTTCGGGTATTTCTAATCATTTATACTTTTTTAACCAGATCTCTTAAAGAAACTTAATTAGACGTAGGTAAAAACTCAAATTTACAACTTTTGAGTCTGTAAGTAGAATATAAACATATATTCAAATTATTAATGGCTCATGATGTTTATTACAACTCTATGTTGTGATCCATTTCAGAAAAATGTACTTGTAATGTAGTTGAACCTAATCTGTCTGATCATGCAGGGGTGGAAGCTTCATTTATTGATAAAGTTCTGGTAAGAAAGGTGATTGATTTCACATTTAGGAAAGTAAGACAGACAACTAAAGGAAGGGTCCATAATCTGACAGAAACATTGAAAGTATTTGACTGGTCTCAATTGTTTTTGTACAATGATGTTAATGACGCATTTGAGTATTTTATTAATGTGTTAAGCCAAAAGTTAGAACATTTCTGTCCAATAAAACAGGTAAAAATACATTTGTATGAGAAAATAAAAAATGTCAAGTGGTTTACTCCAGAATTAAAAGAGATGAAAAAATTGCTCCTTGTGTTATATGATAGCTTTAAGAGTAGCAATAATGTGCTTGAAAAAGATAGGTACAAACATGAGTACAGCTTAGCAAAGAAAAGGTATAGGATTAAGATAAGAGAAGCGAAAATAAAGGCAAATGATGACTATATAGAGAAATCAAAAAACAAATGCAGGGCTGCTTGGAAGGTAATTAAGACAGAAACTCAGGGTTCTTGTGTAAAGGAAGAAAATAAAATAAAGTCTAATGATTTAAATGAATATTTTGTGAATGCAGCAAACAACTTACAATTGAATTCATCTAAAGATCCCAGGCTGGCAATCGAATACTTGAAAGGGTTTTTGTCACAAAATCAAAATTGTTCAAATTTGAGTTTTAAATGGAAATACATTCTAAAACAAGATATTCTACATTATGTTTCAAAGTTAAGCTCATCTCAAAGTGAGGATTTTTATGGTTTCTCAAACAAAACATATAATTCATTATACATGTAATTTTAGAACCCTTATTGTATCTTTATAATGAAATGTTAAGTCAAGGATGTTTTCCTGATGTCCTCAAAGTTGTAAAGGTAACCCCAATATATAAAAAAGGAGATAAGTTAAGCTCATCAAGTTATCGTCCTATATCTCTAGTTCCTATTTTTAGCAAAATCTTTGAATGTAGTATTAAAGACCAATTGTATTTTTATTTTAAAAATAATAGTTTGTTATGTAATGATCAATATGGTTTTATACCCAGTAAAAATACGATTAAGGCTGTGGAATCTGTTGTTGATAACATTATACAAGGTTTTGAAACAAGAATTACCACATCTGCTACGCTGGTCGATTTGACCAAAGCTTTTGATTGTATATCTCATGATTTACTTATAAAAAAAAAACTATATTACTATGGGATAAAAATGATGAATTAGCCATGTTTTCTTCATATTTAAATAACAGAAGGCAGATGGTGGTACAGGGTGAGAATATATCAGACTTTTGTCAAATAAAAGTAGGTGTGCCCCAAGGTTCTGTATTGGGACCCTTTCTATTCATAGTTGCAGTGAATGACTTCTCTCACAGTATGCCTTGTAGGTCCATTTTGTATGCTGATGACACTACTTTGATCAACAGCCACAAAGACTTAGAAAAATTAGTATTGGACAGAGAAAAAGTGTTAAACACAGCAGAAGATTGGTTTAAGGACAATTTCCTTATTGTTAATCAAGAAAAAACTGAGGTTATTAATTTTTCACTTGACCATAGTATAAATAGAGATGTAAACATTGTTAAACTTTTAGGTGTAATACTTGATAATAAGCTCAATTGGGAACCTAATGTTCAAACTATATGTAAAAAGCTGGCTAGAGTTACTTTCTTAGTTAGGAAATTAAAGTTGTGTGTCAGTCATGAATTACTGATGAAAGCCTACTTTGCCCCGTTTCATTCCCATTTAACCTATGGCATAACCTTGTGGGGAAACAGCAGCTCAGCACACAAGGTATTCTTGTGGCAAAAAAAGGTTGTAAGAATCATCAAAGGTGTTCCCAGTGACATGTCCTGTTCACCTTTTTTTTTAAAGAATTGAGTATCATGACTGTTCCATCTTTGTATATTTATTATTGTTTGTTAGATGTTAAAGAAAATCTTGCTAATTACCAGTCACAAAGAGATTTTCATGATCATGATACCAGGAATAAGAACAAGCTGAGTATTGCAAGTGTTAGGCTGGAAAAAACTAAAAGAAGCCATGTCTTTATGAAAATAAAGCTATTTAATAAGTTACCAATCAAAGCATGGACTGTAGAAATCAACAAATTTAAAGTCATTGTAAGTAGCTGGTTAAAAAAGAAATCTTTTTACGCCATTGACCATTTTCTGACTTGTGATATTAGTGATTTAGTATTATAGATTGTTTTGCTGTTATTGTTTGTTGTTGAAATATTCTACATTATAATTCATTGTTATTTAAAAATATATATATATATTACAAGTTACCTTATTTATTTGCAAATGGTCATTGTTTTAACAATTACATTAGGCTATGTTAAAATATTGTTACAGTATTAATAAGTTTTGACGATGTCTATTGCATATATTGTATGTTTAAAGACAAATAAAGATCTTGAATCTTGAATCTCCTAGGTTATTCCAGCTTCCAGGTCCTATTGGTGTAAATCTTCAAGTTACAAGGCACTCAAGTCATTTAAACTGAACTGGGAGGAGGGGGGTATATGGTATATGTGACATATAATTCATTGTTTATGTCACATTATATATAATGAAAACATCATATTATTGACAACTGATTTTCCAATATTTTTTATGTTAGTTTTCTTTCACATACGAACCCTTAAATCCTACCAAAGCCAAGGATTACAAAATTAAACTGTCCCACTGACAGAATGATAGAATGTAAAATACTGATGTGACTCAGAAGCATATGAATTTACCTGCAGATTGACTGCAGACAATCAGTCAATAAACAGAAGCCATAAAATAACATATTTGTGTCAACCATAGTTGACATCAGCCCTTTCGTTTCAGCACTATCTGTCTGAAGTGAAATTCAGCCTGCCAACTGATTGTTGATATCAGTCTATATTTAGAGAATTTTAAAAAGGTCAGTAAAATACTAGGTGTTAACACTACTAAAATCAGTTGTGCCCGTTAGGGGGCAATGAAAGATGATGTTTATACATGCATATTGGTACCAATAGTATGTCGTGCGGTACAGCACGTGAGCTATCACCAAAGTGTGTGCTATCATGTTCTACGTTAGTTGTAGTGTACCGGAGTAAAGTTGTAGTGTCCCCTGATGCCATAGTTGACGACTTGCTGCTCCTCTGCGGTTGCTGTGGTCAGCCTCTTCATGTCCTCTATCCTGCGGCTCATGCAAGCCACCTACCTTACAATCTACTGTGTCACTTGTGCTTACCCTAGTGTAGTCGTAGTGGGGCTCATAGTGTCCTCCGATGCCATAGTTGACGACCTGCTGCTCCTCTGCGGTTGCTGTGGTCAGCCTCTTCATGTCCTCTATCTTGCGGCTCACGCGAGCTACCTACCTTACAATCTACTGTATAACTTGTGTTTACCCTAGCAAAGTCGTAGTGGGGCTCGTAGTGTCCTCCGATGCCATAGTTGACGACCTGCAGCTCCTCTGCGGTTGCTGTGGTCAGCCCCGTCATGTCCTCTATCCTGCGGCTCACGCGAGCTACCTACCTTACAATCTACTGTATAACTTGTGTTTACCCTAGCAAAGTCGTAGTGGGGCTCGTAGTGTCCTCCGATGCCATAGTTGACGACCTGCAGCTCCTCTGCGGTTGCTGTGGTCAGCCTCTTCATGTCCTCTATCCTGCGGCTCACGTGAGTTACCTACCTTACAATCTACTGTATAACTTGTGTTTACCCTAGCAAAGTCGTAGTGGGGCTCGTAGTGTCCTCCGATGCCATAGTTGACGACCTGCAGCTCCTCTGCGGTTGCTGTGGTCAGCCTCTTCATGTCCTCTATCCTGCGGCTCACGCGAGCTACCTACCTTACAATCTACTGTATAACTTGTGTTTACCCTAGCAAAGTCGTAGTGGAGCTCATAGTGACCTCCGATGCCGTAGTTGACGACCTGCAGCTCCTCTGCAGTTGCTGTGGTCAGCCCCGTCATGTCCTCTATCCTGCGGCTCACGCGAGCTACCTACCTTACAATCTACTGTATAACTTGTGTTTACCCTAGCAAAGTCGTAGTGGGGCTCATAGTGACCTCCGATGCCGTAGTTGACGACCTGCAGCTCCTCTGCAGTTGCTGTGGTCAACCCCGTCATGTCCTCTATCCTGCGGCTCACGCGAGCTACCGCCTCGTCCTCCTGCTCCTTAAGCCACGCCGACTTGCTGCAAACAGCAGTCTGGTCAATAATTCAGTCTGGCTTAAACAACAGAAATTCTACTAACCCGACAAACCCAACACATTGTGGGCTTAGGCACTGTCTAGTTTTATGGTAGTCGAGTTCCCAGACCCAATATCTCCCGATATTTACTTGACCAGACTGTAATATCAGCTCATAATAGCAATCGGACAGCAGAGCAGTCACTTGTGTTATCATGTTAAATGACCATAAATACTGATCGAACTCACAAAAATAACAAGTTCTTGGCACAAACTGGAATATTATAGGCACATAAAAAGGTATCACCTTCTTCTACACACCTCATCTGATCCTTCTCAATCATCACAATCACCCTTCAGTCATACACACCCTAAAATACGCTCCTTAAAGTACTGGTGTTTCAAGAATGAATCTAAATGTATCAAGTTATCAGAAGTCCAGTTTGTTGTGGTTGACGATATACATTGAGGCCACTAACATGAGCCATAGTATTGACCATGTTCAAACACAGAGTAGAAACACAAAATAATTAAAGATGTTTTATGTATTTATTTGTACTTTGGCATAGTTTTCATTGTTTTTACTTTGTACTTTTACTCCAAAATCGTTTTTACTCAGTCTTTTTAGATGTTTTTTTTTAAGGCATATGAAAGAGTAAACACCAATAGAGAATAATATTAAAGAACAATATTTATTTTTAATCCACCTTATAAAGAATATCAAGTAGAAAATATTTTATATTGAATTTTTTTAATACCTGATCCGGTAATGTGCTACTTCCAAGTCTCCTGTCTTGTAGTTCTGCACTGTTGCTCGTCTTAACTGAAATCACAGACCATCAAACCATTGAAAATTTTTACACTGTTTTGTTCGTGCTGTTTCAATATTCTTGGTGTGTTAGTCCAAAAATAAATGAGTAATAATTGTAACAAAGCATGTCTCGAATATTACAAGAATGCACTAGCCTTTCTGAGATAAGTTTACTTAATATCTAACGCCCAATCCAAAATTGCTTTTAAACTTCTTAGCAAAGCATTCAACAGTGCTAAAGAAACATGTGCACTTATTTAATATGCTAAGGGTTTTTTTGTGTAGAGAACTCCTACAGTTCTCAACTGATTTTCAAGTTTTTGGTGTCATTGGATAGTAGGGTGGGTCGAAAAAAATCAAAATTTTTTTTTCGAGTCGTAATATGGTGGAAAAGTTGCGTAATTGTGATACTAAAAAGAGGTAAAAATTTTAAAAATATATGTTGTTATTTACCGTTCGCGCATGTGCCTTAAAGTTTGATAAAATTTTGAAAAAATCTAATTTTATTGGCAATTTTTTATAATTTTGTATTTACGATTTTTAATGTGTAATAGTGGAAAATGTCATCTACGACATACTAAGGAATTAATACTCAAGTACTGATATTGTATGCTAACGTTTTCCATTTGCGCATGGGCTGCGAATTTAGTAAAATTTTGTTGAAAACTTGAAAAAGTAATCAAAGGTAAAATAAAAGTAAACTATTTTTCATCGTTAAATGGATGTATTATTCATGAAATTAATACACATTTCGTTCAGGAATACATTACATATCTGGTAGTTTAAATTGTCTTTTATTATCAAAGGCTGGCATCGTGGATCTTGATTTCATTGTTGTTCTTATATATCCATCTCGAGATTCAGAGCCGCAAACCTTTGCAGAAGCTTCGGTTACCAACTTGACGCATCTTTCAACTGCTTGGGTGTGGACTGGAAACTTCTGTGTTAAGACATCCCACTTTGGAAATTCTTCTGTTTTGAATGTTTTGATGTAGTTTTTTATTTCATCATCGGTGACATCTTTTAAAAGAGGCGGAGAAGAAAATTCGCAGTTTGTCCAGTCATTTAATTCCGTGTAGTCCGTTGCAGAAAAGTTTAACTTTGGTGCCGCATATGTACGAATATTTTTCCTCTTTTGGTCCCTTTCTCTTGCCTTAATAATTCGGCGAAGGCCCAGTTCTCTTATATGTTTTCTGGGGTCTTGAGTCATGGTTATCATGACATGTTCGGGATGCGCAAAGAACCCATTTCTTTCTATAACAGGGTCAATTATAGCCTTAAGTTCATCTTTAAGGTACCTTGAGGTTTGAATAGATTGGTGCACGAGCTTAGGGCCTTCAGTGAAAAGTTTTGCCTTCTTAATACTAAACCACATTGGCATATATGACCTCAAAATAAAGAATACTATTTCCTGCAGCTCAACGGTTGGGTTTTCTTGACTAATGTAGAGTCTTAGTGTACGGTTAGCGGTTGTTAGCCATCTCGAGTGAGACAAAGGTCCTGGGTCCCTGATTGCTAAGTCTTCTTGACATTTTCCCGATCTAATTGCTTCCGATATGTCAAGCAAATACTTCTGATCCTTACTAAGTTCTTTTCTGTCAAACGTAGGGATTTGGCAATCAATACTTTTAAACTGCACTACTGGAAGTGTTTCACATTTGGTAAGTTTTTCACCAATCGGTCCTTTCAAAGAATGCGGGCCGGTTGACTTGCCATCCAAGTACTGAAATAAATGGCGGAACGGAAGTTCATTAAAATGAAGGAGACAAACTGCCCATTGCAGAGGTTTACCTACGTGTAATTCAATACGACGTATTACACCGTTTCTCAATCCAGTGTTAACATTAGTGCCATCACAGCCAATAACGACTAAATCTTCCAATGAAATACCATTCCTAGACAAATAGAATATAATAGAGGTCGCAATATCCTCTGAATTTCCGGAATTTGGGGTAACATGTCCAAGGAATATATTACCTGGTTCTTGAATGAGTGAGCAATGTTCCTCCTTTATAACTCTTCGAAATCTTTTTGAATGTGCCATTTCAATTACAATCGTGTCGTCTTTGCGACCATCAAAATATAATCCTTGTAAGTTGTTTTCTGTTATGGAACTAGACAAATCGGTTCTAATATTATGCTTTTCTCGCCTTATTTTACACTTATCTACTACTTGCGAATTGTCATAGCTAGTGATTATGCCAACGTCGTGCAATACACTAGAGGCAATTGCAGCTGTAGCACGATCGGAAACACCATAACGATCGCTAACTAAAGCAGTGGACTTGAGGTTAATTCTCATTTGCCAATCAGGGGATTTCTTTTTTGGAATTTGTGGTATAAATTCCTGGTCGCTGTCACTGCACTCGTCACTCTCAGTTGAATGCTGGGATACATTATCAACATTATCCTGTTGTTCAATTTCGGTAACATTAACCTTAAAGCTTGGGTTTGAAGTGCTAGCGCGAGATTTCCTTTCTAACGATTTTAAGCGTTTCTTTGTTTCACACAAGTCCACCCCTCCAATTTTTCCAATCCCATGTACTCGTAACAAGTAAACAAATTTAAGTTCAATGGTTGGTATCTTATTTGCTTTTTCACAAGTACAAGCAATAGTACAGTTGCACTGACATAGGTCGGGAGCCTTCTGGCACGTGCAGTCAAGAGAAATAGGGCATTTGCAAGCTGCAACATCAAAAAGTAACGAGCATTTTTGCTTGAACTCGTCAAGTTTTCTTATGAAAGATTCTTTTTCTTTATCACGTTTATGTGATTTTCGCAAGCCATAATATTTATCATGTAGTGCATTTAGAAGTTGCACTATTCTTTTATCACTGACCGTTGGAATAGAGGCCTTCTTATACAAACTAATTAATTTGTTTGCTACCGTGTTAGCTACTTGTGAAAAACTGACTCTCTTATTATTAATTTTAAGCGCCAAATTGTATCTCTCATTTGATAGACATCGTAGTACGTCCTCCCCAGTAGGTAGCTTGTTTAAAGGTAGTTCTTTTGGCGCACCAAAAATTGGACAATCAAATACCTGTCTAGTGATGATTGTTTTAGGTACTGCCATCGTCCATTACACAGTATTGTCCACAATGTTACACAAAAATAGTACATATAACAATACACTCTGCAAATGCAAAAATAGTAACTGACAAAATACTAAAAACATCCACCACACTCAAGGAACAACTCCAGACTGACGCAACATTTACCGGAATGCAGTGGAGAGGGGGTAACACGTGGCGCCGCGCCACGCCCCCTGCGCGGGTCACTGACCGGATAGTGCCGCGATCGGGACAGTTTGCATTTCTATGCGCGATCGGAAGGTCCACTCTGACGTCGTACATTGTTTTTGTTTAGTTACTATCAGATAATGTATAAGTAGATGGCAGGTATTTCATTTTGATATTAATAACAACGTTTAAAATAAGGCTAGCTCAAAATTACGTTTTTTTGAAATTTTAGCAATATTTGTAGCCCACGCGCGAACGGAAGATGTAAGCATACAACAGGATCGTTTCAACTATAATTCCCTAACATGTCTTAGATGACATTTACCTCTATTACTCATTAAAAATCGCAAATAAAATATAATAAAAAATTCCTGATAAAATTTGATTTTCCAAAATTTTATCAAACTTTGAGGCACATGCGCGAACGGTAATTGACAACATATATTTTTAATATTTTTACCTCTTCTTAGTCTCACAATTACGCAACTTTTCCGCCATATTACGACTCGAAATTTTTTATTTTATTTTTTTCGACCCACCCTATTGGATAGGGCTTGGTTTGTAGTTGTTTCTGCCGATAATTGATGAGAATTGGACTTGAAATAAGAGCGCTATCCACAAATTAAATTTGAAATTTTCCCATTAGAACAACATTGAGATTAGTTTGAGCATTTTAAACATCTGTTAACGTACAACTGTAGTTTTTGGTGATCACTGAAATTTACAATACAGTATAGGATTGATCGGATGTCATTAATTAGACTGACTAATCATTAATCACTAGATCGCCGGACTAGTCATTAATCGACTGACCAACGCCTAGAACTAAATGTAACTTTTGTATTATAAAATAAATTGCTCGATGTCAAGCAACATGTGCACCAGTAATATTAATATTGTATAGGCATATTTTCAATCAGAATAAATACAGAAATGCGGCACTTGTATTTATCTCCTAAAACACAAAGAAATATTAAAATTGTATTATATACTACAAACAAGTAATGTACAAAATAAATTACAGTATACTGAACAAGCAAATTCATAGCATATTTTGCAGGATTCAATTATTGACCATACATTTAAACAGCCTATGTCAAGTAGTCTAATTAATTGGTTTTGATTTATCACAATGTGTCATTTATTACTCATTAAATTTTACAACATTTCCAAGAGAAAATGTCAAGCTCAGGAAATTTGCAAATGCAGTGTGAGATAATTAATTAAGATTAATGTGTAAAGATTTTTCTGTCTATATGTAAAAATAGTTTAAGGGATTTCAAGTTCATTGAACAGAAAACAATTAAACAAAAATTATTTACTACCAGTAGTTTTTATCGGTAATATGTAAGATTTGACATATGTAACATACCCTAGGTTGAGCCATTCTCTTGAAAGTTTCCATTTCTGAATCGTATAATGCTTCCCTGTAGAGCAGAATTCTTGGGTCTAGATATGCTTCTTCCTCTTTTAATGGAGCAATCCTAAAAACAAAAACCAACTTATAGCCCAACCAGTAAATGATTATCTTTTATAACTGTCTGTCTTAGACCATGATTTTATGTCTTTTATAATTTTATTGTCACAGTATTTATTAGTTCCTCCTTACTTAGTACCAAGCCTTTTGTTTGCAACTTGTGTGTGGCCATCCCCATGTGTAAAACCTACATTATCAAAAGATCAATAATAATAAAGTTTTTGAGGATGTTGTAGTGCCCAACTGAGTAAACTAAATTATATACTAGCAAAATCCGTAAATACCGCTTAGCATTTTCGCTGCTGCTGTGCTGCGATTGGTGCTCCGTGCATGTCTGCCAATGTGCTATCAACTGATGCTATTTATTTGGTTGCTCAGTTGTGTTTTCTCTATTTCATGATATTTTAAAATATCTGAGAGAACTGACAATCCCACCAACTGTGAGATTCTTTAGTAATCCAATTTTGAAATGCAAAATAATGTGAAATTGGCAGAAATATATCTTTAAATGAAAGATGTTTTAGTGACTGGTGGAATTTTGAGATAGTAGTTAAGAGTCTTCATCACCTTTGGCAAAATATCCATCGTACACTCTGATTTCCATCACAACTGTCCTAGTACAGTCAGGTGCGCCCAACTAGGGTGAGGGGTGAGGCGCGGGTACATTTCTAAAAACATTGGACTGCGACGTCCCACACACGCACGCGCAGACTCGCTACAATGAGAGTTCGGCCGGTCCGATGCTATTGTAGCGTTGTCCTGTCTACATTTGAAGAGTATTTTAAAATTATTATTAATACCAGGCTCGAACTTTTCCATTTCAATATAGCCGATTACATTTTACAGCGATTACAATTAATTAATGGTTTTCGATTATTATATTAGCTATAGCGTTTGAACAGAACATCCTATTTAGATTAAATTTGGTTCAGGGGTGTAAGGCAGTATCTACTTGAATGAGTTCGCGAACCAGAATGCTCAGACAATACAGAAACTAAACTAAATAAGTAATTTTAAAATGATGGAACTAAAGTAATTATTTTCTTTAGAATAATCTGACACCACGTATAGAGGTAACCCCCGCAAACCAAAAACAGTTAGTTGACACCCACTAACAAGGACATTTAATCGCGTAAAGGCCTATATTGATAATTTAATTCGAATTACCGAACTATGAAAGAGTTATACGAGTTATACTTATAACTCGTAATATACTTAATTAAATAGCCTAATTAAAATTACAATTTTGTTTACTAATTTCTTGGAACCATGAAGTTGTTTTTATTTATGTTTCTAGCCTCAGTGTTTGAAAGTCGAAACATCTAGCTGTGTTTTTCGGTGCCGCTTTTTTACAACAGTAAGTTAAATTTGTACAGCATAATGGCTTCACTGGATTTTACTTTTAATGTTTTTTTTTTTTTCTGTAAAGCAGTATAAAATAATTGTAATTTGAGTGACATGTGCGACCGTACCTCTTTTCTCTCAGACCATGGAAGGCTCTAATGAAATAGTGGTCAATGAGACTGTGGCCCAGAGTCTAAGAATAAAATACATAATCAAAGTAATTAAATATAGTAATTAAATCAGCCGATCATAATTTTGAAAATTCAAACGCAAATGTCAGTATTTTATTAGAACAACTATAGGCTAACAAAATATTCCGGATGATGATGAAATCTGCTCAGATGAGATAATTTTTCCGTAATAAAATAATTAATTTTTCAGTTATAACAAAACTGTATAAGATTTATTTGTCTTTTTAATTGCTTCATCATCACGTTATCCTATTGAGAACTGAACAAATCAGAGTACCAAATTTCAACTCTCTTGCGTATCGAAAAAATTTGATGATTAGTAATGAATGAGTGAGGGATTTGTTTTTTAAGGTGGCGACTCACTACCTGACTTTTCACCGACCGATCATTGTACCGAGCAAAAACAAACAGCAAGTCCGGAAGTGTGTCAGGGGGTCCGTACATCGGACCGAGCGCACTGGAGGCTGTTTTGGGGCGAAACATCAAAGAAAAGATTGGTCAGGTGTACGGTCCGATGTACGGTAGTGTGTCAAGGTCAATTTTGCTAAGAACGCCGTACCGAGCCCCTCCCTTCCCCACCCCATCATCTAGCGCCTGACTCACGCTCTCCCTATCCTATCCCTCTATAAACTTCCTTCACCTCGCTTGGTGGATTTGTCCGGTACGATGCTCGGTCCGATGTCTTGCTTGGCGAAATGTTCGGAGTAAATTTAATTCCCTTCACGATGTAATGTATACGGTACGATGCTCTTTCCGATGTCTTGCTCGGCGAAATGTTCGTAGTAAATTTACATCCCTTAACGATGTAATGTCCGGTACGATGCTCGGTCCGATGTCTTGCTAGGCGAAATGTTCGTTACGTCCCTTTACGATGTAATGTACAATCGATGCTCGGTCGGATGTCTTGCTCGGCGAAATGTTCGGAGTAAATTTACGTCCCTTTACGATGTAATGTTCGGTACAATGCTTGGTCCGATATACGGTCTGATGGGAAGTCCAGTAGTGTGTCGCCGGCCTTATAAAAAGGAATTTCCTTCAGGTGGTATCAGGCGGAACCGTATTCCGCGCTCTTCCGGTGTTACAGTATTTGTTAACACTGTCATTAGAAAAATTTATTAACGGTTTAGGCTATTTGTTTGTAAGATTAAAATTTGAATCTCATCTGTGAGAAGTTGAAAATAAACTTATACATTACTAGTTTTCTGTATTATGTACTGTAAAAACCAGTATAGTGCAAATAATGTACTGCTCGTCTTGAGTACATAAAAAACAATCGCCAATCAACCATATAGTGCTGTAAAAACACACGTGTTCTAAAATTGAATTGTACGAGTAATTTAGATGGATAAAGAAGTACGAGGTGGCCCGTGCGCAAACTGCGCATTTTATGATTCTGTATGAATGAAACTCACCTACAATACGTGATGTTGATTATTAAGTGACAGAGATCTATTTTTGTTTACTTAAAAAATTCATGTGAAGGTAATCAGCTGTTAAATTACAATTCAAATAAAGAACTTGCAATAAAAGTTGGTTAACATTTTAAAGCGCCCTCTAGAAATAAATCAAAGGCGAGGGGGGCGAAGCCCGAAACGATATGACCTTTTTACTTACAATTCGTCACTGCGCTATGTCCTAAGCTTTAAAATGACACCTTAATCTTAAAATGGGTTCAGTAGGTCAAGAGGAAAAGGGGCGTAACAGACGAAACCCTTATAGAAATAAGAAGATAGATAGATTCAAATAAATATAATAATACGAGGAATATCTGAAGGGATGTGTGTTCCACGATCTCGAAATCTAGCTGTTAGATTTTGCTTAAAGTTTGCCATTAAAGAGTGTTTTGGCCCAAAAATAAGTTTAGGAACAGCCTCAACCCCAGGAAAAATCGAATTTGGTCTAAAATTAAGTTTTAAAATTGTAATTTTTAACATTAGCTTTATGGTTGCTATTTTGGTAACGAAATAACAACGAAATGTAAACAAAAAGAAAGAACATTAATGTTAAGCAGACTTTTTGAAACAGCTGTTAACTGTGAAGAGGTATAGTTAGTTGTTGGTGGAAATTTAATTGTTTTTTTACCTTCACACTATAACAAAAGTGAATAAAAACCAACGAGCAAGGCTCGGTTAACCTGGTACTTCAAATAAATACAAGGAATGTGTCCCCCCAACATCACTGAGTGATTTATAATGCGATAATGTTTGTGTGTGTGTGTGCTTGTGTTACTGAGAAAGACGACGTTTGCGAAAAGGCTAGTAAGCGCCTCGAACGGACGAATTCCCAGACCCCGTTTTTGCTCAAAACTTGCGTTCGTAGTCCCCTGTTTTGGACGACATTTTTTAACCGATTTGACTGAAAGTGTCTTAAACTGTTCAGAAAGAGTGCCTGCGTGGTTCTTGTACCTCGATAGTTCGATAATGTTCTTAAAAGTATTTTAAAAAAATGTTAAATATCTAGTAATTATCTCCTTTTTAACTGTATTTTTAAGTACTACCGAGTACGTTTTTTATTATTATGAGGTACAAGAACCACGCAGGCACTCTTTCTGATTAGTTTGAGACCAATTCCAATAAAATAGGTTCATAAATGTCGTCCGAAACAGGGGACTACAAACGCATGTTTTTGACGTTTTTCGCAGGGGTGATGAAGACTCTTAATGAGGTTTCATGAGGACTGAACGGATGGCTGTCCATGATGACTCTAGTAAAGGTCTTCTGTTTTCTACGTCGACTTGGTGAGGAAAGTAGATAAAAAAAATCCAAAACACAATTCGTGTTAACCTAAGCAGTCTAAAAAAAATTAATGCAAAACTTTTTTGAAATTGTAGCAGTTGCCTGAAAGAGTTGTCTTTTTATTCCAAAATAACACTTCCTCAATTTAGAGGTTGCCCAGTGGGACAAAGAATAATGACATAAAAATAAAGGAGAGTAGATTACAGAAAATTTTCTTACATTTTCTAAAAGAAATTTAGAAACACTTGTTCTTACAGATGTTTTCATAATTTCCCTCACCAAGTATTGTTGATGAAGGACCGAACACTGTGTGATTCATCAAGGACATCAGTTCAGCCCTCATGAAACATTAGCCACTTTCTCACCATTAAATTAGTGATACGTTTTCACCATAAATATCTTTGACTTGAAGACGAATTTCTCCCAGTTTCCACGTTATTTTTGTTTAAAAATAGGATTATTAAAGAGTCATACATCCTGCAGAATCATCAGTAATCTCAAACATTTTAAACCTGCACGCTAAACAGGACAACATTACTCAAAGCAACCAAAATAACATCAGTTGAGAAGAGATGATTAAGGACAACTAGTGCCACCCACTATCATTGGCTATCATTGCTATGATTGGCACTAGTGCCAATGTGCAGATCGCCGACTACTGCAATCGCAGCAGCGGTGGAAATTGTTAACCAGTACTTATACTTTCTGGATACGCCTCTATTCATTCTAAGTTTACCTAAGGAAAGGCCGGTCGTGATGGACGTAGCGACACTTGAGCTTGGCGGTGATGCTGGGCGAAGGCCTGACTGCATCACGACACAGCATCTCGTACACATCCCGCTCTGGCAGCTCATCTAGAGGCCGGTCCTCCGTACTCTACAAAGGAATACAATATGATGAGTTCAGGGGTAAAACTGAGCCTTGATTTGTGAGGTCTTAAAGCTGCTAAGTGTGGAGGAGTAAACAGAAAGTAAATAAAAACTATTGACTAAAATTGATTTGAATCATGGATGAATCAAAGTTATAAGAGATTAAGGCGTGTTTACAAAGCTTGGGCCGTGGATGTAATTAGCCTAAATCCTTCAGACTTTTGACTAAGAGTTCACATAATTTATTCTCAGGATATCATGAATAGCAAATCGGTGATGTTGTCTTTTGGGCTGCACATGGTTTTTGAGTCGCAGGAGTACTTTCGCTGGCTTGCCATTGTCAGCTACTACTGAAGCAATTATCAGTTGACAATGGCAAGTTGTCGAAAGCACTCCTACAGCTCAAAAGCCATGTACAGCCTGAGGGACAACATCACCAATTTGCTGAACACTGCCGCATGGACCATAACGACATGTTTATACAGTTATCATAAATACGTTTGGATCGAGAGCCTTGGTGATCTGCCCTTAGCTGAAGGTCTCAGCAAGATCCTAATGCTTTTCAAAGGCCTGGTTTTATTTAACTTTTCAAGACCTGTTGTTTGCTCTTTGGTCTCAATTAATTTTGAAGCGTAAACAACCCCTGGTTTTTTGTATGTCTACAAACTTGCTGAGTTTATGTTTTGTCTCATGATAGTGTCTTTTTCTAAGATAGGGAAGAAGGCGAGGTGCCAACTTTGGTTGTGTTAGTTACCCTCATTTACGCCGAAAGTCAATCATTTTTATTGTGTGGAGTATTATTATGAATTAGGTTAATTAATGCATCTAGTGGATTAAACTGAGTTGCTCAGGAATCACACCGCATTGCATCAAATCAAATTGCATAGACCCAAATAAATTCTTTGAATAAAAAAAAATCCTGCATTTCACACTACGATCATGTTTTGTTAATGTTATCCTGGGTGTATCGTATTTTTCATTCATTGAGATATTGGAAAGGCAGGAATTCAAAATGAAAGATTTGTTGTTAGAAATTCAAGCTTAAACTTTCAAACATATTAACTCAAACATGTGAATGAAGGACCACGGAAGACCAGAAAGAAACCACGGGACCAAGAGGACCATGTGAATATTGCCAGTATGAAGGACATTCGTAAAATTGTCATTGTTTACCTTATAGTCTCTTTATAAAACATTACAAGTTAACCGTAACCACCCCACTCGAGTATCTGCCATTTATTGCAAAGAACCAACCTGCGCGGCCGCATCCCTGGGTGTGGTCCACCACCCCTTGGATCCTTCGTGCCATTTAAATTGTTTCTTAACAAACACACTGAATATAGACAAAGAAAATTGCCAAAACGAAAGGTTAGTATAACAAACTTTAAGTTTTCCCCTGTTGGCATGGTATAGTTTTGGTTTACCCGCGCTCCTGTATGTTGAGCGGAGTTGCGTCCTGGTCGATGGCCCGCCTGGTAGAACTTCTTGTTGCCCAGCGCCCTCTGGTGACCCGGCACAATGGTCAGCAGCTCGTCCGTCAGCTGCAGAGCGTTCTGCACGTTGCCTAACAATAACAACATGTAGCCGACGAGCAACACACAAGTTTTAGATCTAGCTTTATTCCTAAATTACTAACTAGGTTTCTGTTACAAATAAAAAATCTTATACTTAACATTTAAGTCACTTCATCTAAACAGAATGACTTATTGATACACCAAGCCTAAATCAGATAACAAATCTGTATTCCTAATTCTGTAAGCAAAATAGTAATGAAACTATACAGGAATTAATAACAAAGTTTTTTAACGTAACCAGCAAATAGGAAAAATGAACATTTTATTCCATAAGTAAAGCTAGTGAACATTAAAAGAATTAGTCTTTTTAATATATTTTTACATTTCTATCTTGAAAATAAAGTTAAGTTAAAGTCTTTTACAGAATACTAATCAGCACTTTTTAGAGCAGGCTCGGAAAAAAACAATAGTCTGTCTCGAACCCACTTATTAGCAAACTTATGAATTAGCTGATAAGTTAAGTAACCAGTTTTTATTCAACAACGTTGTTTGCATTTGCTCTAGCCTCACCTTGCATGTACGTGGAATACGCGAGATACTCGAGTATCTCCCAGCGCTCCACCTTGGTCTTGTTTCTCTCCTGTTCGTGTCTCGCTAGTGCTTCGCTCATCCACAGCACCGTATGGTAGAAGTCTTGGTGGTTGTATGATTGACGACCAGCTCAAAACAGTCTGCCGCTGCAAATTGCCAATATGTTCTATTTAAACTCTTTTAATGTAATTTATAAACCAATAAATAAAGTATCTAGTTTTTGGTACAGTTTTAACCACGATAGTAAATAATATTTTTGTAAAATCTTCTTTCCATCTAAGTAAACAAAAATATTATTGGAGTGTTAAATTTTTTATTGTAGCTGTACTTTACCCGAGAGCTGAGTGCTGTACTGGATGCCGTTGAGTTCTCCCCGCGCCAGGCTGCTGGTACTCAAGTGGTAGGTGTCCTGAAGCCTCATGAGCGCCACCGCCGCGCCAGTCAGGTCCTCTTCTGTTGGGAACTTGAGATTGTCTCGCAGAAGAGTCATGTTTTGTATTGCCTCTGTAACAGCACACGGTCTTGTCAAATTGGGTTACAAACACTGTTGAGTCAAAGAGTGAAAAATGTCAAGTACACTGTAATAGCAAATGAAAAGGTGAACGATCAAGGTAAAAAAATATTTAGAATATATTTGTTACAGAACCGATTCTGCTGAACTTATTATGTATACATTGCACTAGCAATGTGATGTATACGCTGTGTCCAGATCTGTCTAAAACTGAACTTGTAGTGTGAAAATCATTTACCTTGACTAACATCATTCTTTATTGTAGCTTCACATCTTTCCAGTCGACAGTGAGTCTCTTGACCAGAGGAAAGCATTTAGGGGGTTGGACAAGTAGAAGTTTGGATCCTTGCTAGCGTCCTCATGCTCACTGGTGAACTCTATGTACTTCCTGTAACGAAAACACTTTGTCATATTGTTGCAGAACATTCATATTTTAATTTATTAGAAACAAATATTTTTTTTATCTTTAGCTTGTCAGTGCAACAAATAAGTTAAATGATAACACCCCTGTCAAATCAACTCTTGACTTTGGTTGATCTACAGTTCAAGAAACATTGAGACCAAAGCAAAACTGGGTGTTTGGGAACCCCTATTTCCCAATAGTTAATGATGAGTCATGTAACAAATTTGTCAGGTTTTTTCTCTGATTTTGGGGGCTTTCTCATAAGGTGTTTGTATAAAGCTACTTAAAAAAAAAGCTTCGATCATGTGTAATAAACAGGAGAGAAATCGTAAAGATCATTAAAAATACAAACGATTAAGTAATAGATTCTATTACAAAAAATTAATACAATACAGTACGTCCCCTACACACAACCAAACAATGGACTTTATCCATGTACAGGGTCATCATAAAAATGAAAACAACATGCCCATAAAACTTTTACACACTATATGAGTTTATTCTACGACATATTTGCTGAGTTATAGTTTTATTCTATTATGTTTTGAGTGTTAAAACGGTTGTGTCTTGTAGTGCTTAAAATGTTTTACCAAAAAATTGGTCATCATTATTTTTTCATAACTTGTCTTTCATAAACTTCGATCAAACAAGTTTTTCTAAATGATAAAACTGCATTCGCGCAGCATGTAGACAGGCAAATACTTTTTTAATATTTCTTCTTATATGAATAGACAACAGTCACAAACAGTACAGTCAGTGGTCCTGAGCAATGCAAATCAATGTTACAATGTTTCTGGTAGCAGCTGGTCCTGGTAACACAGCAGTAGTTCTCCCACATGAATATGGATGAGCTAGGATTGTTGAGGTGGGCCACTGAGCTGGGAACTGCTACATCACAGAGCTGTCAAAATATTTGACACTACAAATAGCCACAAGGATTTGTGAAACAAGCACTGTATTTAAATCAGCCAAGAATAAAGAACTAGTTCATCTCTAGCAATGACATTTCGTAACTTTTTCAAGCGGTACGGAAAATTGTAATTTATTACGCAAGTAGAGGTGAGAATCACTGCATCATCATTTGGTTACGCATCTGTTCAATGATCAACAAACTCTCTACCAATATTGACTGAGGCCCTCCACAGACGGAAGTCATAAGGAACTCACACCAAGAGTAGGCCTAGTATACAACTGAAATTTCTTATCTAATTCTTTTTATAACGTTTTACTCGTAATATTTTTTTTTTTTTTTTTTACTTACTGAGTAATTTTTTGATCATGTATGTAAACTGAAATTATGATATAAAGATATCCACACAAAGTTTGTAACATGGGTTATAATTTTAAACATTTTACAATTATAATATTTCTAAGATCTCCTGTCTTTAAAACCAGAAATATCTTTCATATTGTGGTATCCATAATCTGTATTGCTGAAGCTCATAAATAAACGTGCAAAGTAAAAAATCAGGACCTAATTCAAAGAAGTATAGACCTCAATTGAATCTAAAGCAAAACATATTTTGTAAATATTATTGTTTTCCTTTTTCCAGGCCGAAGTGTAGCTCTCACAACAAGAAAAGATGTCTTAAAAAGACTTTACAGCAAATTTGGGAGAGGGTTTTAATTTTACTTTTTCTTGGATGGGTTTATGTTGACACAAATAAAGGGTGTATGAAATTGTTGTATTCAGATCAGAAAACAATTCTAGCTAGACCAGGCCCAAGTAAAAAGATTGTCTTACTTTTTAACAAGTTGCAACTTGTGCTCCTGAGCAGCAATGTAGTCCTCAAGGGTGTGCAGCAGGGCAGCTTCGGACTCCAGGAGCTCCTCTAGGTCGACCAGAGCTGTGTAGAGCTCGGCAGAGCACACGGCCAGGGACATGGACACCAGCAACAGTCGGCCCGCCATGCTCACGTCTGCAACAATGGAACATGCAGAGGAACATTTGTAGTAATTTTATTCATTCCCTATGGTATATATTCTTTTAAAAAAAATACAGGTTAGAATAATGTCATGTACAATGCTTACAAAGACATAACCAACATTCTAAAGCAATAAATAATAAAAAATTACAAAAAAAAAAAAAGAAATCAATATAATTGCCTTTATAAAATCAACAGCAATTAATTTTACTTACACAAGATGGGAAAAGCATAATACATGATCACAAGGAACGATGCAATGCAATGGAACAATGCTTGGCTATTACAAATTGCTAATATAACGACTCCTGAACACTGACAAACAAAGACATTACCAAATCCTAACATATTCACTTAGCAGCCATAATTACTTAGCAGCCATATTATTGTTCTTGCCATATATTTATAATTTTCTCTGTTGCAAATGTATTCTTGTTGTACGTATTGTTAAAAAGGGTTGTCCGTTGAAATAAATAAATAACTAAATAAATATTACAACAAATATGAAAACAAACTCTCAAAAATGTTGAGGGGTAGAGGGACTGTAGTGTTAGGAAGCTCAGGATAATCAACAAGCCAAACCTTTTCAACCCATTTTATCTCAGATTCCGAACTAGAATATCATTATGTCATATTATCCTCATCGATGATATCATCAAAGTGGCATTATCCTTTGGTCGATGTAACATCAGATACTACAATATAATATTCGCCATTCATTTTACAAGAGAAACCTTATTTATTTCTTTATAACTTGTTTTCATTTACGTGTCATCTTATGAAAGTGATAACTATTCTGAAAAAATACTAATTAAAGTTACTAACTTTAGGGTCAGACCAGGAAAAAATGATCTTTTTACCCTTCACCATATTTAATCAGACGAATGGTAACGCAATGCGTTGCACACAATTTAAATGGCTTCTGCCCACGGTGGGTGGTTTGCACAAGTGATAATTCCTTTAAAGGGCAGTTTAAGTGGATCCAGATCGGGACGGAGACAAGGAGATTGCAGGATGGAGGATGGATGTTCACGCAACGCGGGAAGGGGAGAGAAGAGACGGTAACGTTGGCGTTGGCAAACACCGCGCCGACCGCGACCGGCGAGTCGTGGCCGTGGCTCACAGTGGCGGAGGCGGCAGCTACCGGTACCGGTAACGAGCAGCACCGTCGGTACCGACTACCGTCAGCCGTGGGTCGGGACCGGCTAATTACCGGGACCGTCAAGTTATCGGAGGCGAATGTGAACCAACACTATGATTGGTTTCAGATTTCGTACATGTGATTGCGATTGCAGTGTCTAGTATTTGAGGGCATCGGCATTATGGACTGTACGTCCTGTGTCTAAAGATTTGATTTAAGTATATAAGAGGTCAAAATTGTGGTTCGGATCATACGTTAAACTGTAGGTCCCTAGATACCATTGGCTGTTGGGCTATGAATTAACAGTAATGTCTAAGGAGAATGTCGGCCTTAACATATAGCCTATATTTATATTTTGTTACTTCTGTTATGTATTTAAATGTTTATATTACCGAGTTAATTTCTCTTTTGACTTGTGTAAGATTTTATAAATTGTTTTCTGTAATTTTAATGTTAAATTTTATTGTTTGTTGTTTGGTAAAATAGTTTAACTTTAATGTTGAATTTTTAATTGTTTTCTTATTTGTTAAAAATTTAATGTTGAATTTTATGGTCTGTTATTTGGTAAATAATTTATATCACTGCATTACATTTCTCTCTTTTGACTCTTGTTAAGATTTTTTTTGAATTTTAGATTTTTTTATGATTCTTATGATTTTTTATGATTCTTAGCTAACTGAGTGTAGCCTACTCCTGACCGTAGCCTCTCTGCTATTAATTGTAGTACCTGACAATTGCTAATACATATGTACAGTATGTCAATGGCAAATAAATGACTGATTTCTGATTTCTGGATTTCTGAACAAGACTACAAGATCGCGCCACACATCCTACACTCATCTCTCATTCAACTTTGGCTTTATAAACTACCTATTGAGTTAGGTCGCCACTTCAGTTTAAGGTATTAATGGTTTTATGTTAATTGCTGATTGAACATAATACAAAACATTTCTTGTGTTGCGGAGTGAAAAGATTCGTACAGTAGGCCTTTTAAACATTTTAATACACATCTGGACAAGAGGTTATGCTGTCGCTATCATCGATGTATGACCGCTATTATAATACCAAAGATTTATGTATGTGATTTCAGAAAGTGATAGTGTATTTAGAATATTTTGTTATATAGTAATAATGTATTTGCTAAAGCTGCGTCCGAAAGGGCAGAACATGTCCGCCGAATATGCCGAACTTTTGTTTGTAGGTATTTTTGTTGAATGTAAAACATATGGTCAGTAATTAATTATTTTCGTTAGGAACAATAAGGTTAAACTACCAATAAAGGTTTTTATAACCAATAAATCTGGTTTATAACCTTGTTGATTGGGAGTGTTTGGTGTTTTTTTTTCGCTGAACAAGTTCGCCACTACAACTAAACTTGGCAAAAAAACATACAAAATTAATATTTGTTGTAGCCATATATGTTCGGACCAGGTGCGGACGCAGCTATTTAATTAATTTTAAAACATGAATTCTGTACAAACAAGACCTCTTGCATTGCTTTCATCACGAATGACGATTTCGAACAATATAAAACACTAGGCCTGAATAAAAGTAGAATATTTTACCCTAACTTAATCAAACTATGTAGGCCTACTATAGACCAACAAATGCTCGGTATTCTATAATTTAATAAAATCCTAAACCATCCACAAATTGATTTACTGAACTTTTCACATGTCTAAATTAAACACAAGAAAAATATATTTGAAGAGTGAACGGCGAATATACGCTATTGACAACTACGCATTATTATTTCCACCTCTCTCGTCTTCATGGTCTTCGTGGTCTTATAATGTAGCCTTTTTCCATTATATGACCTTTGGAACAACGTGAAAATAAATTAGGGCAAATTTAAATGAATCATTACAATGCAAATTAGAACATAACTTTATACCGAACAATGGCCAATTTACCCAACCTTATAATGAATACTGAATGCCGTGCGAGAAGATTATGTCAAGTTTGCAGCTAGATTAACCCTGAGTCTGAAATGAGGGACACAGCCTTAACATTAAGGAACAATTTCCCTCTGTATCTGTGACTACTAAGGTACGAAACAGATAAAAACCCCTACTGTGTTATCTATTTGGTGAAAATTTATTGTTTTCTGTAGGCCTAAGCTTTAACTAATTGTTTTATATTTGTAAATAAAGTACAGAGGACATAACGAATCGCAGTGTAATAATTAAACGAAAAATAAATTACCACGTGAAATGTATTTATGATACTTGACTTGTTACGTCGCCGCCCGCCGGCAACCAAGATAAAATAATATCCAAAAGTGATCGTTGTCAGTATCATTTGCCATACTGATGTAGCTTCTGTAAACCTATAACCTAAGTTAATTTTTTTTCATCACTCCGTATACGAAAGTGACAACTTTCCGTACAGCTGAGACCTTGGAAAGTAGTCATTTCCCAAACTGTCACCGTCAGCTGATTTTACTGACCTGTACGGAAAGTAACGTTTGTAAACATTACTTTCCGTCCAAGGTAAACAAACTTTTCCGTACAGCAACAATCAGCTGGGTTTAAAACAAATTAAATTTTGAATTCCAGCTTTGTTTACTTTGTCCAATGGCGAAGAATTTACAAAAATAATCCTCCTTTAAAACTTCCACATTTATTAATAATTGCGTCGTGATGAAAAGTATCGTTCACAACTTGTCCGGAAAGCCCATTTCCAGGCTCGATAGTGTTTTCCACGCTCGGCTTCGCCTCGCGCGTAAAACACTATCTCGCCCAGAAATGGGTCACTTTCCGGACTAGTGGTGAAATATACTATTTATTTACCGCTAACTTAAACCCAAACAATAAAATAAAATAAAATAAGTAGTGGGAAAAAGCCACTTCTAAACCGGAAGTGACGTCAGCTGCCAGGGCAGCTGCAGGGGTCAGATGGTGTCAGCTGCCAGGGCAGCTGCAGGTGCAGATGGCGAGAGCATATGCCCTGAATTTGAAGTAGAATTGGGCATGAATTAAGAGTTAGTTGAAAAGTAAAATTCAACTGTGTTAACTAAACTCTAAAAGTTGAACAAAAATTAAGAGTAAGATCAAAACTGAAATTCAACAGTTATAACTGGGGGCCTGGAAAGTATGTCAAGGTCATCCAGAGTAAGTTTTAAAAAAGCCTACCCAACTACCACCAGAAATAGTTCAAAGTTGAACTAGTTGGTGATAGTGGGATAATTAATTCATTCGTGCCATGGGAGAGGTGTTTATTGTTTGAAAGTTGGCGATTGAATGAGAAGCGCCGCCTAGGGAGAGGGCTTATAAAATGGCAACCTTCTCCCCACCACCCCTTCCCCCACTCCTTTAGACCAATAACCGGTCGCCGACTCTATGTGGTGAAACTGAACTAGACATGGCGGCCGCCATGGATAAGTCTAACCTCAAACCTTAGCTTAGCTGAAGAGAATAGAGGAGCATGAAGTAGGAATTGTGGTGACAGCGCTTATATGAGGAATAGTAGGGGTAAAATAAAAAAACTTGTTGAACACAGTCGATAGGTGTAACAAGTTCAAAGTTGTTGAATTGTAACATAGAATGCAAAATGTTGTAAATAACATTATCATCAACATTAACCTGCGAAGTCTTTGAGTATAATGGGTTAAAACTGTACTTCTTTCTAACTCTATTTAAATTAGTTTTACACTTTGAAATTGAAGGTTTAGAAGTACTTCGTAATATGTGTTGTGTTCGCAAAAGCTTTAATTTTAAACATTGTGCAGTCATCATAACCGATGTGTTAAGTTCAGAAGTTAAAATAAGACTGAGATATAAAATGAAGTGTAAAAGAAATTGAAACAGAAAGCCAGAGTAGTAATTTTATAGGTTAGAATTTACGAAGGCTATTCCATGGATAATTCTAACCTCAAACCTAGTAAGTGAAGTAGTCATAACATAAAACTAACGAGAGATGATGACCGAGCGGATGCGAGGCAATGAATGTTTGTAGCGCGATAAACTACCCACCTTTATAGAGGCAATAACTCCAGCCAGATGGCGGCAGATGGCAAGCAAATGACTGGTTGACCGACTTTCACCTGAGTAGTAAGAGAAGTAGGGTTCTGTGTCTATCCCTACTCCTTGGGGTCAATGACCGACCGGAAAGGTCAATGACCTCCCCCCCCTTCCCCCCCTCCCCCCTCCCCCCCCTTCCCCCCCCTCCCCCCCTCCCCCCCCTCCCCCCCGAAAAAATGGAGCCCCCCCCCTTCCCCCACTCCTTCCCCCACTCCTCCAGGTCAATGGCCGGTCACCACCGGTTGATGACTTTATGTGGTGAAACCAGACTAAATATGGCAGCTGCCATGGATAATTCTAACCTCAAACCTGCTGCGCATGCAACAAGTTCTCCGGATCGGAATGAGTCTATGCTATGCGCATGCGCCTAGTCCTGTATTACTCACTTTAGCGCTACTGCACATGGATAATTCTAACCTCAAACCTTGGATCTGTGTTGTTGCGCATGCGCCGCTCCCCACTCCTTTGCCTTCCTTTTACACTGGTGCGAACTGGACTGGATTGAACACTGTACTGGAGTGAAACAACTTCCCCCACTACTCGAGAATCCGAGGAGCAATACGAGCCTGATCTTAGCGTCAGTCGTCAACAAACTTTCATAGCGAAAGGTTGTTGGCGACTCAGCAAGAGGTTTCAAATATATAGTAGGCCTATATATATTTGAACTTCTTCTACTACGTTGCGTTTTTTAATGCAATGTGGTATGTGTGTGTGTGTGTGTGTGTGTGTGTTTAGTTTTAAGTTGTATTTAATTTAAGAAATAATTTGCGCATTGCGATGTTAGTTATAAGTTGGGTTTAGCATTAAGGTGTATTAATTTTAAGAGGTGTTTAGCATTAAGGTGTATTAATTTTAAGAATAATGATGGTATTTGGTTGTGTTGAATTATTTGGTTTTTAATAATGATGTGTTGTTAGTTTTAAGTGTTGATATTAATAATTTATGTTGTTGTTTTGCCTTTCAGCTAGATGTTAGGGGGTAGATTAACTGTAAATTCAGAAGTTCAGTTGAACTTCACTTAGAAGGGGTGGGACATCCGCAAATTGCGGACTAGGTTTTTTGCATTTTGTTTAGGAATATGATGGGTGGGATTAGTTTGGGTGGGTGTTAGAGTTGCGTTTCTGCATTAGCTGTTCCAGTTTCCCTGAAATTAATGGTTACGCTTTGATGCGGACGGGACGTTACGCTTTGATGCGGACGGACCAGGGCCTCCCTGCTGTTCCAGTTTCCCTGAAATTAATGGTTACGCTTTGATGCGGACGGGACGTTACGCTTTGATGCGGACGGCCCAGGGACCTCCCTTGCAGAACGTAACTAGTGGGTTGGGAGTGGGAACCGCTAGGCAAACAGGGTGGTGGGAACAGTATTACTGTTCCCATCACCTTGGATCATTATAAATCTTGAATGACCTTGACCCACTTTCGGAAGGGTCAATGACCCCCCCCCCCTCCCCCTCCCCACCCTCCCCCCCACCCTCCCCCCCTCCCCCCCTCCCCTCCCCCCCCCCGAAAAAATGGAGTCGATCCCCCCCCCCCTTCCCCCACTCCTACCCCCACTCCTTCCCCCACTACGGGTGAACGACCGGTCATGACCTGAAAAATTAAAATGGCTATAACTTGATAACGGATTGACGGATTTGGACAAGCGATACATCATTGAAAAGGTCTATGTAAGACAAACATTTTGGTAAAAGAAGAATTTGGTTATCTTATTTTAGTCAAAAGTTATGCGAATTATTTTAAATAAATACCTTCTCTTTCCCCTTTTCCCCCACCTCCCAGGTCAATAATCAGTCTCGGCCAGCTGCTACCCCTCTCATTTGCATATTGTTATAAAAGACGCACCGACTGCGGCTAACATTTCATTCTGATTCCAGACGTTACGCTGCGAACTTGGAGCCACAACCATGTTATCTCTGCCAACTACAACTTCTACTTTAACTTCTACTTCGACTTCTATTTCTACTACGGCTGTTCCTGCACCTAAGAAAACTCTTCGCCTCAAAAACCTTCCTGATTGCTACAAGAATCGACTTGCATCTCAACCTTCAACTTCTGGAGCTATTCTTCCGCCAACTAACACTTCTAGACTTCGTAGTATTTTTTCACCGCCTTCGCCTTCAAAGGACTCCGCACCACCATCAACTACTATGCCGCCACCGCAGAAGCCAGTTCACCACCATCCTAATACCCCTTCCGTTGAAACCATTGTTCATCGTCTTAGCACACCCATTATCCCACTATCACCATTGCCTCCTACCCCACCACTTAGTACACCTGAAGATCATACCTATCACAAAACTGAATCCTCTCAACCTGCTACTAAATCATCTCCTAAATCAGCTCCTAAACCAGCTTCTAAACCAGCTCCTAAACTTACTCCTAAACCTACTCCTAAACCCGCTCCTTCAGAGCAATTTCAATTATTACAAGAACAGCGTCGTAGGGCATTTAGCCGTCCCACTACTTGCCCTGAAATGCTTACTAGGGGAATTAAGAAAGGATCACCTTGTGGGAGGAAATGTGTAAAAAACGAAAGTTTTTGCCGTGTACATGTCGTAAAACACATTTCTGAACTACAAGTGACAGAAACCCCCACTGTTGAATACCAATCCAAAATTATTGGTGTGAAAGGAAATAGGCTTAAGAGAGGTTGTGTCTATTTTTTTGAAAGTGTTATTGACAACGAACACATTTTGGCAACTTGTAACGGCGTAAGATATAATATTAAAGTGATTGAATCCTTGCGCAAAGAGAAATCCGTTTATGAGTTAGACTCTAAAGACTATCTCCTCAGACACAAACTGGATGGTATTACAAGGTGGGGGCGTAGCAAGTAAATTCACATAGCTTTTTCCAAATTATTGCTTAAAAAAATACTGGGGGAGAAACACAACGCGTTATAGCGTTGTGTTTCTCCCCCATTATTTTTTAACACTCTAAGTCTCGTGACCTACTAACCTACTTCCATCCAAGTAGTAAGAAAAGTACTTCCCCCACTCCTTTGGGTCGATGACTGGTCATGGTCAGCACCTACCCCTCATTTGCATACTATTATAAAAGCGGAGCGAGCGTTGGTCACCCCTTCATTTTTCTTCTACACGCCGCTCTTGTCGTTTCGTCTCTGCTGTTTATAATATTTCTTGCTTCAAAATGCCTCCTCATCTGAATGAAAATTTTAATTTTTCTGAAATTTCTGATGTTTTTGAACAATCTGAAGACACTTTAAGTAACGACAGTGAAAGTGAAGATGATGAGGACGATGATGATTATACTGTTGAACTTAGTGAAGAACGTAAAGTCATAGCAATTGATCCACAATTTCCATTTGATACAATAGAAAAGTTTATGGCTGAAGCTAATAAATGGTTGGACTCAGGATGTTATGTACGAATTGACTCTTTTATATTGTATGGTGATAGTCATTCTTTCCTTGTCACACCAAATGACAGAGACCGCATGTTGCAGTGGGCACAATCTATGATGGAGTGCTACGAACAAGGTGTGGACACTGGCGGCTATTTTCTTGCACAACTAGTGTAATAACAAATTACCCTTCCCCCACGTAGTGAAGAAGGAAAAGAAATATTAGGAATCTAATTATAATACTTCCTTCCACATATAAAGAAGAAGGGGAAAGGAGTGGGGATTATAAAGTGGTGGGGGAATGTGTATAAATGCAGGTTGTTTCAAGAGACTTTTATTATTATTGTGGCTTTAGCAGAAACAACATGGAGTTTAAATCTTCAGCAAAAATAAGGAATAATATAATAAAGAAAGAAATTCGCAAGAAAGAAAAGATTGAACTTATAAAATTACAACTTATAATACCTTCCATTGAAATTGGATGTAGCAAACTAAAGACTTTGGTGAAAACTAACGAATATTTGTTACAATTGCTAAAAACAATCGAAGAGTTGAAGAGAAAGAATGGACATTCTACATAGTAAAATTTGAACATTTTAATATAAATAAGTAAACTGAAAAAAGTAGATGTAGAATAGAGAGCGAGGAATAGATCACTTTGTGGTAATGGACTAACATGCCACTTAGTGCTCTATTCCTCGTTCTCGCGTTAAATTGGATTACCTTGACCTATTTGTTTGACTGTTAGAATTTGGTTAACACTGTTGAATTTCAGTTTTGAACTAATGTTTATTCTTGTTCAAATGTTAGAGTTTCTTAACACTGTCGAATTTTAGTTTTGAACTAACTTTTAATTTATGCGAATTTTTAATTCAACTCTAGTTAATTTATGTGCAAATTTAGTTCAACCAAGTGCCTGTGCTCTAGCCATTTCCACCCTAACATTTGTTCTTTCAACATCTGTCCTAATAGATGTTTGGAGGGCAGGTGTTTGGTTTTAAAAGTAACTAAAATTAGTTGGGTGGGGGAAAGTTAGTTAAAGCTTGAATATAAAGAAGTATATACTAAAACTCCAATGGGAATAAAGAACACGAATGAACAATTAGTTTGTAGAAGGTTAATATTTTTATTTAAAAAGTTTGATTTCCTTGTATAGTGAAGAAGATGAAATAGTGGTGGGGGGACCGTTATAAAAGGAGGAACGCGAGAGCCCATTTCATTTCTTGGCAAAATTTCGAAGAGTAAACATCTCAACATGTATCGTTGCGATAAATGTTCGGAATCGTTTCACGATGAAATTCTATTAGACTGTCATAAAGAACTAATTCACAACAACCCAGAAGAAAAACAAGAACAACAAGAACAAGAACAACAAGAAGAACAAGAACAAGAACAAGAACAAGAACAACAAGAAGAACAAGATGAAATAACAGCAACATCTTCAACTACTTTACCGAATCTACAAGTATTTGCATTACCCGGTAAAGTAGTAATGCATCATAAGATTCAAAATGAAAACTTGAAGCTAGAAGAATTTATTAGAGAAGCAAAACCAATCGTAAGTAAAATTTTAAAAGAAGAATTGAAAAGATTAAACTTTCTTAAATTTGGTTTACTACTAGAAGCTATGTTTATAAATGTACAAGAAGAATTATCACCAAGAGGATTCATAACAAAAAACCGAACCATTATGGAAAGTTCAAACATTGATTCAATAATAGAAAATTGTATAGAAGAAATATTAACAAAAATTCAGGAACACGAAGGAAGAGGATCCGGATGGAGTCTTACAAGTATTGAAGTATTAGATATAAGAGTTCACAAACATGGATATGGACTAATGGGATCTAGTTACATTCCTTTACCAAAAAGAATTGAAAATACAAAATCTTGTGTTAATGTTAAAAATGAAGACAATGAATGTTTTCGTTATGCAATGACAGCTAAATTTGTACCACATCATGTGAATAGACCTAACCAAGAATATGAAAATCAAAGATTTAGATACAATTTTCAAGGAATCACTTATCCTGTATCACTGAAAGATATATCAAAATTTGAGAAGAAAAATCCTGGTACGTCTATCAATGTTTTTGCATTAGATAGTTCAAACAAAGTGTATCCTTTACGTATTGCAAAAGAAGAGCTACCAGATCATACGGATTTACTACTACTAACGCGAGGAGATGTGTCTCACTATGTGTACATAAAGCAATTTGATCGTCTTGTTAATAAGCAGCTTTCTAAAGATCGACACAGAAAGTTAATTTGCAAGAGATGTTTCAATTTTAAACGAGATGGGCTACACTCAAGAGAATGGTTACAAGAGCACAAAAGATTATGTAACAATAATTATGAAGCAAAGATTATTTTACCTTCGGAAAGCAGAGCATTTGTTACATTTGAAAAGGTTCATCATCAGTACCGTATTCCTCTAGTTGTGTATGCGGACTTTGAATCAACACTTGTTCCTGTTGAAGATGAAAATTGTGAAGCTAGAAAAAGTGTCAAGTATCAAATGCACAAACCAAACAGTTTTTGTTTAATGGTTAAATCAACATTATCAGAAGAACATTTAAACAGATATGGATTAACTTCAGAACCTCTAGTATATCGTGGTGAAAATGTAGAAAAAATATTTCTTGATCACTTATATTCAATAGCTGGAAATGCACAAAGATTATATACAAATATTGTACCAATGAAACCGATGGAGGAAGAAGAAGAAATTCAACATGAAAATGCAACTCGATGTTTCTTATGCAAAAATGATTTTACTATTGAGAATTATAAAGTTAAAGATCACGATCACCTCACAGGTTATTACAGGGGTGCTGCTTGTAATAAATGCAACTTAAGCTATCGTTTACCACTATTTATTCCTGTGGTTCTGCATAACCTCAGTGGGTACGATGCTCATTTTATAATACCTGAACTAGGAAGAGACGACGGTAAAATCGATGTGTTAGCTGAAACTTCAGAGAAGTTCATAAGTTTTTCCAAAGAAGTTGGAAACATGAAACTAAGATTCTTGGACTCCTACAGATTTATGCCGTCGAGTTTGTCCAAACTTTCAGAAAATTTAAGGAAACAAGATTTCATCGAAACAAAGAAGATTGTAAATAACAATAAACTGGATTTGGTACTTCGGAAAGGTGTGTTTCCATATGATTACATAGACAGTTTAGAAAGATTTAATGAAACATCACTTCCGGCTAAAGAAGAATTCAAAAGTAAACTTTATGACATGGACATATCTCAAGAGGACTATGATCATGCATGTAAAGTATGGAACGATTTAGGATTTAGAACATTGGGAGAATATTCAGATTTTTATGTTAAATTGGATGTAACTTTACTATGTGATATAATGGAAGAATTTAGAAATACATGTTTTGCAGCATATGGATTGGACCCTCTTCATTCGTACACTTCACCTGGATTAGCATGGCAAGCTATGTTGAAAGAAACAAATTGTAAAATACAACTTCTTACTGATATAGATATGGTTATGATGTTAGAGTCAGGAGTTCGAGGGGGATTGACGCAAAGCGTTACACGACATTTCAAGGCGAACAACAAGTATCTGCCCGATTATGATGCATCAAAACCAACAACATTCCTGGGTTATTTTGATGCAAATAACTTATACGGATGGGCAATGTCGAATCCCCTTCCATATGATAATTTTAAATGGATAGATCCAGAATCGATTGGAAACATAATGGATATACCGAAGCATGGTGAAACTGGTTACATTTTTGATGTTAATTTTGAATATCCTGAACATCTTCATGATCAACATTATGATTTACCACTTCTTCCTAAGACTGAAATTTCCCCTACTGGAAGATGGCCAAAATTAATGATGACTTTAACCGACAAGTCTCGATATGTTGGACACTACTGGATGATACAACAAGCTTTAGACTTAGGATTGAGAATTACAAAAATTAATCGAGTACTACAATTTTCTCAATCTTGTTGGTTAAAACCTTACATCGACAACAACACAAGAAGAAGAGCCACCGCTACATCAAGTTTTCAAAAAGATTTTTTCAAATTAATGAATAACGCAATATTTGGCAAGACTTTGGAAAACAAAAGGAAACATAAGGATATCAAATTGGTAACTGATCCAGTAAAATTACAGAAATTGGTGCAACAACCAAACTTTGGTTCATCTATAATTATTAATGAAAATCTAGTTGTTATTTCCATGAACAAGAAGTCAGTTACAATGGATCGTCCTTTGTATCTTGGAATGTCAATCTTGGATATATCAAAAACACATATGTACGAGTTTCATTATAAGAAGATGGTTAACTATTATGGAAGAGAGAACATTGGTATTGCATATATGGACACGGATGCACTAATTTACTGGATTAAAACAAATGACATGTATGAAGATCTACGCACCTTTATATATAAAGATGATTTCGACTTTTCCGATTATCCTAAGGATCATCCAAATTACGACTATGACAGAAATAAGAAAGTATTGGGAAAATTTAAAGATGAAACAAATGGTGTGCCGATGATGGAAATTGTAGCATTAATGTCCAAACTGTATTCATTTCAACTGTACATAAACGAGAGGAACGAACATCAAGTCACGAAGAAGGCCAAAGGAATAAAAACTTCTTTCCTGAAGAAGAACGTACAGTTTGAACATTATAAAAGATGTTTGTTTGAAAATGTTGAAACAACTGCAACGTTCAACACTATTAGAAGTTATAATCATCAACTTTTTAGTGTCAAAGAAACAAAGTGGGTATTAAGCTACAAAGATGACAAGCGCCATATTTTAGAAGATAAAATTAATACTTTACCATTCGGCCACTACTCTCTAAACCCTATCGACCAGTAAACCTATTCTTCGTCCTCTACCTTCTTCCTTTTTCCTTTCCGTAAAGAAGAGGGGACATGGCAAGCCCAATGCCATGTTCCCTCTTTTTTACACTAATATGAAATGGCCTTGACCTATATACAAACTATATAAATGAGAATAAACTATTCTATGGATCAGTATTTTTACATGCAGTGTACAAGCAACATATGAAGATGGAAAGTGTGAAGGACAAGATTGTAAATGAACTACATAAACCAGCAAGAAGAAGATTTCCAAGAAGAAGTACAATCATTAAAGGAATGAATGATCTTTATCAAGCTGATCTCATTGAAATGATACCGCACAGTAAATTAAATAAAGGATTTAAATATATTTTAACAATTATAGACTGTTTTACTAAAATAGCTGACGCTTTACCAATGAAGGATAAGACTGGTAAAAGTGTTACAAAAGCTATGGAAACCACAATACAAAGAAATAAATTTACATTAAACATCTACAGACCGATGATGGAAAAGAATATTTTAATAAAGACTTTGGAGCTTTGATGAAGAAATATCAAATAAATCATTATTCTACAAATTCTGAAGTTAAAGCTTCAATAATTGAAAGATTCAATAGAACATTAAAAGGTGCGATGTATAAACAATTTTCAAAAAGAGGATCATACGTGTGGTATGACATATTACCACAACTTATAAAAGAGTATAACAACAAATATCATCGTACCATTGGAATGAAACCTATCCAGGTAAATAGTGCTAATGCCAAAATTGTATTACAACGCATTAAAAATAATACAACACCGAAATTGGAAAAATTGCAACCAAAGAAGTTCAAGGTCAACGATAAAGTTCGTATAAGCAAATACAAAGGTGTATTTAGTAAAAGATATCTACCAAATTGGACTAATGAAGTATTTACAACTTATAAAGTGCAACCAACTATACCTGAAACCTATTTATTAAAGGATAACAAGGGTGAATTACTTCAAGGTGGATTTTACGGACACGAATTGTTGAAATCAACAGTCGGTGATGTATATCTTGTCGAGAAGATTTTACAAAGGAAAAAGGATATGGTTAAAGTCCGGTGGTTAGGGTTTGATAAAAGTGAAGACTCTTGGATTCCTTCAAAAGACTTAGTATAGTTGTTTAATAGCTCATTGTGTGTTTAACCTTTATACAAGATGGAGATTGTACAACAAAAAGACCGATTTAATATCAATAACATTGATGAATTGACAGTTGACAATGATAAGTTAAATCATGGAAAACATGGTGAATTACTACCAAATACGATAAGATGTCTAATAACTGGTCCTTCAAATTGTGGAAAAACTAATGTTGTTTTTAACCTTATAACTAATCCTAAAGGATTGCGTTTTAATAATATATACATTTTTTCAAAATCATTGCAACAACCAAAATATCAATTATTGGATAAAGTACTTGCAAGTGTACCTGAAGTGAATTTTTACAAGTTTAATGCCAGTGAAACAATTATGCAACCAAATGAAGCAAAACCATTTTCTATTTTTATATTTGACGATGTTTCTTGTGAAAATCATGACACAATAAGGAATTATTTTGCTATGGGAAGACATCATAATATTGATAGCATTTATATTGGTCAAACATACAGTAAAATTCCAAAACAACTTATAAGAGACAATGCAAATATGTTGATCATCTTCAAGCAAGATGAAACAAATTTAAAGCATATATATAATGATCATGTAAATGCGGATATGCCATTTGAAAAATTTAAAGAGATGTGTGGCAAAGCATGGAATGAGAAATATAGCTTTCTCGTTATTATGAAGGAAGAAGATATTAAAAATGGTAGATATCGTATAGGGTTGGATAAATTTGTATTTATGCGTTGAACTACCGATGCTACATCTAGTTACACGTTGAACTTCACAGTGTAAACATGGTGAATCAAGAAAAACTATTGAAAGAAATAAAATCACTCAGTGATTCTATTAGGATGAAGAATCGTGCATTGAGGATGGGTTTAAGTGAAAGAGAAGAATTTCTAGAGACTACATTTAAACCTATTACGGAACCTTTAAAACAGATATCAGAAACTATTGGTAAACCTCGTTATGAAGGAGATGTTTTACTACCAGTTTCTAAACAAGAAGTACAAGCATTAAAAAAAGAAGAAGATGATGATTCATATACAAGTGCTAGTGAGCAAGAAGAAACAAAAGAAGAAGAACCAATTGTTGAAAAGGAAGAAGAACAGCCAATACCTGAAGCTGAACAATCTATTCCAAATTTAACTCAATTGAGTAGCGATATATTACAACATGGACCTCTTGGAAGAAAATATATAATGAAAATGCTACATGACATGAAATCAAACCCGAATTTGAGTAGATCACACGTATACGGAGCAAGAATTGATGGGAATGAATTGAAGATTGGCGATTCAAAGCTTGAAATAACACAAGACGATTACATCATTATTGGTGAGCATAGATATAAAGGAACAAAAGGATTATATGAATTAATTTTTAAAAACATACCACTAAGATATTCATCCAAAGATTTAAGTGTTTTTAAGGAGATTCTACAAAATACTAACGCTCATAAAAGAAACTACTTAAAGGATGGAATGATTAATCGTTCACGTGCAACAAAATATAACATCGTTATAAAAAAGTTGTTTCCTCCACGAAAATTGCCAACATTACGTACTGCACCAGCGGTAAGACAACCACTGAAAAGAAAATCTTTATCACTTATGGATTTATCACTTCTTGAACAACATGGTAAAAAGAGTAAAGGAGATACTTCAACATCTGGTAAAGGATTGATGAAAAATCTATACAATACAAATGTGATTTACTACAACGATATCAATAAATTGGTTGATAGAATGAGACTATTGCATGAAGCCATGGAAGCCGGTCATACAGGTTTGAATAATGAATGGGTGGCTCTAGTTGATGAACTTAGGAATCGCGGTATAGTCGTATAATTGTCCGTGGATATAAAAGAGGTGCAAGCATAAGACGTATCAGTTCTAACATGAGCGTCGACAAGTTCGGACGGTACTCCGCTTTAGGAGTGCAAGTTGGAGAAGACAGAAAAAGAAGTGGATTACCGCAAACACCTGAAGGTGACTATAGCATAAGTAATAAACGTTTAAAACTAGTTAAAGATCCAGAAGAAGATACTGATGGAGCAAATTTGAAGACAGTAAAAGAAGCTACTTCAACATCATTAAAATTACATAAGAATACTTACGATGTTAAATCACATAGATTAATTAATGTTGGTAAACCAACTGAAGGTTCTGATGCAATTACTAAAGAGTACTTATCATCTGAACTTTTAAATACTTTAAAATTGCAATGGGGTAATAACTTAAAAGATGGACAAACGTATAATGCTGGAAATTATAGAATAACCAACGTGGGAAATCCCAAAAATGATAAAGATTCAGTTAATAAAGAATATTTACATTCTATAATACCGGAAAAAACTGAACATGGATTTTCTTTTTATAAATTTATTATAAATGACATTGGATACCCAAAGGAAGACGGTGATGCTGTAAACCTAAAATACATCAAGGACAACTGTATTTTACAAGATGGTGATGAAATCGATTGTCATGGGAAAGTGTTGTCAAATGTAAAGTTCGGTTCTCAACCAAAAGATGCTGTTACTATGGAACAATTATCTAAAGAATTAAAAAAGGAAACATCCAATTTTGTAAAACATGAAGATGCCGTGTTAAAGCGGGGAGATAAATTTATACATGGAAATGAAAAGTTTAATTTAATGCAAGGAAATAATGATGAATGGGATGCAGGACATAAAACAATAACAAATGGAAGATTTGGTATAAAAGATACAGATGTACCTCTAATGGTGCAAACATTAATTGCGAGTGGTGGTACATTAGGTACATACAATGGTCGTAATAGAAGAATAAAAGATATTTATCCTGGTTACGAAGAAAATGATTGTGTTACAATGAAACAAACAATAACTTGGGATAAACACTTTGGGACCCAATATGATGCAAAGATGAAGAAAATAATTAATATTTTACCAGGTGAAGATTCAAATGATGCTGCTACTATTGGACAAGTCATAAAAACATCAAAAAGTGATTCAACAGCTTACACATGTAATGATAAACGTATTATGCAATTACATGATCCTCAACATCCAAAAGATGCTGTAAATTTAGATTGTTTAATAAGAATAGTGGGCAATTTACTTATTGATACCCACAATCATATAGCTAGTACAACGAGTCATGTGATGATTCAACCCGATGAACGAGAAGCTTGGATTAAAAATAGAATTATAAATCAGTATATAATTAATTTGAATAACTAAGTCTTTAAATATAAAAGATTTTGCACAAGTTATTTATTTGTGTAAAGTATCTCGTGGAGTAAACACGCCAGTTATATAAGACAACATAATGAAGACCGTATCGCTCAGTCATCGTCAAGACAGCGGCAAGAGAGGACGTGGTATAACATCAGCTGCATTATCCCTGCTTAGACGGATTCCAGTTGGTGCTGTTGTAAATCGAACGATAGACGCTTTACCATACGAATTACATCTGCCCGGAGGTTATCAATATTGTGGACCTGGAACTAAGTTGGCAAAGCGTTTAGCAAGAGGAGATCCTGGAATTAATAAATTAGATCAAGCTTGCAAGGAACACGATATAGCATATTCAAAGTATAAAGATTCAACAAATAGATCAATAGCAGATAAAATTCTAGCGGAAAAAGCTTGGCAAAGAGTAAAATCAAGTGACGCAAGTATTGCAGAAAAAGCATCGGCTTGGGCAGTAACTACAGCCATGAAGACGAAAGCAAAGTTAGGTGGTGGAAAACGTCGCAGAGGAAGACCTGCAAAGAAAGGCGCTCCCAAAAGAGGTGGAAACATTAAAAAAGGACGTCGTAGAACTCATAAGGCAAATGTAAAGAAGACTTCTGTTTGGCAAATGGTAAAAAACGGAGCAGGTTTATACCTAAGACCATACCGTGTGTACTAAATAAGAAGAGTCAATTGATAATTCCAAATAAAGCCTTAACAAATCATCAGTTAAATGATTATGTGAAATGTTTGAAAATACCATTCTTTCGAGGAGTTTTTATGAAAGATGCATTACCAACTAAAATATGGAAAAATGAAACTGGAATAGTAAATTTGGATTCCACCTATGGTCCAGGCACTCATTGGGTATGCTATAAAAAACTCGGACAAACCATTTACTACTTTGACAGTTTTGGCAATCTACCACCGCCAAAAGAACTGCAACATTATTTTCGAAACTCCAAAAACATTTTTTACAATTACAAAAGAGAACAACCTAACAATACTGAAATATGTGGGCATTTATGTTTGGAGTTTCTAGCGAAGAGTGTCAGTCAGCTTTAAGATGTCATCGTATACAGTGTCACTGAGTGGAAATTCATCCACATTGAAAAGTACGCTGTTCCCAGCATTGCGTCTATCCAAGGAAAGATTATGGGAAGCGGCATTACTTGATTTGACTACCTACAATTCAATTCCTAATGTTACAGAAGGAAAAAACAATTTACTACATTATTATGAAACTAAGGATGCTGCAGGAAAATACTCAGAATTGAAAATAATTACATTTCCTACTGGAGCATATGAAATTGATGACATAAACCAATTATTACAGAAACAACTCGGAGAAGACAATATCACCGTTAAAGGAAACAATAATACTTTAAAAGCAGAAATAACTTCGAAATATTATATTGATGTCAGCTTGGAACAGTCGATTGGCAGTTTACTTGGATTTACAGATATAAAAAAGAAAATCTTAACTCCTGGAACTACTCATTCAGGTGATTCAACTGTAACAATATTGAAAGTAAATAGTATTGATGTCACGTGCAACATTATACACGGATCGTATAGAGATGGAGTTAATCAACATATTTTACATACATTTTATCCAACAGTGGCTCCCGGTTTTAAAATTGTTGAGAAGCCACAAAACTTGATATACCTACCGTTAAACACCAGTTTCATTTCAGACATCGTACTGAACATATTGGATCAAGACGGTCATAGTGTTGACTTTAGAGGAGAAACAATTACTATACGGATACACATCAGAGCAGCAACATAAAAGTCAACATGGGATTATCATTTAAACCACAATGGAAGAGTCGGGAGCTCAGTAGCTCCTCGACATTGGAAGAGTTAACATCGGAAAACATTCGTTTTCTACAGAAGATTGGATTGAAACTTAACAGCGATGGATATCCTGGATATATCTCAAGGACCAACGTTCGACGAAACACTATGGGAGAAGGAATATCACACGCACAACCCTTACACTTCATCAAAATTAAACAATAACGATGAGATAAGGATCCCCATTCAACAACAAGATATTTACACTTTACCGTGTGAAAGTTACTTGTACATCGAAGGACGGGTATTAAAATTGGATGGAAAAACTGCTTCAACAGTTCCTTTTATAAATAACCCGATGGCATATCTTTTTGATGAAATAAGATATGAAATATCAGGGGTGACGGTTGATTCAACAAAAAAGGTTGGTTTAACAACTACATTGAAAGGATTAACATCATTAACACCGCATGAGAAGAATTCAATAGTCACTGCCGGATGGGTTGCCCCCGATAAAGACACTATAACACCAGCTTCCAACGGTCACTTTGATTTTCATGTACCTTTACGATTGCTTTTGGGATTCGCTGAAGATTACAAACGGGTAATAATAAATGTCAAACAAGAATTAGTATTACTCAGATCTTCAACTAATAAGGACTTGATACTTGCAGACCCTGCAACTACGGAAGATAAACTGGAATGGCAACTACAGTTGGATAAAGTTGTTTGGAGAGTACCTCATGTAAGATTGGCTGATGAACATAGAATCCTATTATTGAGAAAGTTGAAATCTGACCGTGATATTGTGATGCCATTCCGAAGTTGGGAATTTCATGAATACCCTACACTACCTCAGACAGAACGACAAACATGGACCGTCAAGACATCAACTTACTTGGAACGAGCAAGGTACATAATACTCGGTTTTCAAACTAAGCGAAAAGATGTTATCACTGCAAATGCTGGTCAATTTGATCACTGTAAAATAAAGAATTGTAAAGTTTTTCTAAACTCTCAATTCTTTCCCTATGACAATTTGAATGTCATGTTCAGCAAAAAACGTTTTTCCATTTTATACGATATGTATGCAAGATTTCAATCATCATATTATGGAAAGACTAATACACCACTATTATCACCTGACCAGTATTATTCCAAGGCTCCAATAATTGTAATCGATTGTTCAAAACAAAATGAATCGGTAAAATCATCAAGTGTGGATATAAAAATTGAAATGGAATTTGAAGAACCAGTAGCGGATGGAACTTCGGCATACTGTCTAATTCTACATGATAAAATAGTTACTTACACACCGCTGACCGGAATTGTGAAGAATGTACTTTAAGAAGAATTGTACAACAACTGCAAATTTTTGAGGTTAGAATTATCTGCTTTAATTTTTGAGGTTAGAATTTCATTTGTGAAAAACAAGTTGAAAACAAACAATTATGTAATTGTATAAATTTCAAGGATTTACGAAAAATATAAAAGCGAGAAAATAATTAGTAGAAACTTCATTCTATCTTCAACCGTCGTATGGGAAACATCATTCGCAAGATGAATTCTACTAACGGAGAAGAAAATACACCTCTAATGGATGATAATAGTTCAGATATAGAAAAACAAGTTGAACGAGAAATGGACGAGTTCCTAAAATTCAACAAACATAAGAAGAGAGAAGAAGAAAAAGCTGAAAAAGAAGTAAAAAGGAAGAAGGTTGAAGTTAACATTACAACCAATATTTTAACAGAAGTATTTCTTCGGATTATCTACCCAATTTCTTCATGCATGACAAAAAGTATATCAGTTGGAATTTTAAAATCAATGGATTATTCACCAATTGTTATTTTAAATCATGGAAACAAAATGGTTACTTTCAGTGAAACTACTTGGGAATCTCTCATGAAACATTTACATCTTTTGGAGTGCTATTTAAGTAACAACACATTTGGAAGAAGAACAAGATTAAGTTTATTGGAATCAAATATTGAAGTTGATATAGTAAAACATCGTGGAGGACAAATTGTTCGCCTCAGAGATTTAACTACACATAATGTTAAATTATATTTCACTAAAGAAGAATTTTACACTTTAAGTTGTACTACCGGTCCCGTCACCAGATATTTGAAACAACTAATATTTTCAAGTGCAATAATTAAAGACTATCTAATTGATACATTGGACAAAAAACCTTTTGTTCCAATTTTATACGGTCCCGTAGATACTTCAATCTTTAATAGAATACCTCAAGAAGTTGAAATGTGGAGACAATTAAACAACTATCACACCAATTTTAATATTGATGAAGTGGCACAAGAAGTGAAAGAAGAAGAACAATCCTGTCTGTTATAAACATCGGCTCATTCAATTTTTAAGTCAGTTGTTAGTAAGACTTCATCATGAATAAACGGGTTTCGTTTTCTAATGCGCCACATATAATGGAAGTTAAAAGAGGTATAATTGAATTTCAAGCTTTCCGAGGAAATGATGGTAATTTTATTATTAAAGAATTAGTAATCTTGGACATGAACACATCAGTAGTTTATCATTATTTGTTCAAACCTCCAGTACCATTTAATAGACTAACAACTAAAGCGAAAGTTACAAACAAATGGTTGAACAAACATTTTCACAACTTAAGATGGGATGAAGGTTTCATTAATTATAACATGATGCCGCACATTATGAATCATTATTGCAAAGAGTTTAAAATTATCTACACAAGGGGATTGGAAAAAGCAAATTGGATACAATCATTTACAAGCAACGAAGTGATTAATGCAATAATTGATAAAGATTTCCAATGCTACTTCAACGAACTTTGTATTTCATCAAAAAGTTTTAAACATCGAAGGTCGCAGTGCGCTTTAAAGAATGCCTACCGCTTGAATAATTTCCTTCAACAAACTGGTGGGGGTAGTGTCAGTGGTGGGGGTAGTGTCGATTATAAAAGTGAGAGCGCTACCATGACACAGCATGAGTATTACTCAAACCTCCGAAGAGACAACATCTCCGACGGACATTCTTATTAACAAGAAGATTAACAACAACATCAATATGGCATCACAGAACTTACTTCAAAGTTTAGTTGATCAGTTCAACGCTCATTCTAAATCATCAATTCTACCTACAAAGAAATGTTCTGAACTAAAAGAAGAAAAACACTACATCATTCATACTATTAAGAAAATGGAAACTTCAGTAGGTGATGCTATAAATTGCACTTTGAGCGAGGCACCTTATACAATTGGTGATGAAGCAAAATTTCAGATCTTCTTACCAAAGCGCTTCGTACAACTACTTCAAAATGAAGATCTTCGTATAATTCAACCCGGCGCACTCTATTTGGTATCACATGGACCCAGTGGAAACAACTCTACTGAACTTACAATTCATGTAACACCTACTACTGATTAATTTGTACATAACATTGTAAATATTTCTTTGTATTTGTTTTTTCAATAAATATGATATAAAACAAAAAAAAATAAAAATAAAAAAAGCAACATATTGTAATGTCTTTGTACATTACAATATGTTGCTTTTTTTAAAAATTCCACAGGATGACCTTGACCCAATTTTGTATAATTATAAAAGGGGAAATGTACTTGCAAAATTCATCAGTCTACTGCTACCTTTCATACCGTACACATCTCGCTCTTAATCCCTGAATATAAAACTGCAACATAACCCTAAAGGTCAAGTGTGCATCTTACGATACTAACACCATAACAACTTTTGAACAACTCGAAGATTTAACCAACGAAATGCGAGTTTTACTTACCGGTGGTTATCACTTAACTGTTGATGTTAGTGCTACTAATACAAGAATGTTCACTAAAACAAAATATTGCGATGATGAAATATTTATTTCTACACAACCTACAACTTCTTCATCGCCAACTGGTCAACATAACATCAAGTTCCAAAAGTATTACCAATGTTGAATAACTTTTGACAGACAAAACTACAACTAAAGAATCACATGATCAATATGAGTTAATAAAAAGGATGTGATACTTGTATAAATAATCATTTGCTTCTCAGCTCTCACCACGACAAGACCTATTTAAGAAAATGTTGTACCGAATGATGATTCAACTTGATGGAAAAATCTATGGAAAAGACTACAACACCATTGAACAAATGACCCAAGATTTAGATGTATTAACTAAAGAAGGATATCAAGCTAAATTAATTTTAAAATTTCCTGAAGTACATCCATTATCAACAGAAGAACTTGTTGCTATGGCTAAGGCGGAGAGAGAGAAAAAGTCTGAAGAAAACAAAGAGAAACAAACTTCCTAAATTTTAATAATCCTTACACTTGTAAGGTATAATTTTTTAAAACTCCATTTGGATGACCTTGAAATTACCCCCACCACTTTTCACAGTACATAAAACTCACTATTCAACACTATACACTCTTATTCTTTCACTGGACTCCGCAGCGTCAACATGGAAGAGCAAAAATACAAGTACAAACCTCGTTACTGTTGTGAACAACAGTGTACAGATTTAGGACCAATGATGGTGGATGGGTTAGCTTGTACTAAATGTGAATTCTTCGGATCTTGTTATTGCAAATGCAAAACAAAACAACTACCACCACCGGAATTGCGAACTTTAAAATTTTACAAATCAAGATATTTTCATACATGTTGTCCTCAAAGATGTTTCAAATTTCACCCTCTAGATCTTGCTCATTGTCAACGCACCAATTCTCATCAAGATGATTTTTGTACACATATGATAAAAAGATGTAAATACAGATCAGATTGGTATTCCGATCCTGTAGAACCATCAAATGTGTAATTTCAGTTTTACACTCTTTTTTAAAACTTCATTTGGATGACCTTGAGATTTCCCCCACCACTAGTTCTAATTTTTATATAATATTAAATCATTCCACTTCCAACACTCTAACTAACAACATGGAAAACAAATTTATCAAATTTGAACATATAATAACTGACAGGGAGGAGATGGAAGAATTGTTTCAAAACTTACTTTCTGTCATTGACGAATATCCTATAAGATGGTTCAGAATTGTAGTTCAATATTTAAATCCTGGTGAATTGTTTTCTTCATCAAGTGAAGAAGATGAAACAACTACTTCGGTTCAAATAATTGAATTAAAAGATGGAGAAGAAGAACTAAACGTTTTATTCAATCATAAGCTCAAGGTTCCCTATATAAAAGCCCCCTCCCTAGACAGCCCCCCTCCCTAGACGCCTGCTCAAGGTCACCATTATATAACCCCCTCCCTATGCGCCGATCCTCATTCCATCACCGACTCTCCAATAATGAACAACTCTCCATTGGCCCGATTGAATTCTAGTTTTGAAATAAACTCTAAAGAAGAGTTACAAGACATTTTTAATATTTTACAAGAACTTGTAGATAATTTTACAACCATCAAAATGAATTTGGAAATAACATACGATTGTCCTATTTGTGATAAAGTTGAAAGTTCGGACGAAGACAGTTTACTAAATCTAACTCCTGCACCATCTAACACTACTGATGGTAATAACAAAGAGCAAAATATTTCCCCCACCACTTCTTTATAATTCTTCGCTCCCCCCACCACTTCTTTATTTAACTAACATTTCTCGCTTTCACTTCTCATTCCGTCTTCGACTTTTGAACTATCAACATCACTTGTTTTAAAATTTCAAACACTAACACAATCACGATGGATATAATGGATGAAGTTCCCTTCATAACTAGAATGGAAGAGGATAAATTGAAATTGGAAATTAAACGATTGGAAATGGAACGGGAAAACCAACTCGAAATGTTACGTTTGTTCAAGCTTTTCAAATACATCATCTGGGGACTCTGCGTTTACCTTCTCATCGTCGTTGGTGTTTGCATTTACAACTCTGTAGTTCATCACAAAAGTTCAACTTGTTTAAACTCTGCTGTTGCACATTAATTGTATGTTCACAAATAAAATTCAAAAGTTACTTCAACCTATCCCACTATCACCAACTAGTTCAACTTTGAACTATTTCTGGTGGTAGTTGGGTAGGCTTTTTTAAAACTTACTCTGGATGACCTTGACATACTTTCCAGGCCCCCAGTTATAACTGTTGAATTTCAGTTTTCATCTTACTCTTAATTTTTGTTCAACTTTTAGAGTTTAGTTAACACAGTTGAATTTTACTTTTCAACTAACTCTTAATTCATGCCCAATTCTACTTCAAATTCAGGGCATATGCTCTCGCCATCTGCACCCTGCAGCTGCCCTGGCAGCTGACGTCACTTCCGGTTTAGAAGTGGCTTTTTCCCACTACTTTGTATTGTTCCCAATTTTGCATTATATACGACACGACTTTAATTCTTATAAGTTTATGTTGTTCTTGATTACCAAAAAGTAAGTATGATACTGCGCGGAATAGGCAATTCCCATCGCCTACAATGGACACAATCTTTTAGTACAGGTAGATGTCATTATAAAACTGAATAGCCTAAGTCAATAAATTTAGAACTAAAAGTACCTACACTAATGCAAATGCTTTAAATAATATTTTACAATTCAAAACACTTGAATCCAATTACGTTAAATAACTGTGATTGACTTGGCGTCACACAGTTATTCCGGAAACTGCAGAAACACGGTATGTTTACTTTTTACCGGAAACCGGAAGAGATGGCTGTGAATAATGCAGAGTGGTAGCAAAAGTGTAGGCCTAGGAGAAATTATAAAGGCACAGCATATTACTATTTAAAATTTTATAAAATGCCTCTGGTGATCCAATATGCAAATTCCAGTGTGTACAATAAAGTATTTCAATAAAGTACAAAGATACCAAGAATACCAAACAAAAAATATTTCAAGAAAAAATACCAAATGCTAAAACGCAAATACCAAGAACAATAATATATTTTACAGAAAATACTACGAATTTAGTTAGAGCGTCGCGCGTCGGAAAAGTAGGCCTATTCCTTAAAACCAATAATGTTGCATCCTTGTACTTATAGGCCCAACTCTTTATATCAATTTGATTGTTTATATTCAACATAATCAAACAAGAGAAAACATTTACCAGCTATAAAAGTTTATATTTCGATTAAATACATCGTTTTCAAAACTTAGCTGGAATTAAATGGTTAAGAACAAACAAAACAAACTAATGTTGGTAAACGTAAGAAAACAGATGATTTTGAAATTATTGTGTAAATCAAGGTAAAGAGAACAAATTTGTTAAAAGAAGTCACCGAATGTTCAAGCCGTCTGGTTGCCTAGATTTTAAAATAAGTTGATGTGCTATCTCCACATTTCGTAAGTGATGAATGTTGGTGTTCTTGTCAGGATCAGGCTTGGCGTGGTAGATGCCTTTTAAAGTGTAACATTCATCAATGTTTACTTTTTTGTGTTCAACAGCATGTGCTGAGACTGGTCTGATTTTATTTTCATGAGCAACATCAAATCTATGGTTTGTCATGCGGACTCTGAGTGGCGTGATGGTTTGCCCGATATATTCTTTAGTGCAGTGCTTGCATGTTAGCTGGTATATAACATTACTGGTATTACAGTCTATATTGCCCTTGATGGGATAGGTCTTTCCAGTTTTACTGCTTTTGAATGAATCAGAGTCAAGCATCATTTTACATGTACCGCATCTAGGTTTTTTGCAAGGTTGACATGTATTCATTTTTGTTCTGTCGGGACCATCTTCTCTTTTTTCCTCATTACATTCATTAAATTTGGGTTTAGACAAGATATTTTATAGATTGGGGGGTTTTTTGAAAATAACTTTAGGGATTTTTGAAAATAAATTTTGAGTATCTGGGGAATTCTGGGGAAGGATAATTTTAAAATTCTATTTAATTTGTGAAGGCCCGGGTAATACTGGGTTATGAATTTTTGTTACTAAAGTTCATATTGTTAGTATTGTTTTTTTGGGCTTCTGTCTGTCTCTCTATCAATTTCTTAGGATAACCACGTTCATGCAGTGAATTAGAAAGTTTACTTATGTAGCTATTGAAATCAGATTCATTACTACATAACTTCTTAGCTCGTAAAGACAGACTTTTAGGTATAGACTTTTTGATATGTACCGGGTGACAGCTGGTATAATGTAAGTATTGCATTTTATTACTTTCTTTGATATGAATTTTGGTTTTTAACCTGTTATTTTCCAAAAATACATCAGTGTCCAGAAAAGTTATACATTTGTCCGATATGTTCCAGGTAAATTTTAGGCTTGAAAAGTTATTAAGCTCGTTCAGAAAAACCAATAAACTGTCCATACCATGTTGCCAGAGAAGGAAAATGTCGTCAATAAATCTAAACCATGTGAGGGGTTTTAAACTTTGACATTTCAAAAAGTTGCTTTCCAAGTTCCCCATAAAAAGATTTGCATATGAAGGAGCCATACGCGTCCCCATGGCAGTGCCTTTTATCTGAAGAAAATTTTGATTTGCAAATTTAAAATTATTTAAAGTTAAAACTAAACTCATGAGTCCAATCAAAAATTTGGTGCTGGGTTTGGATGTTACCGGGCGAGAACTAAGAAAATTTTCGCAAGCTTGAAGGCCGTCATTGAGTGGAATATTGGTGTACAGTGATTGGACGTCCACTGTAACTAACAACACTTCATCAGTCAAAGGCTGTTTTATGCTGTCTAGTCTTTCTAGAAAATGGTTTGTATCTTTGATATAAGAAGGCAACTCTTTCACGATTGGCTGAAGTTGGTCATCAACATATGCCGATATTCTCTCAGTTGGACACCCATAGCTAGAGACTATTGGTCTACCTGGTGGTGGTCGTTCAGGTTTATGTATTTTTGGTAACATATAAAATATCGGTGTTCTGGGGTCTCTGGGTGTAAGGAGATCAATGGCTTTTTTTGACAAACCTTCTTGGGAACCATTCTCTAGTAAAAATTTTCTAATCTTCCTATTGTTAGTTAATGTGGGATCGCTATTTAATTTAGTGTATGTTGACATATCGTTTAGTTGTCTGTTAGCTTCATTAGTATAGTCTGTTCGATTCATTAAGACAATAGTATTACCTTTATCTGCCGGTAATATGACTATATTTTCGTTATTCTTCAGAGACTTAATAGCTTGTCTTTCATCGATTGACAGATTATTTTCTTTTTTCAAGTCATCAGGGAATGAATGGTGAGATATATTAGACAATAGCACACTTATGAACTGTTCAATTGGGTGATTTGGTGGAAGAGGGTCAGGTTCAAACGATTTGTTTTTATCAAATTTTTATAGGCATTTGGGGTAATCTTTGTCAATATTATTGTTCTGACTGAAGAAGTACTTTAAACGGAGGTTTCTAGCAAACTCAAGGGTATCAGTTACTAGCTGAAAATGATTGAATTTTGGGGTTGGAGCAAATGTCATACCTTTTTCTAGTATTGAAATTTCAAAGTTATTAGGAATATAAGATGAACAATTTTCAATTTTCAGCTCTGCCTGGTTGGAGGAGAAAGGGTTAGGTTCGTTAGATGAAAAATCTTTTAAATTCACAAAAGATTGAGCATTGTTATTAAGTGAGATAACATTTGAATTATCTGATAAGTTACTGTTTGTACAAGGTAACTGAATTGGGCTATGGTTGTAGGAAACAGCATACGAGTCATCTCTGTTTTGATGTTGATAAGAGTGAAAAGCCTGAAAATTTGATTGATTCAACTCATCAAACATGGGATTTCTTTTAGAATAGAGTTCCTTTAATTTCCTTAATAGGACTTCACTCTTATTAGAAATAAACTTTTGTGTGTCAGATAATATCTTCTGAACATCAATTAGAGTGTCTTGGAACTCTACACTTAGTCTTCTGTGGAGTTGCGACAGTTGCATACTGTGTTGATAGGCTGAGTTTTTGTATGATTCCAATAAAAGGGAAGTGAGTTCAATGCTAGTTCTAAAAGCAAGGCAGAATATTTCTCTATGGAATTGCGGAGGTATGGCATGGACAGGAAACTTTACTTGTAAGCCTTTAGGCGTCAAGCCTAGTGATAAGCAAGCAGAAAGAAACACAATGTGACAGTTAATTTTGGCTAGCTTATATGCCTGAAATTTAAACTGTTTAAGCAAAAGAGAGCGATTGTTTACCTCATAGTTCATTTTGTAGAAGAAGTTGAAGAAAAAATCCCAGTAGGTTTATATATCCTTATTACAGTAAATACCAATCGGCTATTATATTATATTCAACATAATCAAACAAGAGAAAACATTTACCAGCTATAAAAGTTTATATTTCGATTATATACATCGTTTTCAAAACTTAGCTGGAATTAAATGGTTAAGAACAAACAAAACAAACTAATGTTGGTAAACGTAAGAAAACAGATGATTTTGAAATTTATAATTTGATTGTTTAGGTAGGCGCAAACCTAATTGGCCTAAGAAAACCGTTCTATTAGGTTCAACAACATCAGAAATAAGTAGACCGATATCCACTTTGTAAGCCTATTGGATAAAGGAATTTTGAAGAAAAAACTTAACAGTTTTTTTTCAAGAATTAGGGAAATGTCTACAGTGTTGTAACTTATGGTTGGATTTAACAAATATTGCTATTAGGGTAGAATAGAACTAAGAGAAACCATTTATAACCACTTTCATATTGCAATATTTATACTGTAGTGTGCAAGTTTCAATAACTATCCAAATTTAAAGAATACAAATTTATTTCACACAAAATTAGGCTACATAATTTTAGTTGGAGTGTCTGTCAAAGCAGGCCTATAGGCATATTCCTTAAAAACAATAATGCTGCACCCTTACTATGTAACACAGACACTCTTTAGTATTTTATAAACATAACAAATTGATTGTTTACTTAGGCCTAAACCTTAGTAGCCTAATCAAAGCGTTATATTAGTTAAAATATCAAATAAATAAGCAAGCGTAAACTATCAATTTGTAAACTTGTTAGTTTAATAAATAAGTTTTTTGAGAGTTTGAACAGGCCTATAAATATTTTAATGTATCTATTTTGCTTAAAATAAATATCGGTACCATTAGTAAAACATTTATTGGTGACGCCGTTATTGGACACATTACAAAAAGTATATTGGTGAGGATCGGTCTGGAACCCGGGTCGTCTAATTTGGAGCAGGTCGCGCTACCGACTGCACCACAAATACTGTTGATTATGGAAGAAAATGTAAAGCATTACAACGTTGCAAACGACAAATTGATTGCACAAAGAATTTCCGATACATCCGTTTCTTTTAATACAAATGTGAGCAATTTATTAAAACTAAACCTTTACAATTTAGTCTTAATTTTAAAGCAATCAGCTATTTTACATAATTAAGCAACTTTCTTTCCATTTAAAGGATAATACATTATAATAATTGTGAACGTTTTTAGGTACGGTATTGGCTATAGTAAACAAAATCCTTCTTGAGCTTTTGCTCATCCACTCTGTATTTAGACAAAATACCTCCGTGTGTTTACAATCAGCAGATTGAAAGAGTTTAAAATAAATTTACTGTAAAGGTTTGAAAATGTTGATATTTTTATTAAGGAAGTAAACTAACGTTAATTACATAATTAAGCAACTTTCTTACCATAAATGACAATACATCATAATAATAGTAAATGTTTTTAGGTACTGGCCACAATAAACCAAATCCTTCATGAGCTTTTGCTCATCCACTGTATTTAGACTAAATACCTCGTGTGTTTACAATCAGCTGATTGAAAGCGTGTAAAATAAATAAATTGTAAAGGTTTGAAAATGACCATATTTTTAATTTAAGGAAGTAAGATAACGTCAAAGTAAATCAAATCTGCTAATATACAAAGGTTTACGTTTTATTTGGTACAAACTGTGTGTAAATTGGTCCAGTGGAAGTCTCAGACGAACTGTCCAAAGGATTGGAAATGTTGGCTTTTTTCCCCATGTTAAATCTCCATAAGAAAAGTTTATTTTTCATTTTTGACCGATTTAACGTCAATATTTTTGAAATACGAATAAAACCTGCTAATATAGAACCGAAAACGTTTATTTTGGTACAACCCGCATGTAAATCGGTCCAGTAGAAGTCACAGACGAACTGTCCAAAGGATTGAAAATGTTGGCTTTTTCCCCCATGTTAAATCTCCATAAGAAAAGTTAATTTTTTATTTTTGGCCGATTTAACTTAAATATTTTTGAAATACGAATAAAACCTGCTAATATAGAACCGAAAACGTTTATTTTGGTACAACCCGCATGTAAATCAGTCCAGTAGAAGTCACAGACGAAGTGTCCAAAGGTTTTTTACCTTTGTGTTTTAAATATATAGATATCAAACACACATTTTAAATATTAAATATGGAAAAATACTAGGTAATTTTAAGATTTATAATGAAGGTCTGTAAAATGTATAAAAATTGTTATATTTAATGGTCACAGTATATCTTGAACATCCTGACAGTATAGTAGTTCTAAACATAAATTTTAGTAGCTTTTAACAGAGTGAAGTTTATTTATAGTACCTACAGTGAATGGTTAAATTTACTGAAGCGTATAAGCTTACATGACTATCTCAAATTATAAACCTATCGTAACAGACCTGCGGACCCAGTAAATTTTCAACGGAACTTCCCCCCCATAAACATTATGGAAATGAGTATGCATATTTTGGTGCCTTGGGTTGCTGCAAATAAATAAAGGCTAATTCCTACCTAGAAAAGATACACATCAAATTCTAAGATTTGAAATTTTTGTATTTCCCCATAAACACCATGGGAATAAGTACTGTATGTATGTGTGTCGTCATGTGGGTATTGTAAGCATAAATATACAAATTGAAGGTATAATCCTCTCGTATAAATATTTGACAAAAATTAAACTGCATACCATTAATATTTCTGCGATTTAATTAAATCATTAAATCCCACAATTTAATACACCCCATTTTGAACAGTATTTAACGGGTTACTGGATAAAACTATTGGCCAATTTAAGCAAATGTCATAAAGAATCAATTGCAACAGCTGTTTGTAAGTTTGTATTTATAAATCATATAAATTGCTTTATAAATACAGAGTTATTCAAAAAGAATGGTGTAAAACTAAACGGTTGGTAAATCTATTTCCGTGATTTCAAACTGTTGATAGTTACAACAATGGAAAGGGCGTATTTATAAGTTTGTGTTGACAAGGTTATGTCCTGTCTCAGTTGCTTAGATGAGCACACGAAGCCTGTAAAAAAATGGCTAATACAAAATAAGAAATAGTTATTTGTGCTTCTAGGGACTAAAGTACAATTTTTTCCCTGAAGGACACTGTTGTTGCCCGAGGGCGACAATTTCCCTGAGGGAGAAAAGTACTTTAGTCCCTTGATGCACACAACATTTTTCCTCCACCTACACGAATAACATTTAGGCCTAATAGGCCTAATGTATATAATTTAACTTTACCTTCATATGATCCCTTGTTCCGTCAAGCTGGATCAGTCACATCAAAATAAAAAACACACACGGTAGGCTATATCATTTTTAAAGAACACGAAAAAACAAAATAGAATTTAAGCCTAGTCAAAAGTTTTACACTTATGTTGTGGACTTCTTAGCTTAAATAGCCTACCCAAGCGAAATGTAAACAAACACGTACACTGCTGAGCAGTAGCTACAGCTGCTATTAGTAAACAGTGAGTAAAGAAACAAATACAAGTAACAGATGACTGTGGCTCATGTTCTTTTTAATCTCTCTTTTAATGCTATTCTTTTGTAACTAACTTTAGCAACGTGGTACAAAAAAGTTGAATTTTGACTAGGTAGTAAAATTAAGTATTCAAGTCACATGGGATAAAAACTAGTATTTTAGTACTCTATTCCAAGGAGTAAAATACGGCTTTAGATTGTAGGTGGAGGAAAAAGCTTTTTTTAGTTTGCTCGTGTTAATGCTGTTCTTAGTGTTCAGGGGAACTTTCGTACCGAATTAAGGAAGGAGGCCATAGAGGCTCCTCATCGGAACTGCATAGCTCGTTGGGTGAGGCAATTCAAAACTGGATGTTTGTGTGCCGGGAAGAGTTCGGGCCGTCCTCAGACTTTGCAGACGCTGTGGAGAGAATAGAAGCTAAGTTATCGGAGTCCAAAAACATCGACAGTCAACGCTGGTAGAGAACTTCACATACCGCAGTCATCCCACGGTATGGTGTGTTTTACCCAAGCGTTTGAGACAAAACCGTATAAACTGCAGGTGTTTAAAGTATGGAAGCCTACTCACAAGCTTAAACGGGCCATAACAATGGAATGTCTTATTGCCGTTATATGATTAGAAAAATTGAAAATGATGGCTTTGCTGAGAGGCTAGCATTTAGTGTTGAGGCCACTTTTCATCTCAGTGGACAAGTGGATCGCCATAATGTAAGAATATGGGGGTTAAAAAAAAAAAAAAAAAAAAAAAAAAAAAAAAAAAAAACAAAAACAAGAGAGTTTACTGTTAAGTGTTTAGTTAAGTGTTTGAGTTAAGAACTCTAACACATCATATTATCTGGCCCATCAAAATTATTTGGTCTATAAGTATAACTTTAACTTGCAATATCACTAAGACAGAGCCCTAGAAAAGATTAAGAATTAGGCATATCGTTTTCCTGGTAAGATAAACTACCAGGTTTTATAAACTATAATTGTAAAAAAATTCAGGCCAATTGGTCAAGTCGTTTTCGCGCGCATTTTATTTGCTACATGATGAGCTATATGATGCTACATATGATGAGCTACGAAAAAAGCAGCAAAGACACAAATATGCATAAATGTAGATACGAATCTATGTTTTAAAACATTAAAAAATATGGTTTGGCTTGATATGTAAAAAAATCACGGTATCGTACACAATATATGTAAGGTTCATTTTCTTGTATCTCATATGTAGCCTACTAGTTACACACGTACGTACTAACCAATATCTAAAAACCTAACATAGTTGCATTCGTAATATAATGCAAATTGAATATGACATCCAACAAAACTTATGGAATTGCTAGTGGTAGAGTTGTAATAGAAGACTATTTTTAACGTATTCTTTCTGAAAGGAAAGGCGGAAATTAAGTTTGGTATTAATTAATTTGTTGGGGAAAACTAAAAAAAAATTTAAGAATAATATATTTTTTCTTTTTTTCATCACTCTTTTATTGAAAGTGTATTTTAAACTTGTAATATTTTTACCAATCATAGAGTCTTGCATAGTAGTAAAACAATTTTGTACATCACATCAAGAGTTTATATTAAATACAGGGTGTCTATAAAAAACCTTTACAACTTTACCATCCTCCCATTATCTTTCCAAGTAACATACAAGTTTTCTAAAAACACCACATGAAAGAGTGGCTCAAAAATTTTTAATCAGTAGCAGTTTTATCAGCTGATTGGTTTATATTGTTGCTTGGTAAACAATAACAAATAACTTGTGAGTCCCATAAGAATCACAATGGATGCTCGTATTAAAGCGCAGTGTATGGAATGGTTCATTGAAACCAAGTCTGATGTTGTTGTTCAACGGAGATTTCGGACTAGATAGAATCGGAATCCTTCTTCAAGACCAACAATTAGGGCTTGGTTTCAATAAACCACTCCACACTGCGCTGTAATACGAACATCCATTGCGATTCTTATGGGACTCACAAATTATTTGTTATTGTTTACCAAGCAACAATATAAACCAATCAGCTGATAAAACTGCTACTGATTAAAACTTTTTGTACCACTCTTTCATGTGGTGTTTTTAGAAAACTTGTATGTTACATGGAAAGAGGATGGGAGGATGGTAAAGTTGTAAAGGTTTTTTATAGACACCCTGTAGTATGGTAAAGTAGAGTGGCTTTAATACATAAAAGCTATTTTATACATTTTATGTTAAAAATATATTTAATAGATAAAACCCATATAACATATTTTCAAAAATTAATCCGTTGCTATACCAGATGCTCATCAGAATCAGATGCTATAAATTAACAAAGCTACACCTCTTCTGTCCCATTACAATAAACACATTTGCCCTTCATTGATACTCACCGTAAAATACCATAGAATGCTTCGGTGTTTCACGAAATGTATAACGTATTAAAAGAAGACGACGAAAGAAAAAAATCCTTAATCATTCTTTTAAATTGCACATATTACACTAAATAACTTATCGACCTATTGCTCATTCCTAAATCATTTACACTATCTGACATGGTCCAGCATATTTATGCAGCACTAAGGCCATTGTCACTTGACTGTCGGCCGGTTGGCTTGGATTGTTACATCTACAAACAATGATAATTGGTCCTTTTTTACAAATACAATCACTTTGTGTACACTAATCAGGCCTGACTTAGCAAGCAGTAATAAAAACACATTATAGGATATCAGTTCAGAACACCATAAGTCGTAAAAAATATAATGTATTATGTATGTTGTTATTTATTTACTGTACCATTGGTAGTGGAATAAATACGACATCGTTTTATACTTTTATAAAACTTGTTAGGTTGTACATAAAAAATGTAATTTAAAAATCACTACCTCATTTTAACAATTTTACACTAACATTCTACAATTACTAGTAAAAAGATTACATACGCCACATTTAGTCATCACAACAATAGTATCTTTAAAATGTCTTACAATATAATCTAAAATAGTTATGAATATAAATTAAATTTGGGTAATATGATAAAATTGTAATCAACTGTTATTTAATCAATGTTCGATAGATAGATTTAATTCAAAAGTATTTTCAACGACGTGAAAATACTTAGGGGAAAATATAAAGTGGCAATAGTAAACATTTGTTTTCAAACCGAGATTTTTAGAGAGAGAGATGGGAAGCAGAGCGACCCTGTACATAACAGTAATGGCATAATGGGCTTCGGCGAAGCAAAAACAGTTAAAGCCTTCTGCCAGTTTGTGTAACCGTTACCACGCATTAGCCGTTACGTTTCATAACGGTGGTTGTTTCATTTGACCATTACTTTCTCCATATCAGCGCGAGGTAAATATTTTAGCTCTGTTGATGAGATGTTAAATTTCATTGTATGTTTTAAGATTACTATGATTCGAGCCAGGCCTTAAAAGACTCGTAACTCTACTCGTGTATGTCATTCTGTTTCTTAAAACAAACATTGCTGTATCATCATTAAAAATAACATGAATATGCTAATTTAAACGTGCCTAGTTAATTTAAGGACTTTTTTTAGCCTACTTGATGTGAAAATTATGCTGATTATTAAAACTATGAACCTATTTACTAGAAAATGAGTTCAAACTCAATCTTTCATATTTCTCTTTAGTTTAACGTTAGTAACTCAGAAAACTCAATTTAACTTATTTATAATTAGATTTTGTTTTAACTAGATCTTTATGAATTTAAAAAAATCCATAAAAGTATTGTATTTTCACAATATCTAATGTAAGAGAGTATTTTTCATATTAACAGTAGTAAGCTATACCAGGTGTCCCAGACCACCCGCACACCCCTTTTAAAATCTACAAGATTGATTATTCACAAAAACAAATTTTGCCATTATAGGTAAACCGGTTGCGCTCTATCAATTGATGATAATTTCAATGTACAGGGCGTAACAGAAGTAGCCTATCCAGACTGAAAGTAATTAAATTTAAATACGAACCCCCAATTTTTATGGTATTTTTAGATTCTAGACATAATTTTTAGACTACTTTACAATTAAATGTGCATCCCTAATCATGACGGTTTGGGAGATAATGGAGGTCGAAGTTTGATTTTTTCCCATAAGAATAACATGGAGCAAATTGTCATATCCATTAACATTGAAACTTTTACCTTAACATAACTGTCCAAGCATAAAAATGCTTTATAACCTTATTTTAGATAATATTTCATTAAAAAATACCGATTTTCTTGTAATTAATTTGAGTTTTCTACACATTTTAGATAATCTCCACCATCTTGACAAATTCAACGAAAAATAAAATAATTTTTGACAAAACTAATAATTTATGACGCTAAAGTGCTCAAAAGAAGAAGCTAAGGCATTTTTATGCTAGGCCTTTTTGGTTTACTGGGAAATTTACAGAGATAATAGATGTGAAATTTAGCCCAATGTTATTCTTATACGAAAATATCAAACTTCGACCTCCATTACATCCCAAACCGTTAAGATTAGGGATACACATTAAACTGTAAAGTAGTCTTAAAATTATGTCTAGAATCCAAAAATACCATAAAAAATGGAGGTTCGTATTTAAAATTAAAGACTTCCGGTCTGGATAGGTTACTTCTGGTACAATCTGTACATTGAAATTGTTATCAATGGATAAAGCGCAACCGTTTTACCTATATTGGCACAATTTAATTTTTGTGAATAATTAATTTTGTAGATTTTAAAAGGGGTGTACGGGTGGTCTGGGACACCCGAAATTTATATATATATATATATATATATATATATATATATATATATATATATATATATATAATGTAGCTATTTTATCCCTATAAATATAAAAATAATACGTGTAATATATATTATTTACTTTATAAAACAAACTTAATATATTGACACAGTATTCAAGTATTTAGAACGTTGGTACAAACAGCATAACGACTTGTTTAGTGTGGAAGAATGCTGATAATCAGCGTTCCATTGGTGAGGATGTAGGTTACATATTCATTTACAGCTAGAGTAAGCTTTGCGCCGCTAATCTAATTACAGCACGATGTGGGTCGGCAAACACCGGGCGACAATGATACAACGCATACAGCGGGGTGGGTTGACCATGAATGTAAAGTACGTTATAGCAGTAAGGTCCACTCTGGTTTCATACCTGAAACCAAACAGATCCACCCCGATCTTTTCATAATTTACTAAAAATCACAATTTATTTTTGTAAATACTGAAGAGTTTCTTTGGGAATGCCATATTTTGGGCGACTTAACTTGTTATGGCGATTTAGTTAGTACTCATTTTATATTGTTTTGTTTGTCTTCATTTTATCCTCCTCAGGCTAAAAATAAATTATCTCTGCTCCTCATATTATTTAATATTTTTTCAAAGATTAGGCTTATAATATGTTCCATATATATCAATGATCACTTGGAAAAAGAATCACAAAAGCTTTAACATAGTTCTACTGAAAAAATGTATTTAAAAGTAAAAATAAACCATAGTAAAACAATCTAAGCTTAAAATGCATTTACTATTATACTAAAGCAGTACACGTAGAAAGAGCTTAATCTGTAAATATGTTTGGTAAAAGTAAAATTACCAAAACTTAGGGTTATTTTGCTACATTAATTTTGCTAAGTTGTTAAGAGAGTGAATACAAGTTTAAGTTATATGCATACTCCTACACAACGAATTGAAGAGGCCTTTTTATAAAAGAACTGAAATATTAAGTTGATAATTTTAAACTTCGAAAATAATGTTTGACTATAAGACATTTATCATATGACAAGTATACGAATTAACGTTAAAATGGTCATTCAACATTGTTCAAGTTATCTTGTAAATTGCAAGAAAAACTATAGAATATTTAACTAATATTACACAACCACTACTTTATCTTGCCTCTTTAATCTTCAGTCTATTTACATGTTTGGCAGTACCATCGTTTTTAAAATGACCTGTTAAATTTTTCATATAAAAATAAATGAAGCTCTCAAATCATTAATAATTTAAAATAAAAGTAGTCGAATTTTTTAAATAGCCAGAGAAGTTTGATTATCCGAATAACACTAAAACATCATTTACCAACGAACAACTGTTAAGAAAATATAAAAATATAAAGTATTATTACTTTTCAAGTGTATTGGAAATGTACCGTTTATATTAAAGAAATTGCAAGTTATGTGAGAATTTCTTAGAGTTACTGTCCGCCTCACAGACGTGTATAGCTGTTGCCCCGTCAGAGTCGGTCAGTTGTAGTAGAACACAAGTCGAGTCGTCCCATTCAACAGGTCTGACCCGCATTGCCAACGTAAATGTTGTTTTCAACTCACAGGAGTGTGTCGTTGTTGGTCCGCTGTTCCAGTCAACATTTCTGACCCACATTGGCAACGTACGTGTTGTTCTCTGCCTTACAGACGTGCATCTTTGTTCCGTCACCAGAGTCGGTCAGTTGTACACGGGTCAGGTCGTCCTAGTCAACAGGTCTGACCCATATTGCCAACGTACGTATTGTTCTCTGCCTTACAGACGTGCATCTTTATTCTGTCATCAGAGTCGGTCAGTTGTACATGGGCCAGGTCGTCCTAGTTAACAGGTCTGACCCATATTGCCAACGTACGTGTTGTTCTCTGCCTTACAGACGTGCATCTTTGTTCTGTCATCAGAGTCGGTCAGTTGTACACGGGTCAGGTCGTCCTAGTCAACAGGTCTGACCCATATTGCCAACGTACGTGTTGTTCTCTGCCTTACAGACGTGCATCTTTATTCTGTCATCAGAGTCGGTCAGTTGTACATGGGCCAGGTCGTCCTAGTTAACAGGTCTGACCCATATTGCCAACGTACGTGTTGTTCTCTGCCTTACAGACGTGCATCTTTGTTCTGTCATCAGAGTCGGTCAGTTGTACACGGGTCAGGTCGTCCTAGTCAACAGGTCTGACCAACATTGCCAAGGCGCTCACGTCCAGAGAGTAGAAGAAATCCACCGACCATTATTGCATAAATATATTATCGGATGGATGTTCTTGAAAGGAAAATCTCTTGAAAGGAAAATGTCTATGTCGGATTTTATATATTTGTATGGATTTATTTATATTGATTTAGTTAAAAAGTTGCGTTATATTTATTTAAGGATATAATTTGAAGACCTATTGAACCTGGGAGTATTTATAGCCATAAATACCCCCGTCGCAGCAGACCTGCGTACTCAGCGAATTTCCAAATTAGTAGTATTAATTATGACCAGATAAACCTGTAAACCAAAAATCATCACAAGCTCATAAATATGGAAATAAATGTTTATCTCCTTGTGATAAATGTAGGGAAAGAGTATGCAGGTATGCTGCCATGGGGAACACTAAAAGTAGGTTTTTAGCATAAAAAAAATATTTTGACCATATGAAGCCATACACTAAATTTCATCAATATCTGTCCTTTGCTAAAGGAGTTTGCCTATTCTCCATATGATTAACATGGGAAAAGAGTATGCAGGTTTGCTGCCATGATAAGCACAAAAACCAAGATTTTTTACCACAAATGGACGAGTCTCAACCAAATGAAGCTGAATACCAAGTTTCATCCAAAAACATTGGTTAATAAGTGAAATATTAACACATCCTTATTCTCCATAAGATAATTGGAGCCTCAAAATACATCGTACTGTCTTTAGACTTTGTAATATCTCGGTAACCAATGGAGATAGAGCAAAGCTTAAAAATACTAAATTGTGTGTTTTTTTGAGATAAATCCAATGGTCAAAATAAAAATTTGAAATTAAAAAAATTACATATGAAAAATGCAAAAAACCCATTTTTGGGGTTCAAAACCCCCCAAAACTACCCCTTCCGATAGGTCGATATGTCTGGTTTACGAACTCATCCGAATGAACGTAGGATTACACATCTCTACCAAATTTGGTGTCGATCGGACCAATTTTACGAGAGTTATCGTGCCTAGGGACACATACACACACACACACACACACACACACACACACACACACACACACACACACACACACACACACACACACACACACACACACACATATATATATATATATATATATATATATATATATATACAGGGTGTTCGGAAAAAACGTTTCAGGAATTCAGGAGGTTATTGCCCACATCAAAATAAGCAAAAAAGTTCCTGTAAACATGTGTCCTAAAATGCTTCGTTAACCCGCTAGCCGCCATTTTGTTTTTTACACTAAATAATTTTTATTTCCGTAATGGATCATTGTATTAAATTAATATTTGGCATGCACCTTCATCATGGCAATACCCATTTTTAAGAAAAAAGTTATTTTTTTCCAATGTGTATTTTCAAAATGGCGGCCATTTTAAAATTTTAAACTAAAATATCTCAAAATCGGTAAATTTTATAAAAATTTTACTAGACACAAAAAAGTTGACGAATTTAATTATCTAACCAATGATACCAAGTTTGTAAGGATCTGACAACAAATAACGGAGTTATTGAGATTTTTCTGCATAAAAACATTGATTTTGCATTGTAATTAATGCAAATTAAGGTAATTTTAATTGAAAAATCTCAATAACTCCGTTATTTGTTGTCAGATCCTTACAAACTTGGTACCATTGGTTAGATAATTAAATTTGTCAACTTTTTTGTGTCTAGTAAAATTTTTATAAAATTTACCCGTTTTGAGATATTTTGGTTTTAAATTTTAAAATGGCCGCCATTTTGAAAATACACATTGGAAAAAAATAACTTTTTTCTTGAAAATGGGCATTGCTATGATGAAGGTTCATGCCAAATATTAACTTGATACAATGATCCATTACGGAAATAAAAATTATTTAGTGTAAAAAACAAAATGGCGGCTAGCGGGTTAACGAAGCATTTTAGGACATATGTTTACAGGAACTTTTTGCTTATTTTGATGTGGGCAATAACCTCCTGAATTCCTGAAACGTTTTTTCCGAACACCCTGTATATATAAGTAGATAGTATCATGTTGGTTCTGGCTCACTTTTGGAGACAATCAAAAATCAAACAAATTTCACAGTTTTTTAATACAATTATGCAATATTTTTGCCACTTTTTGGCCAATTTTTAGCTTTTGTCAAATTGTCATAAAAAATATGCAATTTTAATGAAATTTTTAACAAATATGCCTAAATTTTCTACAAAATAAAATTTTTTTAAAAACCAGTAAAATTATCACATTTTATAAGTATTTTTTCAATAGTTGACTTTTCATAAGGTAATTTAAAATTTTAGTAGTATTTTTTCAATAAATTTGATTAAAATAGTAATAATATATTCTAATTAATTTCAGTAATATCATTTTTGATTATATTATATTCAAGTAATTTTTCAGATATAATAATAATATAACAATTTGTTTTACTAGTAGCTACTATATCATAATCAAAATCTGCATTAATAATAATATCATTTTTTGAACTTGAAATATTTGTTGGATTTTTTGTAGTATCAATTACATAAATTGGTCTATTTTCTAGAAATTCTGTTGGATTATAATACATTTTACTACTATTATAATAAACTTTTTTATAATCTTGATACATTTCATACATAATTCTAAATTTTTCATTGTTTATATCAAAATTTTCTAATTCATCAGGGTAATAATGACCATTTAGTTTTACTCTTATATTTTTTACATACATACTATCAAATTTAGAAGTATCAAATAACTGATCATTTGTTCTTGATTTTTGAAATCCAATTATAATAAATTTTGGATTATAAATATTTCTATAGATATTTGTTATATCAAAACTTAAATTCTTTCCTGTAATATTTTTTTGTTCAATACATTGCCAATGATTAAAATGAAAATTTACTTTTTCAAATTTGCTTAGTTCATTAATTAATTGAATTTTACTTGTTGTTTTGTATTCAATTATAGGAACTCTAATAAAAAATTCATCAATTGTTATTTTACCTTCAGTTGGTAATGTAGCATTATCATAAGATCCATCAGCCTTTTTAGTTTTCCATCTAAAAATTGCATCATTATCTTCTGATCTAATAAATGTTATATTAAAACCTCCTTTGTATATTGGAATATTTACATTTTCAAAAAATCCTAATCCAAAATGAGATAAATTACCAATTGCTTCAAATTTATTTTTAAAATTTGATTCAAAACCATTATTTATCTGATTTATTTCTGATTTTGAATAAGTTATAGTACCTTTAATTGTACTTAATAGACCAGGATATTCAATTTCATCAATCAATTTATTATGTTTTCTAACTTCAATTTTTGAAAATAAAAATGGAACAAAATTATCAATTAATTTTATATTAGCACCATTATCATATGCATTTCCATCAGATTTAGTCAATTTACCAGATATATAAAATTGAAATTTAGAAGTACAAAATCCATCTCCAAAATCTATATTAAATTCAGTTTTTTTATTAGGTTCATTTAAATGTAATTAAGATAATGGATAGAAATTTTTGTATTCAGCTCTTTCAATATCATTTACATATTTTTTGTAATCAGCCATTTATTAAGGATAAATTTTTTAAATCAAAAGCTTTTTTAAAACAAGTAAAATTTTTATAATTTTATGATGTCAAATTTTATAATTTTTATGTATCAATTTCATTTTTACTTTTAAAATATTCAATTTCAGTAGCATGATCAAGTATAAATTTTGCTGATATTTTTTGATGTTCTAAAATTAATTCCCAATTTAATGTAAATGCATAATCATGAATGAAATATTCAGTTAAATCTTGATATTTACAAATCAAATCAATATAATCTTTTAATTGATAATTTATGAATTCAGTAATAAAATCTATAGTTAAATTTTGATGTTGAGCAATTTTTTGCCAATTTAATTTATTTTGAAACAATCTCATCATATTAATACTCAACTCATATTTTTCAGAAATATCATCCCAATCATCTTTGTTTAATTGATTTTGGTTTCTGATAATGAATAAATCAAATGAACTGTATAGAGCCATTTATTAGGGAGAAAATTTTGTAAAACAACTTTTCTTTGAATTACAAATACAACATTTTGATTTAATTACATTTATATTTTTCAATTTTATTATCTGAATATCTTTAGAATTAGTTTTTTGTTTACATTTAAGACAATAAATCAACTCCATTTATATAAAATAATTATTGTAATTTATCTATATCATCTTTAATTAGTATTATTTCAGCATTTAATTCTTTTATGGATTCATTGACTCCATCAAATAGAAATTTTAGTTCTTTTTCTAATTTTTCTTCTAAATTTTCAACATATTTTCCAATATTAATTAAAAAGTCTGTAATTTTATTTAAATCCTTTTTAGTTTCTGAATGATCATTACCAATTTTAATGATTGAATCTAAAACTTCATCTAATTCTGATTTTATTACAACATCATATTTATTTATACTTGGTTTAACATTAACAATTCTTTTACCATTAATACTTATATAATTTTTTGATAAACCAATAGCATTTACTAGATTTTCAGTCTTTTTTACATGACTTTTAAAACTTTTCTAAAATTATTAAAAAATATATTTAATTTAGAATTTATATAATCTTCTTTAATATTAATTGGATGTTTTTTCTGTCTTCCAAACAGATCAAATATATTTTGTGAATCCATATTTATTAAGGATTAATTTATTTATTATATTATCAAATTTTTTATTATTATTTAATTCATTTAATATAAAAATACATAAATGACCACAAATTGGTGGATCATTATAATTTTGAATTTGATTATTATTATAAAATATATTATCTTTTCCTAAATATTTAACTAATTCTATTGGTGGTTTATTAACTATATTTCCATATGAATCAAAATAATATTTAATTTTATCTTTTTTATAATAACAAACCCAATGAGTTCCATTTCCATCAAATGAATCTAAATTTATAATTCCACATTCAAATTTATTAACTTTATTAGGTAATATATCTCTCATAAATACACCTCTAAAATATTTTATATTTTTACACAATTTTTCTAATTCACCTAATGTTAGTGGTTCAAAATTTTTTATAATTTTGTTTCATATATTTTAATGTTTTTTTATCTAAACCAGATCCTTCTACATTTTTTAATTCATGATCTAACCAATCAACAAAATTTCTAAATTTAGGAATTATAGATTCTTTTACTACTTTTGCTCCCTTTCTAACATTTGGTGTATAATTTTTAACTATAGGTATATTATCAGCAAAATCTAAAATTTCTTTTAGTAATCCACCATTTTTTATTTCTTTTAATTGATTATATGAAAATTCAAATCTTAATCCTTTATTTAATTTTTTATGTTTATTTAGTTTATTAATTTGTCTTTTAGATAATAATATAATATCTTTTCCATTTTCATTAAATTGATCAATATTAAATTGAATTATAACTGATTTTTTATTTTTAAATGCTAATTTTATTTTTGATTTTTGATTATCTGTCAAGTTTATATTTGTTTTTTCCATTTATTAAGAAAAAAATTTATAGTTTTTTATAATATAGATTAATATAATTAATTTTATTAAAATTTTAATCCTACTTCTAAACCCATACCAAATTTTCTTTTCATCCACATAGCACCTGATGTTGGTAATGCAATTAATCTTTCACCAATTCCATGATCATTTGATGTTACTATATCCCATGCTTTATCTTGTAAAATTTTATCAGCTATTTTATTTCTAGATTTTGTATCTTTATGATCTCTATAAAATAAATCATGTTCTTTAGCAGCTTTATCTAAATCATTTATTCCAGGATCATTTCTTTTTATTCTTTTATTTAATTTAGTTCCAGGCCCTAGATATTGATAACCAGGTACATGTAATTCAAAAGGTAAATTATTTATAACATCATTTAAAATACCTGATCCATTTTTTAATAATGGTGATGAAATATTTGCCAAAATTCTTTTTAAATACTTAATTCCTTCAGGTTTTTCAATTAATTCATCTAATTTATTTGATATAAAGTCTTTAATTGCTCTCTTTTCATTTAAAAAATTATTATTACCAGCTTTTTCTTGTGCATATATATAATTAATAATATTATCTAATTTATTTAAATCATCTATAAATCTATATTCAATTTTATTTTCTGTATATTTTCTGATTCCTGAACCTTCAATTTCACCTTTTAATTCCCAAATATGTTTAATTAAATTAATATATTTATCACCTTTACTAGATTTTGGTTTCTTACTATTTGGATCATTATTTTTATAAATTGAATTAGTTTCCCATAAAATTTTTGAATAATTATTTAAATCATCTTGTGTATATAAATTATTATCTGGTTTCTTTTCATAAGTTAACAATCTCCATAATCCATGTGTTCCATTATATTTTTTATCATCAATTATTAAATCATCATTATCAATTACAGTTATTTTATCACCAATCATAAATGATTTTTTATGTTTATTCCAATATAAACCAAACTTATCATCTTTTGTTCTTGGTAAATATTTTTGTGCTAATGGACCAATAATTTTATCTAATGTTTGAGGTGAAATTAAATTTGGGTCAATAAATGTCGATTCTTCTTGAATTATTGGTTGTCTGATTGGTCTAAATGGAGTACTTGAAGGTAAATTTAATTCTTCAGTTTCTGGTATTGATATATTAGCAAAATTATTAACAACAGGTACCAATTCCATTAGGTTCTTATTTTCATTTAAGACTTCACCAATTTTATTTTCAACTTTACCAATTGCTGATGTTATAGGTTCATATGCTTTTTGTTTAATTTTTTCATAATTATCTTCAATTTTAATTTGATTTTTAAATTCTTTTATTAATTTTTTCTCAATATTATCTAATTTTTTAGCTTCATCAACAGATATTTTATCCATTTATTACAAAGAAAAATTTATGTTCAACACAAATCATGTTAACACAAACACAAATAATATTAACACAAAACACAAATCATGTTAATACAAACACAAATCATGTTAACACAAACATAAATAATGTTCACACAAAACACAAATCATGTTAACACAAAACACAAATCATGTTAACACAAACACAAATAATGTTAACACAAAACACAAATCATGTTAACACAAACACAAATAATGTTAACACAAAACACAAATCATGTTAACACAAACACAAATTATGTTAACATAAACAATAAAAAACCATAGTCTTTTATTTGATTTTTTAAACTACTCAAAATATTCTTAAACTAGTTCTTGTTTTTGTAAAACATATTATTTAATAAAAAAATTTGTATATAAATAGTTATCTTGTATGTATATTTTTTATTAAACATTAGTAGAAACTAATAATTTATTAATTTAAATAATTAGAATTCTATTAATTTTCTTTTTAAAACATTATAAAATAATTTAAAATAGATTGTTTAAATTTGTTTCAGTTTTTAAAGAAATGGTTCACTTTTAGTAAACTATTTTTCCACTTTTAAAGAAATGGTCCACTTTTAGTAAACTATTTTTCTACTTTTATTGAAACAGTCCACTTTTAGTGCACTACTTTTCCACTTTAGTAAACTGTTTTATCTAAAGTGGTTTTATCAAACTCATAAACAGTTCAAGTGTTTCACTGATTAGTTACAAGTGGTGCACTTTTACTGAACCAAATTTATTGATTAGTTAAAACAGTACACTTTTACTGAACTGAATCAAAGAAAAGTGAACCAATATGTGTTTTTTATTGTTTATGTTAATTGTGTTTATGTTAACACAAAAACAAATAATATTAACACAAACACTAATTATGTTAAACACAATTTATTTTACTTTATTTCTGTAATTCTCATTAAATATATAAATACTAATGAAATAAATAATACTAATAAAATAAATATTCTATCAATTATTGACTCAAATATACAACAAGCCATTATCATTATTTAATATCAGAAAAATTTTTCATATATTTTCCATCATTTGTTTTTTTTAATAAATTAATAGTTAAAAATCCATAGTTTTCTTTCCAACAATCATTACAAATAGTTTTAAATTTATCAAATTTCATATCTGATCCAACATAATTATTGTATATTTTTTTTCATATAATGTTCATTTTGTTTAAAGATGCATAACATATTTAAATTATTTCTAATTAATTGCATATCAACTTTTGAATAACATTGTGATAAATAAATACATGATATATTTTTATGTCTACCCATTATAAAATATTCTTTAATTTTATCTTGTTTTTCTAAAATACAATCATCAAAAACTACTAATGAATTTGGTTTACATTTATTTAGTGGAATCATATCATCACATGAAAAATAAGAAATTTGTTTATTAATATTTGATTCTATATTTTTAAATCTTTTTTGTAATAATTTATAAGATGGTTCTTCTAATGATTTACTAAAAAATATATAATTTGAATATGGAATTAATCTTTTATAAATAAAATTTAATAATAATGTAGTTTTACCAGATCCACTTGTTCCTATAATTAATAATCTAATAGGCTGATCATTTTTTATTATTTTTATCATATGATTCTAATTTTATATTATCTTTTTTTTCTAAAAATTTCTCCATTTAAATAAGATGAAATTATTTAAAATAATTGGTCATTCATCCAAACTAGAATTAAGATTAGAACATCCAATACATTTAGATGGAAAATATAGTATTGGTTTAAGTGGATTTTATTCAGATAATTTTATATCAAATATACAAAATGATTATAAAAACTGTTATGGATATTCTATTAAAGATGAAGATGATAAAATTATAGATCAATATTTTGATATAAATAAAGGAAATTATACAATTGAAGAAATAAAAAATATTTTTATAAATAGTTTAAAAGAATTTAAAAATAAATTCAATAAATTTGATGAAAATGATTTTATACTGAAAAATGATGGACCACATATTATAATAAAATCTCCTGTTAAAATTATAGTAACAACAATTATAATTGATTTATTAGGGTTAAATAATAAAATAATTGAACCAAATGTATAACAAAAGGAATAAAACTACCAAAAATTAGACCTTTTGATGTTATTGAAATACATTGTAATTTAGTTGATCCTAGTTTTGAAAATCATAAAGATCATTCACATTTACATAAAGAATCAGAAATTCTATATTCATTTTATCCAAATGTTGAATATGGATCAAAAATTGGTGAAAAACCAAATGAAATTGATTATATTCCTTTAAAAAATATAAATAAAATTCAAAATATTATAATATCTATTCAAGATAGTGATGGAAATCTAATAAATAATGAAAATATTAAAAGTATTGTATATTTAAGATTAAAACAAAATTTGTAATATAAAATTTATCTACATAAATAATAAAAACAATAATTGATTTAACTAACAATCATTTTTATATTTAATAATAAATTAATTGTATTTAATAAACAAAATAAACCCTGGTTTAAAAGAAAAGATATTTGTTATATTTTAAAATATAAAAATTCTAGAAAAGTTTTAATTGATAATGTAAAAAAATATATAAAACTTAAAAAATATCAAGTGTAACCAACAGTTACATTTACATAATGATGATAAATTAATTTACATAAAAATTATAGGTGTCACAAATTATGACACCCTAGAAATTGATGTACAAACATGTTTTTCAGATGCCCTAAAACAGGGCGTCAATAAAATAGATATTAAAACAATATTTATTAATGAATCTGGTTTATATTTATTAATTTTAAAATAAAAAAAGTAGAAAACAATAAGGATAGATTAAAATTTATAGATATTTTTAGAGGGGACAATTTGTCCCCCCTATCATATAATGAAAAACATACAAAACTTATTAAAATTAGGTAGGACCCAAAATGGGTCCCATATAAATTATAATATTTATTTTAAAATTTTTTAAAGAGGTAACCTTATACAATAAAAACTTAAGGGTAACAAAATGTTACCCTTCTTAAACATTCAAAAATATTCATAAATATAATAAATTATATACAAATTTGAGGCCCGTCTTAAAGAAGGGGTCTTACTTATAATGATAATAAAGTAAAATTTATAGATATTTTTAGGTTAGATATTCAATAAATTATTGAATATATTTAAATTTATTAAAGAAAATATTTAAAAATATACATAAATTATATTATAAATTCAATATCATATGGTTATAAATTATTAATATAATTTTGATCATTTTCTTTAAAACTTTCTTTAACATAATTTTTTATTATATTTATAAATGGTTCTATTATAAAATTAAACTTATAATGATATACAAAATAATTTTTTATATTTAAAAAGATATATTAAAAATTTATTTGATACTTTAGTTTCAAATAAATATAATTTTATATCAAAATCATTATTTATTAATTCTTTTGGAACAATTAAAATTTCCATTTATTTATAATTATTTTTATAACCCCAAGGTAATGTATCAATTTTATTTTCACAAATAAATCTTTTGTCATCTCTATTACTTAAAGCTAATTTATTTATTGTAATTGTATATAGTTCATGTTTAAAACTTCTAATACAAGTCATTTCTCTATATTGTTCTTGATCATCGAAATAAACATTTCTTAAAATCATCCATATGTAATGTTTTATCAACAACACTTTTCTTAATTCCTTTACATTTTACAGGATTTTTATTATTAAATTCATAACTATATAATTTTGATCTTAAACCACAATATTCTTCTAATATTTTACCATTTAACTCATCTTTAAATTTACCAATTATTTTTTTATTCTTTTCACTATAGCATTCATGTTCTTTCTTATAATCACTTGTATCAAATTCATTAATATTTTCTTTAATAATTTTATATGGATCCTTTTTAAATTCTATAAAATAACTGTCTGTGTCCATATATAATAACCTTATATTTGGATCAAACTTCTTTAATTTTTCATAATAAAATTGATACATATGTAATTTTGATAAATCAAGTACTGAAAATCCTATATAGATTGGTTTATCAAACTTAACCTTCTCTTTTATCATATGTGAAGCAATACAGTCTTTATCAAATATACTAAATGTTTTAAAATTAGGTTTTTTTGCTTGTTTTAATGAAAACCTTTTCGTCACCTAATTTAATATCACATCTATTTCTAACATTTTCCATAGTTTTTCCAAAAACACTATTATTCATTAATTTAAAAAAGTCTTTTTCAAAATCTGATGTTGATTTGGATCTTAATTTGGTATTTAATTCAATATATTTTTTCATATAATCATCTTGATCAAATGCTATAACTCTATTAACTTTCTTTAGTTTTAATCCTTTTTGTAGATAATATTTAAGTTTCTTGAATGAATAACATAATCTTTTTATCAAATAATGTTGTGCAAAGCTTATTATTATAATGTTCAGGTGCTAATGGTAAATCTTTATGGTCATCATGTAATTCAATAGGATATTCTAAATTAACATCTAATATATATCCATATTCAGCATTTTCATCTAATTCTAATATTGTTTCTTCCCATTCATTTAATGTATATGTATTAGGATTTATCCATGTTATATCTTTATAAGGTAATTTTTGACTTAAAGCCCATCCATATAGATTATTTGCATCTATATATAACATATAATTTTCAGGTTTTGTTTTATCATAATTTTTTGTATATTTATTGTTTGCTTTACAATATCTAGTTATACATTGTGAAATACCACCTCTAATACCTTTTTCAATCATTAAATACATATTATAATCACTTATTAATTCTAGTTTAATTTTTGTTAATTTTAACATAGAATCCCAAGCTAATGATGGTGATGTTAGATAATGTGCTGGATCTAATTGATAATTTTTCAAACAAACAGATCTAAAATTTTCAAATATATCAGCTAATAATAATACATCCTGAATATTATACAAATCTGAATAATTACCTAATGTTTTTATTTTTAATTTATTCCAAACTTTTATATAATGTTTATAATCATCATCACTTATATTTTCATTAGTTAAACAACTATAAAATTGATCTTTTTCTAATATTTTATCATAGTTTAATTTTTTAACATTATCAATAAATTCATATGGAAATACACCTTTAGAAGTTAATATTTTTAATGTTTCATTATCATATTCAATTATATCATTTTCTTTTATAAATTTATTTATATGCTTAAATTCTTTAAGATTTTTAGCTAATTTTTCAATTGATGTAGCCATAAATCTAAATGTATCTACAAATGAGAATTTTATAAATTTTCTAGGTTTAAAATATAGTTCACCTTCAAATTCATAACCATAACCAGAATTTACTGAATAGTTTATATATTTTTCATCTGTATTGGCTAACAAATCAATTTTACCATATTTTTTAGCTAATTCTTTTATAAACAAATGTGTATCATAATTTGAACTATTATGACAGAGTATAGGAATATTTTGAGGAAATTTTAGATTTAAATTACAATTTAAATGTGCAGCACCTCTAAATTTTCCTGTTAAATGACAATGATCTCTTACTTTTATTCTTTTATCATTATCAAAACCACTATTTTCACAAATATGACAAATATTTGTTTTCTGATAATTAATTTCTTCTTCATTAGTTAAATTCCATAGGCTTTTTATTTTTTGAATTATATTTTTTAGCTATATATTTGAAATTTCATCTAAATATTCAAATAATTTATTTGGTACATTTATTAATTCCTCTTCATTTTTTGCTCTATAACAAATAGGTTTATACATTTTATTAGTTACTCTAGATACTAAAATAGATTGTAAATCCATATGGTATATGTTTTTGAATTTTATTTGTATATGAGCAATTTGGATTATTTTTACAATTATCAATCTTTTCTAATATACTTTCAAATCCATATAAATTACATATGGATGTTCAAACTTTTTATAATAATTTTAAAACTTACAGTTTGACCTTTAAATGGCATTATAGGTCTACAAGGTTCTAATAATTTACATATTTCTAAATGATTATTCAAGTCTTTGTTTTTGTAGAAATGAGTTAAACATCTTCTACAAATATATTTTTTATTTGTATTTTTTTGTGTTAATTGCTTAGATTTTAACTTACTTAAATCTGTAATCAATATATAATGAGAATTGTTATCAATTTTATGGTATAATAAATCAATTTCTAGTTTTGTATTATAATGTTCAGATATTTGTAACGGTACTATCTTTTATCTTCATCAATTCTATAAATATTTATTGACATTGATGGATAATTATATTTAGAATCAAATGATCTTTTTTCAAATAATTTAATATCTTTCAATGTTATTGGATAATCAAAACCTTTAAAAATATCATCATTTATATATTTTTGGTATTGTTTAACTCTTTCAGCATTTTTGTTTTGGTTTATCAATAGCACATCTAATTGCATAAATAAAACAATATTCATCTTTATTTTTAAAATTTACACAACATTTTTTATTCTTAATTTCATTTGGTAATTCTATATATGATCCAGCATTTAATGAATTATTTTTAGATAATTTTAGATTTAATTCAACACATCTTTTAATGACCAACCAGAGCCTTTTGATGGTTGATTTAGTTGTTCTCTAATTATTAATTTCTTAAATTGATCATCAATAAAATCATCTATATTTAAAATATCTGATCTTTTTATACAAAAATACATATTACTATTTTGAATTTCACCCATTTATTAATTTTCTTTCATGTTCACATTCTAAAGCCCATCTGTCCTTTAATATTTTTGAATTTTTGTTTTTCTATCAATTTTTTTATTTCATTTCTTTGAGTTTCTAAATAATCATTAATATCTAAATCATCATTTGAATTTGTTAAATATAATCTTGAAAATATCCTTTTAATGACGAAGCTTCTTGAATATTATTATATTTTCTTTTGAATTGGTTTATTTTTTAAAATAATCATTTAATAATCCAATCAATTCATTTCTAGTTTTATTAACAATTTAATACTATTTTTAATTGCTAAATTTTGAATATATTTTAATGATCTATATCTTAAATTATTTGGATTTTCTTTAATTTTGTTTAATCTTTTAATTAGTTCATCTCTAGATAAATTTTCATAATTTCTGACAGATAATTTTTTGCAATTTCATTTAATTTTTCTATATTAAATAATGAATAATTTGTAAGATCAAATGTTTCTTTAATATTTGTCAATTCATCTAAAGTTTTATTTTTATAATTATATATATTATTATTTTTACACCAATGTTTTAATTCAAATATTTTATTATCATATTTTTGTTTATTTAATAAATGTTTAGTTGAGTTATAATGTCAGTAGTGTGTTTTTGCGGTTGCTGGCTCAGTTCAATGACCTCTGAGGAATGTGATGACGTCATCGCCAAGGTCAATGACCCCGATGACGTCATCGATGACGTAATCGATGACGTCATCGATGATGACGCAATCGATGACGTCATACCCATGACGTCATCAAAATGACGTCAACGATGACGTAATTGATGACGTCATCATCGATGACGTCATTTCCGTGACGTCACACCCATGACGTCACAGAAATGACATGCTGATGACGTCATCATCCATTATATCATCAAAATGACGTCACTGACACTGTTAAGGTCAAGGTCACGCCGAAACTCAAAATTTTTTGGCACTTTTGCCGTTTCTCGCACTACGCTCCGAGTTTCAGTCAGAGTCCACGTGACCATTGACGACTTGGAGCGAATTTGCGATGAGAAACGGCAAAAGTGCCAAGTCAAACTCAAGTTTGCGACATGACCTTGCTTAAACCGTCATCCACTAGTCCTCAGAGGCCATTGAACAAGCACAACATCCGCAATTTCATATTACTGTGACCTTGAACACGTAACAACTACAGAGCGCCGACACCGATGCGCACCCCACGACAGCCACCGAGTGACTGAATGTCAGGCTCTGTGTACCCTAGATATATGGGGAAGTAGAGGGGGAAATCTCAAGGTCATCCAAATGGAGTTTTAAAAAGCTAAAGAGTAGAAAGACTACTCTTGTGCTTCCTGGGCGACTTCATCAATTTCTAACGGATCTGTAAACCAATCCGATCTGTAGCGGCAGGAGTCCAGAAAACAGGTGCACCACCCATTAGGTTGTCCGTAGCACTTCCGACAATTGGTAAGATTAGAAAAATGAAATTTAATACACCGCTGCGGACAACAAGTGTAAAAGTACTGGGACTTGTAAATTTTGAAAGTCTGTAGTACCGGTGGTGGCAGCTGCTGGTTCTTGCATCTACACCTGCAACATCCGAAGCATTCACATTGCTGGCAGGCCAACCCGTCCACTTGCCATCTTGGTAGTAGGAAACACTTGTCCTTGCAGCAATAGGTTGACCCTGTCTCTTCCTCCCAAAGTTTTTTTTGCACAATGGATGACGCCTGGCTCCTCCAAACACTTATGCTCGCAACATGAGACACGCTTAGTTTCCATACTTGATGTTGCTTCGGCGAGGGAGCAAGATAAAGTGATGCCGTGGTCAGTGGGAATGGAGGTTATATAAACTAAGGTGAGTGGAGGGGGAAAGGCCAAGGTCATCCAAACGGAGTTTTAAAAAAGTCAAATAGTAGAAAGACTACTCTTGTGAGTCTATAGCGATTTCATTGATAGTGAGTGCTTCGGTATGCCAAGTTGATCTGTACTGACACGCCCCTAAATAATGTTTGCAAAAACCTGCAAAATGATTGTTGCACATTTTGCAGCCAGTTAGCTGTCTTAGATTAAATTCAATGCAACGTTCAGGGCAACAAGTGTACTTATGCCCTCTCATCTGGTACACATGGAATGTCTTCAACTCAGGCTTTGGCTTCTCCCAAGATTTGCACCGACACATGCATTGTCCAAAAGCTTCACACTTTCTACAAGCCAGTCCATCCACCACATCAATGTCATTGGACCATGAAAAACACTTCTGTTTGCAACAGTAGTTAAGTTGACTCTCCATGTTGCTGCGGCGAAGGCGCACGATGAAATGATGCCGTAGTCAGTGAGAGCGCAGCTTATATAAACTAAGGTGAGTAAAGGGGGGAAAGGTCAAGGTCATTCAAATGGAGTTTTAAAAAAGATGGCTAGTCGTCCTCGTCGTCTGTAGTAGTTTCAGATGAAGAACCAGAGTCGTCTGAGTCCCTTGCTGGTGCTCCATAGATAAAGTGTATTTCTATTTTAAAGCGAAGGCCAGGATCTTCCACCATCAACTCCTTCAACCTATTACATACCACCTCCACTTTGTACACATTGTCTATAATCAACACCCAAAATGTTGGGTGAATAAAACGTGTGGATGAGTCAGCTTCGGCAATGGTTATTTCTTTCGGCGCTATAGGAGTGTACAGATGTGTAAAGTGTGGATGAGGCTGGCTGGAAGTTAAAGGTTCTGAGTTGATCCTGGTCGCATCAAAATCCAATTCCATCCTACATTCAACGTCACGGTTCTCGTTAAAAACATATTGCAATTTTAGGCGTAACATTTCTAGTTCTGTCACATCTTGCAAATGAACGGTCCACCACAAGGGAAATGCTTCGTCCGTAGTGGAGTCAACTTCAACTTGAGAAGTAGCCTCGTTCGCCATG